>CM026556.1:47657216-48239238 GCA_015143295.1 Tetracentron sinense | reverse complement strand
GGTTTTAACTTTCAACTAGAACATTCTTTCAAATAAAGTCTTGGCTTAATTGAAGGAGGTTTATTGAAGGATGGAAATCCAAAATAAATAAAATAAGTGGGGTCACTAGTGAAAACACCTGTGTTATTTGCACGCTAAGCAGTAAATAAACATCTTCACGGGGAAGATCATTACAAATCATCTCAATGTAATCATTGCTGAAATGTGTATAAAATTTCTACCATAGTGCATAACAAAACATAGATTGCCTTATAAATGAAAAAAATGATCAAGATGCCCTTGATAAAAATAAGTTCCTTCTAGTAACAAATTTTCTGTTATGGCAAACTTGTTTAGGGATCATATTGGATGTACAAAAAAATTCTAGTGAAGTAAAAATAAAATATTGTTATGCGATAAAGTATGAATTCAGTACCGTTCATTGGGGATAGTGCTTGGTTGGTTACACTTTAGGGCATCTTGCAACTATCACAGAGCATATTCATTACAGTTAGGGCCCGCTATAAAAAAGTAGTAAAAATTCTCCTGGTTTCACATTTCACTGCGAAGCATCGCTATATTGTGACTTCATGATCAATAATGTTATAGAATTGCTGTTTTTAAATGCTTTACTTTAACAGTTCTCTTCAGACCTCCCATTGGAATTCCATATATAGACTTTACATTATCGAATAAGAGTTTTCGCAAAATAGTTTGTTTTAGTGATAATGGAAGTATGGAAAACTTCTATTAGCTGACGTATTTTTCTTTTAATGCAGTATGTTCGTCTATATATACAGGAGTTGCGAACCCAGTCAACAAAACTTTACTACTGGATATATCTGCATTCCCTAGGGGCTGAAGGTTTTAGGGAGAGAAGAGACCTGCTTCGTTATTAAGCTTGTTTGACCACTTTGATGCAAGGTAGCAATCATTGCTAATGATGATACCCAGTTTACCTTTCTGACTAATAAAAGACGCTCCAAAATATAAGGTCCGGGTAGATCTCAAGGAACCAAGGGTTTGGACGATGTCCTCCAAGAATCTGAGAATGACGTGCTTGATCGTTATGCTGTAATGGTAACCAAAGCTTGTGAGTTACTGAGCGATGTAAGTATGTTCTGCAGATTAGGGACTTGAAAACAGGACGTTGTTGCATCATTTGCCATTGACATTGGCCCGGTTTCTGGGATTTTGGACGGCGTAAAGACAGGTGTTTTATTGGGTTACTAGATTCCTTTTCTGGTATTATTACAGGGCAACTAGAAACACTGAGTTTCCGGAAATGAAGAATATACCGAGAAATTTTTGTTCCTGAATTTGATCGACAGAGTTCATGTTAACAGGTAATTGTTCTGTAAACTAGAAACATCATAGTGATTACTGACACTGGGGTTGGTCCATTTTTTCCACTCAAATATTGTGTCATATGGAAATGTTACAATAATCTATTGACTTTCCCTTGCATGGAGGAAAAAGGATTTATTTGAGAGCTTTCTGTTCTTATGGGGAATGCGACCCAAAATGGGATAGGCACTGAGAAATAAGATGGTCCTATGTGGGGTGATTGGGTTTTTAATTGTTACAATCCATATTTTAGGTAGGCCAAGGATACCATATTGCTGAAAGCGTCAGAGGAATAGGAATTAGTTGTAGCTTTGGGTCATGAGTCATGAAACCCCTTGTCATTTCCAGTAAAATCCTAGGGGTTTGGTCGGTAACATTGCGCTTCTTGAACTTGATTAAGTTGGTGGTACATTGATAGTCCCCATTTGCGGGATCTCCTGCTTCAGGGTCCATTAATCAGATTATCTAAACATATAGTCGATGCATCGTTGAACGATCGGGGAAATTTGCCAAAAAAAAGAAAAAAAAATTAGCTCTTATTGAAGTTTGGGGAAATAATCCTAGGCGGGTCCCCTTAGGATGAATGATCCAGTAACAATTATATTTTCTACATGATTACAGTGAGGATCCATGGAATATCCTTGAGTATGGTGTAGCACCCCATTTTGACTTTTATTGTGAGGCCAACTTCTGCCCCGTGGGACCTCATCATCAACATTGAGTGTCTCACTTTTTGCTCTCTTTTTCTCCTTTTCAATAGTACGTGCCTGAAGAAAAACTGTTCTGCTGTGCTGAATATCCGGGAGAGTCCTTTTTTTTTTTTTCCTCTTTTTGATCAGCTTTTTTATTTTCAGTTTTGTTTTAGTCAGATAGTACCATGATACCAGTGTCATTGTGGCCAAGAATAATATTCTTTTGCGAGTGGATCACATCTTGTTTATTATCCGGTTTGGTGGATTTAATGTTGAGCATTACCATCGGTCAGCGTCAGCCGACATTGTACTTACCACGAAACTTTAGGTGTGGTCTTCTGCATAGCAAACATTCGTGGTGGTGGGGAGTATGGAGAGAGGGCATAAAGCGGATCACTGCAAAAACAACAAAAAAAAAACGAATCTGCTTTGATGACTGCATTCTGTGCTGGAATTTCTGTCTTGTGGTTATACCCAGCCAAAAAGTTGTGTATTGAAGTAGAAGCCACGGCGGGCTCTTGTTGCGGCTTGCATAGCACAAGGGATGGACCTGCGGGGGCTGTGGCCAGGTTTTAGCTTGCGGTTCCCTCTCTTTAAATAAATCTATTGAATATTATGTATAATAAATTGCAAATTTGTGGTGGCAGCGGAACTGATCTTTTGGTTGTGCTGTGGCTCATGTTGGTGTTATGGGGACATGCTGCGGTTCCACAAGTTACCATAGGTTGGTCAACCTATTTGTTTTCCTCCACTAGTTAGCATATTGAATAAGCGATGGTGCTTTAGCTATCTTTTCCAGGCCATGCCATGGATTCTGATATGGTTGTTCGGAGAGGAGGAAGGAGTTCCAATGGCTTATCAAGTAAGGGAAGAATATCCTCTGTGAAAGTTTGTAGTTATAACGTATTTAACTTTCACGTTTCGTGAAAGAAAAAAAAAAAGTCATATCTTAATATGGATATTTTACTCTTTGTTAACAAATGCTACAGTTTTCTTTATTATTCAAAGAAGAAACTGAATACTAATTTTAGGGTCAATCAATTGACATCCGACCAAACAAGTATTAGAATATGTTAAGAGCATAGTAAACAAAGTTCGATTCAGAGATTATTCGGCAGGGGTTAAGTTCGAAAAAAAAAAGGGAAAATTGGCAAATTCGGGGTAGTCGGGATAAGTTCGAAATGGGAAAAAACATAAAAATTAATAATTATAAAAAAATAAGAACGTGATGCAACTAATTCACTCTACCAATGCTATTTTTATTTGTATGACATCTTTTTAACTATGTTAACATTATCCCATTTCTAAAAACAAGATGAGTAAAACTCGCAAACTAAGAAAAAATTACAATGAAGGTTAGTAAGCTTTATGTAATTTAAGAAAAAGAATAATTTAGATTACCTGTTGGTTATGCAAATCAAATTATATAAGCAAGTAAAAAATATATAAAAAACGAGAAAAATAATCTGAATGATAAAATCAGAAAGGAAAAAAACAATATATGAGTGATTATTGGGCATAACATAGTTAGTTAGCAAAATATGAACATAGCCTAGATAAATAACACAAATCTTATTTTCTTTAGTTCAGTGGAATTCAACAGACTAACCAGCTTGCAAAATTATAGTTTCTCCAATTTCAAGCGCTGTAATCAAAATCCTAAAATAGTTTACTCGAATAAGTTTCTCATGTTTATCAGTTGGCGATTTCAATCAAATGAGATTTCTCAATTGTCGAAATAAGTCTCGAGTTATTAGTAATAATTTATTGTAATAGAAAAAAGCTTCCATCATTTTATTTTAGAATATGAATAAGTATGAACGATAATTGGTGAGAAATCTTCCTTAGGAATATGTTCCGGCATACTATAAGTTCGGAATATTCGTTCGTTCGGACTTATTCGTAAATTAATTGTCATGTTCTGGGAATATTGTTAGTCGGGCAAAAAAAAAAGAAAGCCTTTTAAATGGACACCTTAAAAAATGAATAGTTCGGGTCAATTCGGGAATTCTTCGGAACTTGTTACTATGGTTAAGAGGACATAATCAAACCAGCTAAAAAACTCACTTATGTTTTTCCCAAAATATTTTTCGATACAACTTACAAGAGATTGGTATATACAGATATTGCTTATGATACGGTCGCGCCCCAAACCACATCTTGGTAACATGAGCCCTTGGGCCCGTGCCACTGCTACAGAGACTTGTCTTAATAGTACTAGGCATACTAAAATGAGAATCTGAAATTTCTCTTTAATAAACAATAATAAAGTCAGTGATAATCAATTAAATCATCTTCCAACCGTTGTGTTCTTCCTGTGACCAATTTGAAATTAATAATCTAGATTCATACATCAGGTCTCAGTAAAATTAAAAACATAAGCACACATTAATATTAAAATCTCTTACAAAACTTTTAATCCAAACCAAAATAACAAACTAATATAATAGGGATACCGACCACCAAGTCAATTCCTCCTACTGCGAAACACCCCCCTCCTGCTCCTTCGAGATATCCCCTCGATCACGGCTCAGTAACTCGCTCTGATATGAACCGAAACTACCGACATCCAAAGTTTAGTGAGCAAGGAACGAACTAGATGGATTATAAAGTCATTAGCTAACAATATAAAACATCATGCTTTATTAGGCTATCATATGATAACATACTTACAAACAGAGTGCGCGAGAAAACAATCATTGTGGGAGATACCATATCATCAACTTGGCGTATTCAGACTTTGAACTTACTTATGCAAGACTCTTGGACTTGTGCAGGTGCATGTCAGTCTTACCAAGATGCATGTCAGTGCTTACAGATGCATGTACTTGTGCAAACTTACCAACTTTACAATGCTTGTGAATTTGTGCTTAAGTGTCGTGATTAACTTTCATCTAGGTTATCCCTTAGATTCCGATCTCTCACCATTGAAACTCCACCATAGGCGTCTCATACTACTATGGTAAAAAATCTAGGTATAAGATCATTCTCTAAGTCTTTGCTTATCTGAATTTCAACCACTATACATGCTTACATATTTATAACTATCTTGGAAATCATACTATAATACTTTATCAACCATAGAGAATAATACAATCACAATTGTACTTATCACAACATAAGCGCACAAGCAATAACTCATCCAATAATTCTCCCATTGTCATACAAAATCATGCTTATTCACAACACTTCCTCGAATCCCAATTACCCTTATCAATCATCTAAAGTCCATGATATTGTTCAATTATCATTCATAAAATCAATAACATAGTTTATGAGCATCAATCACAATCATTCATCTAATCATGCTCCTTCAGGACCCATGTTTGTGCATAAACCCAATTTCTGAATTGAATCTTAACAATCCATGCTTAATCTTCTTCCCATACTCATCAATTCATGCTTTTTTTTTTTGATCTGTAAATGCAATTGTATTAAGAAAAGGAAGATTCACAAAGCATGAATCCCTAGAAGAGCACACAAAAAACTACTCTAGAACATATAACGAGATACAAAAACCCCTCCCAACTAAAATTATGATATACCTCATCAAACCCTATCTCCACCAAATCAAACTTAGCGGAGACCCAATCCCGCAACATCGCGCGCGTACCCGAACACACTCTCTCCAATGATAGCGCAAAATTCTCAAACACCTTTCGGTTCCGCTCTTTCCATAAAGACCAAGAGACCACCCCAGGGAGAAAGTCCAGACAAGATCCATCGGACTATCTAGCGTCACTGAGAGCCAACCGGAGAGCAAGTCCTAAATAGAATAGGGAAACACCCATGCGACCCCCAACTGCGCCAGAAAATACCACCACAACCTTGTAGCCACTGGGCAATGAATAAGCAAATGGTCAACTGATTCCTCCTCCACCAAACACAAACAACACCAATTAGGAAGACTCCAACCTCTCTTTCTTAAATGATCCAAAGTAAGGATCTTCTCCAAATAGGCCGACTAAAGGAAGACAGAAACCTTAGAAGGCAACCCATTGAACCATACCAACTGACGTGGGAACTCCGCAATACCGCCCGGATTGGCAACCTGCAAATACTCCTTCACAGAGAACCGCCCACTAGCATTGGAGGCCCAAACCCGACGATTCCTAATTGACTCCACCAGTTGCACCAACTCGAGCAGAGACAACAAAGAAGCCAAGTCACTGACTTCCCAATCATTAAGCGGACGACTGAGGGAGAGATTCCAAACCACTACCCCCGCTCTTCTAGAATACATATCCGCAACTGATGCCGATTTGGCTGAGGATAGTAAGAAGAAAGTCCTGAACCGTTGCTCCAAGGGACAAGACCCGCACCACTAATCAGACCAAAATTGGATGCACGCCCCATCCCCTAACACGAGGCGCATATACTTGAGAAACTCGGCCCAGCCTGCTACAATACTTTTCCAAAGGCCCACCCCATGAGAGCCCCTAGGACGCCTTGGAGTTCACCTATCACTGCAACCATGCCAAGCCACTATCACCATTCTTCACAGGCTATCTTCTTCTTCCCCAAAACGCCATAGCTACTTACTCAAAAATGCTTCATTAACAACCTTCAAAGGCCAAATACTGAGGCCCCCTCTCGCTTTCGGCCTACAAACCCACTTCAATTTCACTAAGTGAAGCTTCTTAAGCACTACCTTTTCATTTCATAGGAAGTCCCGTTGCAACCTTTCCAACTTAGACGCAATTGAAGCCGGAATTCTAAGAAAGGAAATAAAATAAGTCGGAAGACTGCAAAGAACATTCTTCAATAAAATGAGCCTACCTCTTTTAGAAAGCAACGACGATTTTCACCCCGACAACCTCCTCTACACTTGTTCAACGATTGGGTCCCAAACCGACTTTGCTTTAAATGAAGCCCCCAAAGGAAGACCCAAATACTTAGTAGGAAGAGAGCCAGTTTTGCAGCCAAGGCAATTAGCCAACAACTCCAGATTAGGCACCTGCCCAATTGCAAAAAGCAAACTTTTCTGCAAATTAATTCTCAAACCGGAGACGGCTTCGAAACAATGGAATAGGTACCCGATGTGAACAAGGTTCCTCTCCGAAGCACCACAAAAGAGCAAAAGATCATCCGCAAACTGAAGATGCGAAATCCGCACCTCCGGCCTTCCCACCACGAACCCACCCCATACCTCCTTGGATAACAAGCAAAAGATCATCCTGCTAAGGGCTTCCGAAACCAAAATAAAGAGTAAGGGAGATAAAGGGTCTCCTTGACGCAAACCCCTTGAACTTTTAAAAAACCCATGAGGAGATCCATTAATCAAAACTGAAAACGAAGGAGACGAATAGCAACATCTCATCCAAGCCCGCCACTTAGGCCCAAACCCCATCCGACTAAGGGAGTACTCCAAGAAACCCCAATTAACAAGATAATACGCCTTCTCCAAATCGATCTTGCAAATGACCCCTGGATCTTTCTTCTTTAGCTGCTCATCCACCACTTCATTGGCTATAAGGATCCCATCCAAAATTTGCCTGCCCCCCCCGAAAGCACGCTGCTCCGGAGAAATCACATGCCTCATCACCCGACTAAGCTTGACTATCAGGACCTTCGATAAAATCTTATAAGCATTGCCCAAAAGGCTAATGGGCCGAAAATCCCCTATATCCAGAGCCCCAGGCCTCTTAGGATTCAGGGCAATAAAGGAGCAATTCAGCTCTTGATCAAACGAGTTTGATTGATAAAACTCATGAAACACTTTCATCAAATCCTGCCCTATAATAGGCCAACAAGCCTCATAAAATTCAATGGAAAAGCCATCTGGCCCAAGGGCTTTGTCCCTTGCCATGCCATCAAGAACCGACTGCACCTCCTTAGCAGAAAACGACCTCTCTAACTGGCTACTCAACTCTTCCGAAATGCTCGCAAAAGATAGCCCATCTAACAACGACCGATGCTCAAATCTTTCTTTATACAACGAGCCAAAATACTCTGCTGCCGCCCTACCCATCTCCAAATCAATTCATGCATATAAGAATTATTAGTTTAGAACAATATATCAATAGTCAATACATAACTTAACAATCCTTACACATTCTTATTCATACTTGTCATAATCTTAAGATTCTTAACCCATTAGCTTAAGAAGTTATATCAATACCTCTTAAGATCGTTTCCCTACAATCAATAGCTTGAGAATACCCCTTGTTGTTGATCTCCAAGCTTTTCTTCTTCTCCAAGCAAACCCCTTTTGAAAACCCTAGGTTTTCTCTCCTCTCTTGCAAAATTAGGTTTAGAACTCTTAGAAAACCCTAAACCCACGAATAATGACCTATTTATAGGGTTAGGAGTCCCAAACCTAAAATTCCTCGGAAATCAGGCTTTTTGTAATTTTCTGCACGTCCCGTTCGAAAGGCTAAGTGATTGTTCGAATGCACCTGAGGTCCGTTCGAATGCACATCAAACGTAGGGACAGAGTTGCTACTGTTTTTGCAAATTTGACATGCCATTCGAACGTCCTGGATTTCGTTCGAACGGGTTCCAAACGGCTGAGAGTCCGATCAAACACCCTGCCCTGTTTTTCTTTCATTTTGCTTTTCTTTCTTTGTTTCTTCATTTAAACAACTTAAATACTCCATGCAACATTAATTAACATCAAAACACTCAATGAACATTTAATTGACACATTTACCCATGCTAATCTCAGCACAAATATCGCAAATGTAATTTCGGGTCTCTCTAATAAGTCCAGTTTTATTGATAGATAGGTTGCAAGCATCTTCTTGCATTTTTTAGTCTAGTTTCCCAGAGCCCAATCAATTTTTTTTGGCATTTCAACTTATTTCTGGAGTGACTTTCATGACACCATGTTCCCATTCCATTCAGTTTCCTGGAGAACTTTATGTAGCCATTATTATGTGCACTCACAGCAGCCGGAATCTGTTAGTTATCTGTCATGTATAATATACTCCTTATAATTGTTTCTTCTTATCTGTTAAGTAGTTTTCTGAGCATGTTTTGTTCTGATTAATTCATGCTGAAAAGTCTTGAGACCTTTGGAATGTGGAGTTTAATTTAGCTGTTTTTTAAAATTATTATTCTCAGGTACTCGCCGCTTCATAATGTTAAGAGACCATGGGAACAGTTTCCTGATCAGCAGTACCCATCTACCATGCTGTTAACAGCTGATCATGATGATCGGGTTGTGCCATTGCACTCATTGAAGTTGTTGGCAGTAAGTTCTTAATTATCAATTTGCTTAAGTTCTTAATTCTGATAGTTTAGCTCCACTTATTTCTGTGACTTTGAGAATCCCTTTTTCTAATTTCTTAATTTCTGTTGGTAAATGGTGTGAAATCAATAGCTTTAATGTTCAACTTCATTTGTGCCTGCTGTGATTCTATGCATATCTATCTTGTTTTAGCTCATGAAGAACTACTATTTATTAGATGGCCTTTTGGGTCCCACCTTCCTACACAATGGATATCTCCATGGTATTTGAACTTTGTTACAAAAGGTAGGACATCTTTTCTGTTGCTTAGGGAGACATGGTTCAAGCATAATCCCTTGTGTGACTAATCGTGTTAGAACTTGCGAGACTACTTGATGTATTAACTAAAACAGGCTACTGGGTGTTATATCATATTTAACTGTTTATGGCTCTCATTATCGATTAAAAAAAAAACTGTTTGTTACTTCTGGCTTGTTCTTGCATTCCACTTTGTTTTCTGAACACTGAGTTTTTGCTTCATTTCTCCCTCAGACCATGCAATATGTCCTCTGCATGAGCTTAAAAGAGAGCCCACAGACTAACCCCATTATCGGTCGCATTGACCGAAAGGCTGGACACGGAGCTGGACGCCCTACACAGAAATTGGTAATCATTTGCTTCCAGTTCCTTTGCCGAAATTATTTTTGTTAAAAATGAGATGAGTGGTCCACTAATGGTTTGATGAGTGTTGGCTTTTGCTCTTTTACTACAGATTGATGAAGCTGCTGACCGGTACAGTTTCATGGCTAAGATGTTGGGCGCCTCCTGGATAACTAAATAGCACTGATAAAAGGGGGGAAATAAACAAAGACAGACCCAAAGCATGGAGTTGTACACACTTGTGTTGTTGGGATTAGTGTCCCATTGCCTGAAATTCAATTCATTGAAATTTGGATGGATGATTAAGGAGCTAAGTTTCACAAATCGTGGAGATTCCAACATATACAGACTGGCATAATGGTGTAGGTGGTGCGATTATGCTTAGCTATGTAATTGTTAATGCGCTCCATTATCAACTTGGAAGCTGATTTTTTTCCTTAATTTCTGTTACAATTATAACCTGATGAAAGAATATAAACACAATTTCCTTTACAATTATTTGCTGATTTTTTTTCTTAATTTCATGGCTAAGATTTTTAACTTAATTTCATATTTAAAGACAGTTTTGTTACTATGCTGCAAAGCGCACAATGCAGCATGTCAGCTCTTCTACGGATCCGGCTGATGCTTAATTTTTTTATTTTTTTTGGTGGAGAGATAATTTTGATTTAAAAGGAAGGAAACATTACATCAGAAGTCCTTGGGTTAGAAGAGGCAACCAAGGGAACATGAGAATGAACAGCAAGGCCTAAAGTGAGATGAAGAGCCCTCTAGGCTTGAAAGTGGGCGGCCCAATTATCCAAGCGGCTGATACAACTGAAGGAAACTGCCTTACACATGTCCCGGAGAGTGAAGATATCTGCGGGCGCAGGCTTCCCAGCAGTATATAGAATCCTCTGCCTAATGGGGAAAGCCACAAGAAAAAGAGGGAACTGAAAAAAAACAAGGATTATCAATTATCCTCTTCGAGTTGGAGATGCCTTTTCCGGAACTAAAATCTTAAACGTGAGAGTGAGGGAAGGAGTTAACTAGAGTTAATAAGAGTTAAAAGAGATACGTGTTAACTTGTGGTTGCGAGAACTCTTCCCGACTTCAATCGCATATGACTGTGACTCTAATTCTTTTTTGAAAATTAAAGTAAAACATTAAATTGAAGTTTTGTTTTATATAAAGGTAGTTCAGGAATTTTGAAAAATTGAGGAAACGCCCGCTTCTCCCATTATTATATAATAATAGGAAAGAAGGTAAAGACAGATGATGACTCTAACCATATGATCTGTGATTTGATTGGGTCCATCCCATAGTGTTGGGTGGTGCACATTATTATATTGTGGTACGTGTCAATAGTACACAGCTGTAAAGCAGTATCGATCCTTCTAATTTATTTCCGAAGCTTAACGTCAGAGCATCGAATTCGAACCCCGTATCTACAAGTCCAGAGGCCCGAAGTGCGTTACAGAGAGAGAGAGAGAGATGCCGAAGAAGATGGGAACGAACAGCAAAGCGGAGGCGGCTAGGGCACGAGAGAGCGCCACGGAGATGGAGCGCAAAGAGCGAGAGGGTCGTGAAAAGGAAGAACAGTACTGGAGAGAAGCCGAGGGGACACAGTCCCGGGCCTCCAAGAAGCGCGAGGACGAGGGCGAGAAGCGCGCGGAGGCCACCGCCCGCAAAGCCGAGGCCCGAAGGCTGGCGGAGCAGGAAGAGAAAGAAGTCGAGAAGGGCGATAAGAAACCAGATAAGAAGGCCACCCGAGTCTCCATTCCTGTCCCTAAAGCCACCGAGTCTGAGCTCCAGCGCCGCCGCGAGGAGGAGCGGCTTCAGATCCTTCATCGCGCTGAGGTGGCCAAGAAGCGGCAGAGTCGCACAGCCGACGAGGAAGAGTATGAGCGGATGGTGCTCGTTACTAATACCAATCGCGATGATTCGGTCATTGAGGCTCACTCGGTCGAAGATGCGATTTCGCGTATAACTGTTGCTGAAAGCCTGCCTGTTGATCGGCACCCGGAGAGGAGGCTCAAGGCATCATTTAAGGTACTTTCCATAGATTTCCCTCTTAATTTATGTTTCTTTTAAGCTTCTAAAGCGTTATTATATAGATTTCGGAGGATTAGGGTTCTGTTTTGAGATGCATGGATTTTCCATGTTTTTTGTTACGTGCAAGCCTGTTCTTCTTTGCAATTTTGAATGAGCAAATGGTTACTTGGAGGGTAACCGACCTCCTTAAGTTGAGTTTCTGGATAATAAGTTGATTGCCTCTATTACCACTGATACGAAGAGAGTTAAATACAACATCACCACTACAACCGTTATACTACTAACAAGCAACATTCCTATTTTTAAGCAATTACATCCTACCACAACTAGGACTTGTGCTGACCCTATCCACACTAACAATGTCTCCTAACTTTCCCACTAACAAGGAATACACAAACAAGAGAACAACATAATGACAACTGAAGGGAACCTGGGCATAACTGATTGCAGAGGCATGCACAATGCATGTGCTGAGATAAGGCACATAACATTCCCTCCCCCTTGGCCTGAACCTTGTCCCCAAGGTTCAGATCTGGTTATTTGATCAAGGGACCAAGTATTCCTTTGGCCCTTCATGGTCAACATCATCTGGTTCCATATCTCTTCCATCTGCGTTTTCATCAAGGAAGAGTTTTTGAACCTTACATTTATGTTCCGCGACAAAATTTTCATCACAATTGTAACAAAGTCCCTTGTCTCTCCTTTCCTTCATTTCAATCGGGGTCAAGCGTTTAATTGGTAGTGTTTGTATCTTGTTGGTTCCCACGTTGAGGGCTGGGGTGTATTTATCAAAGTCTGCATGTGGTTCTCTCCGGTGTGTCAGGACTTTTTCTTCATGCATATGTGCTAGACCTATAGCATTGGTGAGTGTGGTTGGCTTCAGCATCTGTACACTCAACCAGATGTCTTCGTTTAGACCACCCATAAAGCAACTCACCATAAAGGACTCGTTGAGCCCATCGGTGCGATTGGCCAGCTCTTCAAACTAAGATTGGTAGTGCTCGGTTGAGTTTGATTGACATAGCTTTGACAACAATGTTTTGGGGTCCTCGTACTGTGATGGACCAAACCTTACCAGTAATGCCTTGGCAAAATCTTCCCAACTAGCCATAGCGCCTGATCTTTCCATCCACCTAAACCACTGTAGGGCCTTCCCTTCCATATGGAAGGAAGCCATGAGCAACCTCTGTGAAATAGGGGTTTGTTGATGAACATAGAATTGCTCTGCCCTGTATAACCAACCTGGAGGATCGGTTCCATCGAACCTTGTAAAATTCAACCTGGACATTCGCGTCTGAATTGTACGGTCATAATCGAAAGAATGTGGGCTAAAGGTTCGATTAACTCTTTCATTCGAACTTTCTCCCCTCGAACCGCTTGATATACTATCAATTTTAGAATCCATGATCGTCATCCTTTGCAGCACTTCTTGCAACATCTTTCCCTGTGTTTCAGTTGTTTCTCTGAGCAAACCCAGCATTTCATCAATTTTTGCAAACCTCGTTCCTTCAGCCATTGTAGGAACGTCTGCTCTGATACCACTGTTACGTGCAAGCCTATTCTTCTATGCAATTTTGAATGAGCAAATGATTACTTCGAGGGTAACCGACCTCCTTAAGTTGAGTTTCTGGATAATAAGTTGATTGCCTCTATTACTGATACGATGGGAGTTACATACAACATCACCATTACAACCGTTATCCTACTAACAAGCAACATTCCTACTTTTAAGCAATTACATCCTACCACAACTAGGACTTGTGTTGACCCCATCCACACTAACAATGTCTCCAAACTTTCCTACTAACAAGGAATACACAAACAAGAGATCAACATAATTACAACTGAAGGGAACGTGGGCATAACTGATTACAGAGGCGTGCACAATGAATGTTTTGGGATAAGGCACATAACATTTTTGGACCAAAGGATAATTTCTTGAAACAGGAATTCAGGCCGATGGACGAAACTCACAAAGCATTATCTCTGAAAATTTCTATCAAAAATATAGTTTTTGTCGGGGATAGGATTAGTTTTCTTGTGGGGGTGTGGATCTTTTAGAGATTTCCTTTTCACTAAAGTTTATCCTGGATTAACCATTTCTTAGTAGGAAGTTTTTGACAATGTGATTGCATGTGTAGAGAGGGGCAGGAAGGCAGAATAGTTTCTGTTCTCTTTCTGGGATGCTTAGAGGGTGGGGAGAAGAGGCGAAAGTTGGGTCCTCGTTATACAACGTTATTCTCGATTGGCAACTGTAGGGGTGTACTCATGTTATTTACTCCTTATCGTGTTTTAGGGGTCATTTCTCCATTATGACATGTTGGAAGCATTCAGAATGCCATGGCGACAAAAAATTCCCACATGATTTTTAAGCTATTCAGGGTCACTGACTCAAGGGGATGCCATCAAGGCCAGGTGCTCCCATTCTCTTCAAAGTTTTGGGGCCAGCCCTTATGAAACCCTTATGCTAGTTTGGTTGCCGAGAAAATTGATGAAACATGGAAAAGAAAAGAAAATTTTGGATATTTAATACAATTATTAGCTGTGTATTGTCTAATTTTCTTTTCTTTTCCATTTTTTTACTTATTTTCTTGACAACCAAACATAGGATAATGGAAGCCTTGCTAAATTGTTCAGGAAAGTTCTGAAAGTGACAGCCTTTGAAAGTTCCATGGTGTTCATATGTGAGAGAGGGTCTTTTTGAGATAGCCAGTTGATTCTTATTCCATTGAGCTTTGTGAAGTGCTTTGTTAGGCCACAGGTGCGTTTCACTTATTCTAGGTGCAGGGGTAATTCTGGTATTATTGCTGACGTATAAGAAATGATTAGTGAGATACGGATTCTGAGGTGGTGGGGAGTGTGAAATTCTGCTATGCATTCTGTTATGACTAGAGTGGTGAGGTGAATATAGGGAACAGGTTGTTGTTGGAGGGGGGATATCTTGAGAATTTTCTGTATTGAGCTTGCTCATTTTTGGGAGAGTCTCCAAGCCTCTCGAATGCTTGGTTTGCTGTACCGTTCCAGTTCATAAATAAAATTCCCTCAACTATTGACTATCAATTGTTATTTTCTTAGTTTTGTGCTCTAGATTGTATCAAATTGGTATCAGAGCAAACGAACCTGGAAAATGGCAACCAAAAATGTTGCTCAGCGGATGGATTCTATGGAGGAGGTGGTCAGCGCTGTGCAAAAAGAGCTTCATCGAGAAATGGACATGTTGAAGGAGGAGATGCAGAATATGAACAAGCGATTTGAACAGTTCACTGCAAGAGGATAAAGGGCATGAAAAGGAACTCAGCCTATTCATGGGGGAATCTCAAGGAACAAATGGTGGCACGAATTTCTCTGGGTTTCGCCATGATTTCCGCTTTCGGAAACTGGAGATGCCGCTGTTTGATGGCTCAAATCCTGATGGCTGGATCTTGAAGGCGGAGCGATATTTCGCTTTCAATCGGTTTTCGAATGAGGAGAAACTCAAGGCGGCGATTGTTGCATTTGAAGGAGACGCTTTACTGTGGTACCAATGGGAAAACAAGAAGCGCTCCATCGTGCTTTAGGAAGAGATGAAAATCATCCTCCTGAAGCAGTTTCGCTCGACTCAGGCTGGCTCACTCCATGAGCAGTGGTTGGCCCTTGTTCAGGAAGGCAGTGTATGGGAATATCGGTGGAAATTCATCGAACTTTCAGCGCCGCTGGAGAATGTTTCTGATGAAGTCGCGTTGGGCAATTTTATCAACGGGCTAAACCAGACATTCGGGTCGAGGTGCGGATCTTGGAGCCCAATAATTTGGGTTGGGCCATGGATCTAGCCCAAAAGATTGAGGAAAAATTGGTTGTGACCAAGGCCCACAAACCAAATGGAGGAATTAATCACAATCGGGCAGGATGGATGTCGCGGACCGCAACCTCTTCTACTGAAACTTCTCGTCAAACTTTTGGGGGAAATTCTTCTATAGTCAAGCCTTATGGGGAGGTGCGTAGACTTACCGATTCTGTGCTGCAGAAGAAAAGAGACAAAGGGCTTTGCTACCGGTGTGACGACAAATGGGCGCCTGGGCATCGTTATAAGAAGAAGGAATTGAATGTTCTCCTCACCCATGATGTCGACGAAGGAGAGACGGGAAGTTGAAGAACTTGATGAAGTGGAACCCGAATTGGAGATGGTCGAAATCACTCAAGTGGTGGAAGTCTCACTCAATTCGGTGGTGGGCTTAACAACTCCGAAGACAATGAAGCTGAAAGGAATGATTGGTGAACAGGAAGTGGTGGTTCCGATTGACCCAGGAGCAACTCATAACTTCATCTCTCTAGAATTAGTGAAAAGGATGCAGTTACCTATTGCTAAAACTGAGGCTTATGGAGTGGCCATGGGGACTGGAAATGCGGAACGAGGTGAAGGAATTTGCCGAGGGGTAACTCTACATTTGCAGGGAATTGACATTGTTGAAGAATTTCTGCCACTTGGGTTGGGAAGTTCGGATGTAATCTTGGGCATTTAGTGGCTTGAGAAGTTGGGAATGACTCATACAAATTGGAAAACACAAGTGATGAAATTCAGGCTAGGCAGTGAGACCGTCACCTTGTGTGGGGATCCCTCTCTTGGAAAAACTTTGGTTTCTTTGAAGGCTCTGATGAGAACCATTAAACATGAAGGAGCTGGAATTTTGGTAGAGCTCAGTCAGTTAGTAGGGCTGGGTGAAGAGAGTCCTAGGGTGCCGAAATTTCTGCACCAAACCTTGGCTGAGCATGAGGCTGTAGTTGACATGCCGTCGGGATTACCTCCTGTTCGTGGACATGAGCACTCTATTGTGCTCAAAGAGGGCAGCCAACCGATCAGTGTCCGGCCTTATCTCTATCCCCACATCCAGAAGGATGAGATTGAAAGATTGATCAAGGAAATGCTTGCTGCCGGTATAATTCAAGTCAGTAATAGTCCTTTTTTAAGTCCGGTCTTGCTGGTTAAGAAGAAGGATGGTTCCTGGCGCTTTTGTGTGGACTACAGGGCTTTAAACAAGGTAACAGTGCCTGATAAGTACCCCATTCCTGTTATTGATGAACTCCTTAATGAGTTACATGGTGCGAAATTTTTTTCAAAATTGGACTTGAAGTCCGGTTACCATCAAATCAGGGTCAGTGACTAGGATGTTCATAAAACCACTTTCCGGACTCATGATGGACATTACGAGTTCTTTGTAATGCCCTTCGGTCTTACTAATGCCCCTGCTACGTTTCAATCTCTTATGAATGACGTTTTCCGGCCTCATCTTAGAAAGTTTGTTCTAGTTTTTATTTTTTTTTATGATATTCTGATTTACAACCTCTCAGATGAGTCCCATCAGCAACATTTGGCACAAGTTTCGGTGTTTTGCAAGCCAATGGTCTCTATGCCAACCGTAAGAAATGTGAGCTTGGTAAAACTCAAGTGGCTTATTTAGGACATATCATTTCGGGGAAGGGGGTAGCAGCTGACCCAAGCAAAGTTCAAGCCATGGTATCTTGGCCGACACCCACTAATTTGAGGGTATTAAGGGGATTTTTGGGTTTGACAGGGTATTATCGGAAGTTTGTGGCTGGATATGCTCGAATTGCTTTGCCGTTGACTGAGCAGCTTAAAAAAGATAAGTTTGGGTGGAATTCGGAGGCTGCAACCGCTTTTGAGGAGCTGAAGCGCGCTATGACTTCCGTCCCTGTTTTGGCAATGCCCGAATTTACACAGCCTTTCATTATTGAGACGGATGCTTCTGGGTTTGGGTTAGGGGCTGTACTTTCGCAGGGACAGCAGCCAGTGGCCTCTTTTAGCCAAGCTCTTGGTCCTCAAGCTCGCTTGAAGTCCATATATGAGAAGGAATTAATGGCAATAGTGTTTGCGGTGATGAAGTGGCGACCTTATTTGCTTGGGAGGCGTTTCATTGTGCGGGCAGATTAGCAAAGTTTGAAGTTTTTATTAGAACAGCAGATTGTGGGAGCTGAGTACCAAAAATGGATTACTAAACTAATGGGGTACGATTTTGACATTCAATACCGTTGTGGGGCAAGTAATCGGGTGGCTGATGCGCTCTCACGCATTCTGGACCAAGTGGAATGTTCAACTTTGGCAATACCACAGTGGCAGCATTGGGATTCTCTAAGGGCTAATTGGCCGAGGATGAGTTTCTAAAGAAACTAAGGCACGATATCACTTCAGGTACTCAATCTCATATTGGGTTTACGGTGGAACAGGGGGTTTTGTATTACAAAAATCGCGTAGTAATTCCGCGGTCTTCCAAGCTTATTTCTACTCTTATTGGGGAGTTTCATACCTCCCCAATTGGTGGGCATTCTGGAGAGACGAAGACCTATCAGCATATTGCAGCCGAGTTGTTTTGGGTCGGCATGCGTAAGGATGTTATTAAATTTGTGCAAGAGTGCATAGTTTGCCAACATAACAAGCATTTGGCTACTACTCCCGCTGGGTTACTCCAGCCCATTCTTCTTCCGGCAAAAGTTTGGGATGAGGTTACTCTTGACTTTATTGAGGGGCTGCCTCGTTCCGAGGGTTGAGATACTATATTAGTAGTTGTGGATAGATTAAGCAAGTATGCTCATTTTATTGGCTTGAAACATCCTTTTACCGCTATATCAGTTGCTGGCATTTTTTTTGCGAGATTGTGAGGCTTCATGGCATTCCTCAGTCGGTTATTTCTGATCGAGATAGAGTGTTCTTGAGTCACTTTTGGAGTGAGCTGTTTAAGCTTCAGGGTACTACTCTAAAGCGGAACACAGCATATCATCCTCAATCCGACGGACAGACAGAGGTTATCAATCGATGTCTGGAGACGTATTTGCGTTGTTTTGATTCTGAGAAGCCTCGTACTTGGGCTCGTTGGTTGGCATGGGCAGAGTATTGGTACAACACTTCTTCTCACTCTTCCACCCGTTGTACTCCTTTTCGTGCCCTTTATGGTCGAGATCCACCTCATCTCATTCGTTATGAGCGAGGTACTACTTCGGTGTCATTGGTTGACCAGTTGTTGGAGGATCGCGATGCTATATGAGATGATTTATGAATGTATTTGCTTCGAGGTCAACAGAGGATGAAGATGCAGGCGGACAACAAGAGACATCATGAAGAGTTCAATGAAGGCGACTTGGTTTTCTTGAAGTTGAGGCCATACCGGCAGCGTTCTCTCGCTCAACGTATGTATGAGAAACTGGCTGCTCGTTACTATGGGCCCTTCAAGGTTCTTCAGCGCATTGGGAAGGTGGCCTATAAATTGGAGCTTCCTCCTTCAGCAACGATACACCCTGTTTTTCATGTTTCTCAGTTGAGGCCAGCTTGTGGGATCTCTTCTTCCTCGCCGGTATTACCACCACAATTGACTCTCAAGCTCGAACTAGTGGTGGAACCAGAATTGTTGTTGGGAGTGCGACCTAAGGCTCAAGGCCATCTGGGGGAAGTTGGAGTGTTGCTGAAATGGAAGTCTTTGCCAGAGTTTGAGGCAACTTGGGAGGATCTTCACATGATTCAGCAACAGTTTCCTGACTTTCACCTTGAGGACAAGGTGAATGTTTGGGCAGGAGGTAATGTTAGGCCACAGGTGCGTTTCACTTATTCTAGGCGCAGGGGTAATTCTGGTATTAGTGCTGACTTGTAAGAAATGATTACTGAGATACGGATTCTGAGGTGGAGGGGAGTGTGGAATTCTGTTATGCATTTTGTTATGACTAGAGTGGTGAGGTGAATATAGGGAACAGGTTGTTGTTGGAGGGGGGATATCTTGAGAATTTTCTGTATTGAGCTTGCTCATTTTTGGGAGAGTCTCCAAGCCTCTCGAATGCTTGGTTTGCTGTACCATTCCAGTTCATAAATAAAATTCCCTCAACCATTGACTATCAATTGTTATTTTTTTAGTTTTCTGCTCTCGATTGTATCATGCTTAATGGCTGACCTCCTAATTCTCAATCCTGCCTACATTTCTTATACTGATTTAAATGATTTACATTGTTTGCTCATGTCTAATTTTATTCAATCATCAAAATGGTAAAAATGAAGAAACATGGAAAGACATTAGAATGATGACCTTGTTTCCTTCTATTAAAATGCCAAAAGCATTTTAGTCTATTAGAGAGTTCCCACCTTTTCCCCTTTTTTTTTTTTGTGTTTAGTGAGCTGTTTACATTCAGCAGCTAAGGAAACAACTTTATTATCCATTGATACAATGCCTTTTTCCAATCTAGAGTTAGAATCATATTTCAGGTTGCGTTCTAGAAGGCAAAAAGAAGATAATGACGTTTACTCTTAGAGGATGAATTAAACAACGATCCAAAAGTTGCCATAGGTGTTTGATTTGACATATTATGAGAAGTTGTTTAATAGCATGATTAATAGATACATATTGATTTCATTGTGTAAAATTCCTCTTTGAAATATTCAGCTGCAGTTCATTTTTCTGTTGTGCCTTACTTAAATTTATAATCACTTATTACCGAATTCTTATACTTCAAAGCCTTGTAACCTAGTAAAGTACATCGCTTAAGTTTTGAATAACTCCGGTTATTAGAATCATTTGATTGATAATACTTTTGCCATTTACTTGTTCTTCATCTTTAATCAGGCTACTAGTATTGTTTTCAGTTTATTTCTCTCTGGGGTGTTTGACAAGGTGTAGTCAAAGAGTCACCTAGCCAAGACCCCTAACGCTTGCATCAAGGTGTAGGCTGGTGGTGGCTAACAAGCAATTGCACAATGACATGTAGACGTTAATGCACTTGGTGACAATAGGCGGTTTCTTGTGGGACCAGATCATTATTTATTTAGAAAAAAAAGGTAAGGTTTCTTAAGCAAAAATGGTTTCTAACTAGAAACAGGGAAAAAATTTCTTGTGTTGAGAATGGAGGATGCTCCCTCTCTCTCTCTCTCTCTCACACACACACACACACACATGCGCGTGCGCACACACACACAGAGGAGGTCATCTCTCTCTCTCTCTCTATATATATATATATATATATATACTAATTTTTTCTTTTTCAGGTGATAGGTTCGATTCATCAGAATTTTCTTTAGAAAATCATGATTCTCTCTCTTTATAATTGTAGTTAATAAGCTTTGCTCTTTTATTGTAACCTTCTATTTTATATGTGTTTTATTTCCTGTTTGTAATCTTTATTTACAATAGTATTCGAATATATCTAACTTCTAAATTTAATAAATAAAATTACATCGCATAGGCATGTAGTTGTCATATGGTCGCTTTAAATATCTTATATGTGTTTCATTTCCTGTTTTTAATCTTTATTTACAATATTAATCGCACTAACTTCTAAATTTAATAAATAAAATTAATCATCGCGTGGGCATCTAGTTGTCATCTGGACGCTTTAACTACCCTGGTTTGACAGTGTGAATTTACATAATTTTCATCACATACAAGCACTTATGGAGTCCTATTTATCGTTTGCACAAGGATGTAGCATCTTTTCACAGAGTTGCAGCTGATACCATCACCAATCATCTGGTTTACAATGCACACACTCCCTTCTCTGATTCTCTTTGATGGAGCTGTAAAATCAAATGAGAAGCATTCTTTCTCTTTTCCTTCTTTTTCTCCAATGTGAATCATTTTGCTTCCACCAGAACAATAACTTACAGCTGTGCTATTCATTGTTCTGTGACTATAGATAAAAAATGCAGATTACCAATTTTATTGGACTCAGGAACTAGTTATCTACTGGACAATCAGTTTTTGTTATTCTCTTTTTGTCCTGTATTGGTATAATTCTGGAAATTTTCTTATTCTTACTCTTATAACTTATATATCGGATTTATAAAATACATGTAGGCATTTGAAGACACGGAGCTCCCCAATCTGAAGGAAGAGAAACCAGGTCTAACACACACTCAATACAAGGACATGATATGGAAGCTATGGAAGAAATCTCCAGACAATCCTCTTAACCAGGTAAGTTTTACAGAAATATCTCTTCTTCTTGGTCATGGCTTCTAAATGGATAATTTTTTAATTGTTTTGGGATATTTGCTCACCCTTATTATTCTCTGTGGTGTTTGACTTAAAAGTTATTTTTATTTTTCCTTTTTATGGATAGCTAAGTGTGTAAATCTAATGACTGAATTTTAAAACAAATTGATTGTCATATTATCATGCTATATATGTGAAACTATGCTATATTTGTGAATCTAGACATGTATAAAAAAAAATCCTGAAGGAAGAGTTTTAATGAAATATCTCTTCTTCTTGGTCATGGCTTCTAAATGGACCATTTTTTAATTGTTTTGTGATATTTTCTCACCCTTATTTTTCTCTGCGGTGTTTGTCTTAAATTTTTTTCTTTTTTCCTTTTAATGAATAGCTAAGTGTGTAAATCTAGTGACTGAATTTTTAAACAAATTGATTGTCATATTATCATGCTATATATGTGAATCTAAACAAATTTGAAATTTTACTCGGAATGTTCTGCAAGTTATGCCTATATCCTGAATAATATGCAATCTTAAAATTGTTTTGTCAGTCACCATTAGACAAGTCTCAAATAGATGTCACTGCATTTAAAGTCTAATATGCATTCCAGTTGCATATGGAAGAGTGGAGCTGAGCTGAGTAGTGGGGTGTTTTGGCTCATTACACTACCTACACATGTACTCAAGCTCGGCTTGAGCTTCAAAGCCTTTGTTCAAGTTCGGTTCATTAAAAACCATTCAAGCTCAGGCTCGGTTCGGCTTGGTTTGTCTATGCACAAAAACCCATGACCCCATCAATTCAGATGCTCACATGAAGAAAAGTCATCAAGTACTCGACTATCTAAGTACTTGGCTGTCAATCTGTCAATCATCATTAAGTACCATTACATATGTCATTATCAAGTACTATTTGTGAAAAATGTGATCTTAAATTCAAGTCTCAAAATTGCCTCTCTTCTTTTGGTTTTGGTGCCAAAATCAAAAGGCATGTGTTGCCTTTGATATATATATATATATATACGTGCGCGCATGTGCGTGCGTGTGTGTTCACGAGTGGCTATGTTCGTGAACCAGCCCTAATCACTGTCATAATGATAACAGTCTTCACAGTCAATTTTTTTTTAAAGTAAAAGAGCTTAATATTCCAAAATTTCGAAGAGGAGAATAAAGGAATTATGGGGATTTCAGAGTTGGGAAAATGCTTCAGTTCTTACTTTTTTCTGATGAAAAATTGATAACTTGTGGAGAAGGATCTCCAAATGACCAATATTAGAGCAGGATTGACAAATTTTATAACTAGAGAGATCAAGATTCCAGATTTTGGAAAGTAAGGAATAAATAATTATTGGGATTGCAGAGTTGGGAAAAATCCTTTGGTTTTCCAATAAAATTGATAAGTTGTTGAAATGATATCCAAAAGATCAATCCTTCTGCAGTGTGATTAACTGACTGCTACTTTCATAACTACCTCTGGAAATTTTAATAAGAGAACTCAACATTCTAGATTGTGGAGAAGAAGGGAAAAAAGGAATTATAGGGATTTCAGAGTTGGAAAAAGGTTTCCTTTGATATCCTATAAAAATTGATAACTTCTTGTAAACATAAATAGATTTCCATATCAAAATGGTGGGGGCAAGATTGACTATTTATTAAAATAGACAGCTTAAGATTGCAAACTTTTGGAAAAGAAGGAAGAAATAGTTATTGGGATTTGGGATTACAAATTGAAAAAAAGTTTCGCTTGATTCTCTGATAAAAAAAAAAAGATGACACTTGTTGTACTCCAGGAAAACATTAATTCAAGAACCTAATAGGTTTCCAATTACCTAATTTTTATGAGGCTCTACGCAATGGCAGTTGCATTACAAGGGAAAACTGAGCGACTTCATCGATTGTTAATTTGATAGTGTTTTAGGAGAAATAGCTATGGGAGCTGTTCATTTGGATGTATGGATATGGTGTAGTAGTTATTCGGTGCAGGAGCTGGGATGTGGTGGCTTTGAGAGAAGCAGGGTATGTCTATGGCGTCTGCATCAGTGTCTTATCCCAAATATTTGGGTCCTTGGCATAAGAACATAACTGAATAGTGAATACCACTATATCATTCTACTAATAAAAGTACAAGGAGTAACCTAAACTTTACTTAGACATAAATACCCCTATTTTATTTATAACTTATAGAATAACCTAAGTTTAATAGGTGCAAAAAAAATAAAAATAAAAACTTTTTAAAGGAAGTATAACTCACGTAGAGCACTCCCATCTTGAGAAGAAGTCTTTCTCCAACTCACGTAGAGCACTCTCATCTGCACTAGAACTCCTCCTCCACAAGAACTCCATTTTCTCCAAAGAACTTTCTCCTTTATTAAAGACTCTCGTTTACTAAAGAAATTCGATTCTTAAAGTTAGAAAGTTTCCTCAAGTAACTGAAAAATATTTTAGCTTGAATTCATTCGGTTCTTGAAAATAAGAAAATTTTCATCATGCGGTTGACCAAATCAACGGTTAGTTTTTGATTTCTTTTATGTGATTTCGTTTCTTCAATGTCGAATATCTAGGGTTTAGGTTTTCTCTCGATCTTTTCTTGTTGACTTCTCAATTGCCTACTCTTGGTTTTTCGATCGTGAATTTGTAATTCTACAAAATTTTCTATTGTTTATATATTGCAATAATTTAAATTTCTGTTCTTATCTTATTGACCTAAAAATCTTTTTTTCTTGTTTAGTTCTTGTTGTGTCTGAAGTGCTTATTTATTTCATTCGTCAATAACATCGCGGAATCCGAATTCTCTGCAGGCAGGTATGAAAGTTTTTTTTATTTTTTTATAAAGGAACTGAATTTTATTGTTGGCAGAGTAATAGGCATGTGTTTTGTATTGGTAGAGAAACATGAGTGGAGAGGAATTGACCTTTTATTTTGTAATTTCGTTATTAAGTATTATTAGCTAGGGATCATGATGCCATCTTCCTTTTTTTGCACTTCGTTTGAACAAATATTTTTTGTATTACAATTCTCAGCTCGAGTTACAGACAAGCAATGCTTGTCATTGCTTCCTAGATCACATTATCTGTTGGGAATATAATTTTCCTCAAGTATTGTGCATTTTGATGTGAAGCCATATGGCTTATTCCACATTGATTTGAGATAGAGCCAACTCCTGTATTGGTTGATCTCCAAACTCTTCTATTGACCCAAAGAAGTTTAATTTGATTTCATTGTCGACAATGAAAAACCAGTTTTAGAAGATTTCTAAAGAATCAGTTTTCCATCATGACAGTTGACATCCTGAAGACGACAATGGTCGGCAAGCTCCCCAATGACTTGGAAGGAATTGAAGCATCGATGGAATGCTTGCTCGCTCTGATTGATGATGTGTACAAATATGTCGATGATGTTGTGGTGAGAGGTCTGACCCTGATCCTACTTGATTTCCTTCATTGCATTTTCTTGTATGTGCAGCACATAAATTTTTGGTACTTTCATACCATCATTATAATATCTACCCTTTCAGGTTAAAAAAGGACTAATTCTCTACTTTCATTGTTGAGGCCATTTAGCTGATTTTTCTTTTTATTTTCTTCGGTTTGTTGTAGGATCATTTGCTATTACTTTACTTGTCAAGCATAACTAGGACACAACTCGGCTTGGCAGAAAAGTTGAACACAGCTGCTCAGATCCTGTAACTATGACCCCTGAACCTCTGTAAGTGAAGGGAAGCAGGTATGCTTAGGAATTTATTACCTTGCAAGCTGCTATTGTTAGCTATTAGTTAGCTATCAGTACTGGGAATATTTGCATTTCATTTCTGGCAATGGTTGTAATATTTTGCATCAGAGGGAATTGAGCTGCAAGGCTAACCTTGACCCTTCAGAACAAATTTAGATGGTACATGCAGTGTATTGATTTTGAGATCTCTGTTATTGAAACTTGGAACCTATAGCTGCAAGTACCATTTAGTATGGCAATTCGCTAGTTCGGGCGTATTAGTTATAAAAGTTTCGACTAATTATTCAATTTCTTGATTTCAATATTTTAATTTCTGATTTTTCTATATAGCCCCTGGATACAGGATTCCTCAAGGATGCAGACAAGTGCATTTGGGAAAATCCAAAGGGTTTTGGAAAACCATTTCGGAAGGCACTTGGAGTGAGGCATTCGATGGCCTTGGCATCTCTCTTCTTTTGACATCGAACCCTGCTATTCAGGTACTTGACCATGCCTTCTATTACAAAGCTCATGTTTGTGTATGTGTGAAACATACAAATGGGTCTGGTCTGATGGCTAGAAGATTTATGAAGTCAATATTAGTGCAAGAGGATTTATAACCATCTGATACTCAAAGAACAGATTTTTGACATAGGAAGATCTCCTTGGGTGGGACCTGTTGAACTGTGGGTCCATTCTATACCATCTATAGTTACTGCACAATTAGTTTTTCCTCTTGTATAAACAAATGGAGGTTTTCCTTGTGAGCAGTAGCTTCCTCGGGTGAGGAGGGGACTATTCAGGACTATTCCTCCTTGCCCTCACAAAGCCCCTTTGAACTATAGTTAACAAGTTTTAACTCCTGTGATAATTTTTTTTCAACCACACCCCTTGCTCTTAGTATGCTGATTTTAACTTCTTGTCGTACTTATTTAATTAATAGCAGTAGTAGTTAGATGTTTTGGCACATAAAAAGAATATTGTTATCCTTCCATTATAATTTAGAGTAGTTAAATGATTCTTGTCTTTTGCAGGTGAGCTTCAAATGCCAATGTAGTTGCCAGATCATCACTCTGAATCTATCCAAGGAAGGGGAATACTTTTGATGTTCTTATCCATGTTCTACAACTGAGATGGTTTTTTTAAATACTCTGATTTTGAATTTTCTGTCAGCTACCTTTGTTTTGACTTCAATAAGAAAAATTACTCTGATTTCATTGATGGAATTACACTGTAGTCCTTAGACATCCTCACTGAAAAACATAACTAAGGTAATGCGATACTACCATGATAGTGAATAGTAAAGTATTTCTGTCTTCAGTATACACAAATTTGGACCTGACCATCCAGTTAGTGTGACACAAAGATAATCTTTCTGTTCCAACCAACTTAATTGGATCTCTAAGTCATACATATATATTATTTGTTGTTCAATTTGCACAAAAACTGTCCAGAAGAATGCAACTGGTATTTGGTAGTTATTCCATAAAAAGAATTTGCTCCCAACAAAGGTTTTTTTTTTTAAAGAGATAAGTATTAGTCGAGACCTTTTATTAGTATGTCTTAATATTGATTAATATTTATGTGTCTATAAGTCTAGCTTGTCTTGATGACAAGATATATGAGCAACATACAGATTTTTTATACAGTAATTAATTTTATTGAATTATTTTATTAAAAATATTTTTTAATTTTATTTGTAAAAAATTAATACGTGCAACGCACGTGCACCTTCACTAGTATATATATATGTATGTTGTAATAGGCCTAATAAATAAGCTCATTACTTCTTTATGGCTCTTATTTTCTGGTATTGTTATTAATGTCTTCTATCTTTATTACTTATAAGCTTTGATGTACTTAAAGGGCATTTTATGTCATTTTATCTCATTAGTAATAGGACATCTAGAGGGAATGGAGATACCACTTCCATTCCCCTTTCCTCTTCTCTTTCTCTCTTCTATTCGTATCTTGTACAAACCCTAAAGCTAAAGTACCAGACCCTAGTACTTTATATATATTCCATGTGGTTTTGTACAGCTTCCTACACCCAGCAATAGACTGTTTCATACTCAAACTCTACTTAGGACATCTTAAGTTACAATATCCATACCCATTTTCTCCTCTAGAATATCTCAAAATCACAGTTGTGTGTATCTTAGAGGTAGTACTAAAAGGAGTAATAGGAGGTTTGGAAGCAGGTGCGGGATATAATCTGGAACGGGAGCATTACCTTGGTTAATAGAATCCTGTAATTAAGTCAAATTGATGTAGTTAATGATTTGAGAAACAAGTCTAAACCTTAGACCCTATAGAATTGCCATACTGCAACTATTGCAAAAAGATGCTGTGAATGAAAATGAGGAGATGGAATGGGTCTGAATTTGGGCCTTTGAGAAGACCATGGAAGATGCCATTATGTGGTAAAGATTCTGAATTTGGAAGATCTGCAGTAGAAAGCCTTTGTTTTGCTTTTGTGGAATTTAGATTCTGAATTTGGGCCTTTGAGGAGCTCGTGGAAGATGCATGTGATAAAGGCTTGTAATAACTTCCAGCATACGCTGTAACTCCCCCCCACCCTACAAAAAAAAAAAAAACAATAAAAATATAAATAAATAAATCATTCGGATCCCTCTATAGGGTCTTGGAGTTATGAAGTTTAGCCCTAATTGGTATATTCTTCTCCAACCAGTGAAATAGTGTATTGCCCCTTTTCTGGCACATATGCTCTTCACCAATAGGAGCCTTGAGGCCCAACATGTGGTCAGTCCCTTGAAGGAGAACTCTGGTCACAATTGACCCAGTTGAATATCCCTGACAACTGGATTAATTCTATAATGTGTTTATTTTGTAGATTTGATGGTTAGTTATGGATAGAAAAAGTTCAATGGTTAAATCATTTGATAGGTTTGATATTTGGCACAGGGAATGCCATTGGTTGCTTGTTTCCATCTTCCCGCCTTGATGTAAAATTGGAATGATTTTAAATTATTGTTTATAATTATTTATTATCATCTCATCCCTGACTCTGGAACTCAAATGCTAATTCCTCTACTAATTTGTATGCGCAGATTGTGGAATGATCCAGTAGCATCTCCCATCTAAATCACAGGCACGTTTTTTCCTTGGGGGATTGCCTTTACTGGGTATTGTATTCTCATATGTATGTATTTTCACACGTATGTTGAGCATCTATAGGCTGGCCTATTCCAGATTTTAAGATCTACAGAATTGTTCAGTTTGTGGTGCCTGTTTAAACCAGATCCGAGGAGCAATACTTTCACTTCCTTGCTAGTTTGGCTGTTTCTCAAGATATCTTAATTTGCTCCTTGCGAGATTTGGGTAACTTTGCGGGCAACAAACAATTGAGGAATGGTGTATATATTGTTTTTCTTTACTGAAGGACATTTTTGTGTTCAGAATAGGATATAGACCAATGTTACCTGGTTTGCCGGGTCGAATTCAGGTTCGTAATTCGCAATTTACTCCTCTAGAGTGAACTCGGTTCGCTAGGAGTAGGATGAGTTGGTTCGTTTCTCGGTTCGCTTAGGTTTTTAGTTTGGTTCGTTAGCTTGGTTCGCTTATATAATATTAATATGTTATATAAATAATTGTGTAAATAAATATATTATAAATGATTATTTAAAAAAAGGTATTAAAAATACATTTAAAATAAAAAAAAACAAAAAAAAAAGGTTTTATGGCCGGTTTGTGAACTCAAAAAATAAATTCACCAAATTCGAAGTATAAGTTCACTAAACTTAAAAGAACAAATTCGTTAAATCCAAACAGAAAATTCGATAAATCCAAACAAAAAGTTCGTGGAATCTGAAAAACAAATTCGCTGAACCATAACTATTGGATTGGATTCGCTGATTTTCACGAATAGAACCATGAATTGGTTTGCTCCAAACCAGTTCGCGGTTCGAACTAGTGGGTAGCGAACTAGGTAACCCTGATATAGACAATGATGAAAGCCTTTAACATACAAAATCACAAACCAACCAGAAGCTTCTAGTTAAAAATTTATCTTTTAGTAAACTTTGTTTATGTTCATAAATAAAAACGGATCTAAAAGTCCTCCTTTTAATTGTAGACATTAAACTAACTTTGTTTCTCTGAAGATTTGGATCAACATTCTTCCCAAAATCCAAACAAATAGCTAATTGGAAGAATCAGATTTGTGGAAGACTGATATTGCGGGAGTGAAAGCTTTTGTCAATCCTCTATTGGAGAAATGCCTCGGTGAAAGTGATATGGAGTACACCAATCCTTGATATTTATTTGTTAGTCACATCCCTCAATGTTAATGTCTCAATGGGAATTCTACTGTAGTGGCATGCATCATGCATGTGAAGAGCGTGAAACAGCCACATCAGCATAGTATTAGTAGAGGAGAAATGCTACTCGACACAGACTGCTACATGTGATGTGTATTTATCTTGTGGACAGGTCTGTTAGTTGAGAGGCCCACCCCCTTTTTGTTTTTGTAACGAGGAACCCCAAACCCACCCTCCGGGTAAATCCCAAGTCCATGCAAGACCCCACAACCCACATGAACCCGTAAGCCCAAGGTTCATGAGAACTATGGAAATTTGTGCGGGTGGCCTGATAATAGTTTAAGGGATGACAAGAATCAAACTCAGTGAGGCTCCTCCTTTGTCTTAACCTAATTCTTATCCTACACTACTAACTATATAAAGGATGTCACCTATCAAAAAAAAAAAAGGGTTAAACTTATTACTTACATTTTTTTTGCAAAAAAAAATGTTTCTTCAATTTTGGTAGCAATGACATCGTGTTGTTTCTATATCTATAGTAAAAGGTGTTTTATTACTAGGGCTGGGCCGGTTCCCTTCTCTTATTTATGATTTCTTACATGCTTTGCTTTATCTTTTATGCTAGGTAAATATTTTTTTATCCACGTCCTAAAGATTTTTATTTACCAGTCATGATAAAATAGTTCCCCAAACTGTTTTAAAGTAATTTGCTTATTGGGTAATTTAATAAAAATTAATTTATATTAAACCAAATAAATTATGTGTACCACAAACCCTTCTTTTTCATGTATAACAACAAAATAATTAAATTAAAAAAAATCAGAAAACTATCTTATAAAACTTAATATAATCTCATAAAAATTAACTTATCTTGGTATTCATCCCATCTAAATTAAAAGGATATCACCAATTTGTAAGTCATGATGATATATTGAACAAAAATGCACCCAAATATCCAAGCTCTCAACAAGTACTTTTATTGTGGGAGCCAATAGCTGTAACAATGTGTGTAGGCTTCCCAGTTCCCCTATAACAGCCAAATTAATCTCTGAACATTTTCTGCTGTAACAAAACATTGTAAGAAAAGTACATTCCTCCATGGAATTACGCTTTGGGATGTTGAGTAGCCACAAGTTTCAGAACAGCATTGGCAGATTGGTGAGCAAAATATTTTTGCCTGAGTTGTACATACGGGTACCCAATAAATGACAGAAAGTGGGCAGGCTTTGAAAAGGAAAGAATTTCATACCAGACTTGATTGTTGTCATCCAACTCGATAGAAAATCGTTCTTCCCCAGCCTGATTTCAAAACATTTTCATGACATATCAGCATAATTAAGTTTTAACTATTTTGTAGAAGTAGACTCAACTCAACATGCTAAAAATGTAAAGGAAACAAATTAGACAACAAAGGAAGATTGAACATATTCCAAGTCTAATGTATCTGGCTTACCAAAAAAAATTTAGTATATCTGACCTTATCATTAAATAACAAAAGGAAAGACAAACTTCCTTGGCAGGATGGAACAGACAGTTCAATTCTTAATAGACAGGCCAGAGGTTACAAAAAGAATGACAGTAAAGAATCTCAACTCCTTAAACGCCAGATTTGGAACAAATTTTGTTAATAACTCAGAATCATCTTTTGCTAGGTTGTGTGAGCCAGAATAGAGTAGAAATGTGGAAAAAATAAAGAGACTTGATTCATTATTTTCTCGCATTTGATTCATTTATGAACTGAACATGTTTCCATACGCATTTGTTTCTTGTATGCAATCCCAACACTTGTACGCTTTCTTCTACATTCTTCATTGTTACTGGAAGTACTTCCCACGCTTGTGTGCATCAAGAAATTCAGACTTATGAGACAGAACCAAAAGAACCAAAGAACAATTATTTAAGTTAGTTATTACAATGACTGGATAAATTATATCAACAGTGCAGTGACGCCACTGAGTGTTTCTTTAGTCTCAAATCAACAAATAACGATACAAGAAAACAATCTATATGCTCAAATCAGGATGGTCTAAAGAAAAACTGTTCCAACCATACGTTTGATATGCTAGTGAACATACTCGTGCTAATACGTTTAACTTTTGTTTCCAACAGTATATCGAGTAGGGCATTATCTGATCCTAGCATCTCCTTTGCTTAACCCCAATAAAATATCAAAATCAGAGTAAAAGTTGCTCTGCGTTATTGTGGATTTTTGGGGGCAGGTTGGACTTAAAATTAGCTCGAACGACTCCACTGTTACCGTGTGGCCTGGTGACCTTACTCCAGATGCATCGGTAGTGAGATCCGTTCTTCTTGACCTTCACCTTATAAATGTAAGTCATTCACTTACCGCAGTACCACGCGACTTCCTCCATGTTCACGGAGATTCAATTGGATAACGAAGTGTTTGGATACTGGTTGGATTTCGACCTAACCCATCAAAATAAACCCTAAATGAATCTATACAACTAGTTCTGGAGCTGAAACTTCTGAAAACATAAATCCATATTTTTTAACAAGTGATCTCAATCACCTCTTATATCCAATAATGTCCATTGCAACATATAATCTTAATAAAGACAAGAAATAGTGGGACAATAATCATAAATCTTGAGATTTCGTAGAATGTAAGTGTACGAAAACTGGTTCAAAGAACTAATTGGGAACCGAGATAATATCTCAGACCCGACTCGCTCTCCTTTGCGCCCCCTTCGCCATTTTTGTAGAGCTCTCTTGCCAGAGAGTATACTAACTAAGCCTTCAAATAGAAACCCAAAACCCTAGTAGGCGTGGGACACCATATCCTAGACAAGCTCGAAATTCACCAAAACTCGATGAGAATTCTAAGCAAATCCATTTCCATGGTTTTGTGTTTGCGATAGACACACATGTGCAAGCTAATGCCCCAGAGTAATATAAGACAGGGAGTTGCAGAGATAGGGGTTATGCCTTTTAGTGAGAAGATGGCTCGGTGTAGTCAAGGTGCCGCCTAGGCCATCACCTAGGTGGTTTAGATTGCCTTTCTAAGCGGACCCTTTCTAAGCGGGCAACAGTCACCTGGACCCTGTGTTACAATTTTTACAATTTATTTACATACAACATCATTGACATTAGAAATTTCTATATAAATAAGGTTATACCCCCCATTTGAATTCAATAAAAATTATCCTACATTCTTTTTCAAACTTTCAACTTGAAATTATAGGTATTTTCTCAAATTTTAAAATTTTCATAAATTCTATTATAACAAAACATACTAAAACCCAAAAGTCTCATATTTTTAGTCTTCAAAAATATTTTCATCTGCAAGGTCCAAAAGTTCATTAACAATTTAGAAGAAAAGACTTACATTCAAGCTTTACAAAATTAAATGTTAATGTGCTTAGATTATTATCAACCATAGGAATTTTAATTGTTATTATATATTAATATTATATATTAATATATATAATTTAATTATTTTATCGCTAGGCAGTACCTAGTCTAGCTAGGCCTAATCGCCTGGACACTTTGACTACATTTGATGGCTCAGGTTGTAAAACTACACAAAATTCATTGCTTCAAAGTTAGCAATATGGGGTTATGTAAATATATTATATATATATAATATTATATAATATATTATTTTTTTTGGGGGGGGGGGGGGGGGGGGCGCTGATCCGGTGATCATAGCAGCATATGGTTCACTATCAACAAGAGACGTTTGAGTTACAAGTTTCACTTTTGCTGCAAATATTAGAAAGACTCTTATTGCTTTCAAGGGGAAGGGAGGGAACTGAGAAGGTTATAGTTCGTTTTGGAAGCGAAATAGGTTAGTCCCACGGGCGGGTATAGAGTCATCATCCCATTAAAATGTGGAGTATGATGAAAGATAAAAGTACTTTGAACCCTTTTATTGTCATTACCATTTTTATTTATTTATTATTCATTCATCAATTTGATTGTCAATTACAATATAGCATATTACAAATCTCCTGAGAAATGTCCAATTTTCCCCAAGAAAACCGAGAAAATATCTAAGTTTTAAAAGTCCGATTTTATCACAGTTTTTTTAAAAATCTCCTGAGAAAAATGATTTTATCTTTTTTATCGCGTAAATATCCCAGATTTATCAAAATATCCCGATGTTTAAACTATTTTCTTCATTTCTATCAGTGTATATGCTTTAAGAGAGAGTTGAGTTCTCGCGATATTATTGTTTATGGTGAATGTTTGGTTGATGAATTTATAAATGAGTGATATTATAACCATTTTTTATAATTAAAATTATTTTTTTTAATTGTTGTCAAGATTAGCCAAGAAATACCTGAAAAAACTTCGGGGTTATTATCAAGAATTTAGGGATTTTCAAGATTGTTTAAAAGATCTTTCGACACTGTTTTAGAGATCTTCACAATTTGTTTTTGTGAATATCGAGATTTTCATGAAGCATTTTCAATTCTTAATTTCAACATTTACATACTCAAAACTCAAAACTCAAACTATTGTTTTGTTCGCCATTATTTAGAGATTTTCGAGATTGTTATAGAAATTTTTGCCACTGTTTTAGAGATTTTTGAGATTGTTGGATCTGATTTTCGTGATTTTTTTTAGGGATTATTGAGATTTTCTTCAACCATTTTCAATCATATTTTCAACATTTACATACTCGAACTCTCAACCTACTGTTTTTGAGTTCGAGATTAATTCAGGGATTTTCATGATTTGTAGATATTTTTCAAAAAAATTTCTAGATTTCCGCCTCTTGTTTTAGAGATTTTCGAGATTGTTTAAGTGATTTTCACGAATTTTGCAAGGGATTATCGAGATTTCTGAATGAAATCTCGAAAAATTCTTCTTCTCCTTCTCCTTCTTCCTAACCGTGAAAAAAATGGGTTACAAAGAGGCTTTTAATGTTCTTCTCTTCATATTCTTGAATCAATAGAGGCTTTTCGTTACAACAGAGGTTTTTTTTCTTTCTCTGCAAAATGCCTTCTTCAATCAAGAGTTTTTTAGAGTTGCACGGGTTTCTCTAGTGTTGAAATGCCTTAGCATTTGGTGTTCTAAAGAACATGTGTTGTAGGCTCGCACGTGTGAGAGTGTGAGCCTACAACACATCCAAAGTAAGCATGACAATTTTTTTCAGGTTTGGTGTTCAGTGGTTTGCCAAGAGTGCCTATATAATTGGCAAGAATGGTAAAGTTGACATCTCGGTTTCATCAGAATTGGGAGAGGTTTGCTCTTTTCTAAAATAGCTAGCATGACAGTTGATAGTCTTTACTAAATAGCTAGCATGACAGTTTAAGAGGAGCATGGTGGTATCAAGGCTTGTTCTTTTCTTGCTCCTTAATTAATTTCTCAAATAATTGCAAGGTTTATTGGTTTGGCTAGCATGTAATCATGATCAAAGTCATTTAATTTCCTTCAATGATTAAATCTGATCATTAACTCCAAAGAAAGAACTAGATCCAAAAAATAAATGCATAATTTCCTCAGATTTATTATCAAAAGAGGAGTGAGTATGCTTAGCATTCCTCAATTAATTTTTTCAAATGTTCAAAGTAAGGCAAAATACTGAGATTCATAATAGAAGATCTTCTAGGTGGGACCATTTGGATGGTCAGTTTTCAACCCTTCGTGTAGAAAAAAATAATGTTGTGTGGTAGGAATATAAATCAGTGTGGTTAAATTCTTGTTTGCTGTTATGGATCTATAAACATGCAACCACATATCAGCACCCATGAGATATACTATCAAATAAATCTCTGCCACATTACACATTCAGGTAGCGTCTGACAACTCTTAAAATAAGAGGTTTTTTTTAATATTAGAGCTTATTGGATTTTAGGATATTTGATAAATATCTTATTGCACATCTAAAAGCTTTAGAAGTAGATGAAAAACGTCTAAATAAAGAAAGGGCAAAGGGCTCCTTATTTTTACCCTTACACATTTAACGTGATACCTACTTATCCCTCAATTTAAAACCAAGCAACTGAGAAGAAAGCCCTAAACCTTGTTCATTCTCCGATCTCTGTCTGCTCAGCCAACTCTATCTGCCCCCGCGTGCTTGCCAAAAAAGGGTCGTGCCGCCGTCGAAGCTCCAGTCTAGATTACAAGAGCTTATCTAAACCCTTTCGTTTTGCTTATTTTTCAAGGTTTCAAAGCTCTCAACTTGTCGAGGATTAGCAATTTTGCCACTTTGCTGGATTTCTCAAAGGTGCGGTTGTGGCTGTTGCTTGAGAGCGTGTTGTGGCTTCTCAAGTAATTTTAAGTAATTTTTTTTAATGATTCGATATAGTTGCCATATTTATATGGGTAAGCTAGCTATAGATGAAAGCTTTGGTGGAAGAGTCCTATAGTGTTCCTAATGTGGCGGTTGTTACCATGGCTTGGGCATGGTTTTGCCTACCCATTTCTCAATCCAATGTATTTGCAGCAATGTTCAAGATGAAAGGGAAGGGAACTTCTGCTATTCAAATCGAGTAAACTTTAATGGTGGAGAATGGGGGGGTGAGGAGGTGTTGACAATGGTAGTGGCTTATAATGGTGAAGAATGGGGGGAAGGTGGCCCGTGCAATTGTAGAGAAGGGGGAAGGTGGTTATTTGCATATTTTAAAATGACATCTCCTACCCTTGTACTAAGCTCTAAAAATTGACAATAAGAGATTTTACCAAACAATCTACTATTTAATTAGAGAACGTTTTTAGAGTTTTATCAAACGTTCACTCTCTAAAAAATTAGAGAGCTTATTCGTTAGAGATTATTTTTGAGAACTTATTTAATTGGAGTAGAGTTTTCAAACAGACTCTCACTCACGCTTTAAGTACTTGTGGATGCATTCATGCATGTATATTCATATTGTTAGTGATGTTAGTAAGTAGCATTGTGTGTACATCAGGTATATTTGAGAGTTGGAAAATGATTATAAACTTCTCCACTTCTCTTACGGGTATGAGTTATAAACTATCCCTCATTCCTCTTTCTTTTCTTTAAGACTAAATCAGGAATCACAAGCCCTCCCTTGGCTTCTTCCTCACCCATCTCTCTATAAACCATAAGCAAAACGATTGCATGGGACTTCAAGCTTCACTACAAATCTTAGATCTACTAAAGGAATGGCAGTGCTACACTTCGATCATAAACCCAACAAAAGGAATGGCAGTGCTAAATTTTGATCATAAACCCTAAGAAAGATTGTAGAACACTCAAAAAATCATCCAAAATCTTGTACCACACCCTTAATCTATAAGTTTCAAAAGCGAAACAGAGAAAAGAAAATAGATTCCTACATCCATCTAAAATCATAATTATCTGCATGGAATGGCGTTTTCAAGAGAAATCACTCAAAACCCTAAGAAGCTCCAATATTTGTTCCAAAATATCGGTTCTCTTAAAACTCTATACTATCAGTAACCTCATTTCTCCACAACAAATTAAATCAACACTCTAGAATCAATTCATCAAGACTCACAGTTAGATCCAAAGAACAAATTCTCTAAAAACCATAGATTCATCCAAGTGCAGAAAAGATTGTCATGGAATCAGAAGATTCAAAAATGTTGAAACGTTACCGAAATCCTAGTTTTTCAATGAGAAGTAAGGTTTCTGAACTCGGATAACATGCATGTTACTACAAGGATAAGAGGTATTAACAAATCATTTGAAACAAATCATAGACTGAATTGCAAAAAATACAATCAATGCTTAGAAAGGAAAACAGTCTAGTGCAATAGATGTAACATAACAACATAACAGATCCAATCGAATGTTTAGGAAGGAAATCTAGTCCGATCGATGTAACATAGTAACATAATAAAGCAGATCCCTAGCAAGATAGATGTATCATAGTAACATAACAAAACAGATCCAAGTCCCACCCAACAAAAGAACTACTTACTACTCATACTTTCAGTTCGCATGACTTAGATATCTATCTCAAAAGGTCATCAAAAGTCACACTCATTCGAATTTCCCAGCGCTGGCCAATCACACACTCCTCAAATGTAGAGGAGAATTTTGCAGGGAACTGTACAGTGCCCATGGTATTGCGAATCGCATCAAAAGAATTGACGTCGAAATCAAACAGATCCCATCGAACAATGAAGAGGGAGTTGAATGGCACAACTACTGTGGATCTTGACAACAGAATGAGCTGCCCAGACCTTACATTTATGTGATCATCCCATGCCTTTTGGAAAAGCAAACTTTCATCTGGAAAGTTGGAATTGCGAGCAGCAATCATTCCATAAACATGGGCGGATTCTCCCCCGTCTTGGATTATGAGAGTAACCTCCAGAGTGGCCCACAACGCATCAGTCGACACCATGTAGTTCACTCTCACGGAACAAAAGCCAACAGGGGGTTTGGGATCATAATATTCATCGATATAAGAATCGATATCGGGATCATTATAAAAATCCCTGTCCACAATGTCCATGTACCCAATGTCCTCATACCCATGTCCCTGTACGTGGGTTTGTCATACACATTTCTGTGGGGGGTATAATAGTTCCACTCCATCACCCCATCACAGAGCAGGGGCGTGTTGAATTCAGCAACCATGAGATCCACCTGGATGTAGAAGTGAGAAAGGGCTGAGATGCCTCGACATGGGCCAGTCAGCAAAAGGGTACCGCCTGGGCAAATTAATTCGCAATCCTCCCTTTCTCTGTTGTAAAGGTATAGAATATCACCCCAACCGTAGAATAATTAGATTGTGCCGTAGAGGTAGCCGTAGAAGTTCATGATTTGCACCGAGAAAACCTCAGCCAGTGGTAGACAGGTCCTCGAAGGGGACGAATATTTTGAACGTTGAGCTTCATTAAAAATAGGAGGAAAACATCTGATTTTCAGATAAAAATACTAATGTGTGTAGCCAGCCATCTCTACAGAACCGAGAGAAAAAAAAAAAAAGGGGTTTGATATATATTTGAAAATACATACTGTGAGGGGAATTTACCGAAAGGACACGCGTCAGCAGCAGCTCCTCCCAAGCTCTGATGTACTGGTAGAAGGTTGGAGTGGAGGGTGTGATACCCTGACCTGTACTCCGATGATAAAGTCAGTAGGTGTAGAAGATGATGAATAGTAAGAAAATGCAGAGAGTTAGAAGGTTTTAGTTCCTTAAAATTCCGTCCTCTTCTCATTGTTTTTCACAGGTTTTTATAGGCTACCTCTGCCATGGCCATGGACACTCATGGATGTCCATGCACACCTCAAATCTATGATGTGTACTTTAGTAATCATTTTAGATAGATCTCCCGGTCATCCGTACTGCACGCATATCTGCATACAAAAGAGAACAGGCAAAGAGTAAGAACTCGTCCGAGGTGACTGGCATTAAATGGCATTTAATGCTGCATTTAATGCCAAGACAGTGTTTCTCACCTACCGTCGTAGAGGTAGGATCATTCCCAGGCGACTGGGCAGTAGCGCCGGATCTCATTACGTGTTGGGATACGGGGCCGTTGGCAATAAGACGTCGGATACGTCGTCAAAACGAGGACGTGATCGTCGTCTAAGAGACCACGGGTCCGTCGTCAGAATGAGGACGTGACCGTCGTACGTGAGACCACGGGTCCGTCGTCAGAATGAGGACGTGACCGTCGTCCGTGAGACCACGGGTTCGTCGTTCGGCAGACAACGTTCTCGTCATCCATACGACAACGGGCCCGTCGTCGAAGAGACGACGGAAATGAGCCCAAACGATAACACCACACTGGGGACGAGCTCGTTGCTACCACACTTAGGTTTTTACGAAATTTACCCATTACAAATTGCCCCTTTATGATACTTTGAACGTGGTTCAGAGTGTCATAAATATAGCGAAACGACGGAGGAGAAGATACAGCTAACCTCAGGATGAATGATAGGTCACATACTCTGTACGCGAAGGCGTAGCGTCGTGCCAGCTGTATTGCGCGTGCCGAAACGTCATACCTCATAAATGCTTGGCAGGCTGTCATCATTATCTTCCGGACGCTTCGTTTTTCCCGACGGTTACTTAACTCGGTCAGAAGACCATCCTGTCCTTCACGTTGTCTGCATGCGTGGACACGCGTACGGTACAGATCGAGGTCATTATCGTCCTTAGAGTTATGGACCGGTCTATAAGTACCGAAGGCCTGGTACTTCATCTTCTTATTTGAATTCTTGCATTCTGCTACTCTGCCGGAATTTCTTCTCACCGACGATCTGCTGTTCCGGTCTTCTTTCTTCTCCGGCTGTGCCCCCCTTGCTTCCTAGATACAGTTTCGGTAAGATCCTCCTCTTTTCCTTTTGTTCTGTGGTCGTTTTCCCTATATTTTTTCTTTTCTTCTTTTCTGCCACCATGTCTGCCGAAGTAGTTAGGATAGACAGTGCCGATGAGGCCAGTTGTTCAGGCAGTGCCCCTCACGGTGTTATCACCGGAGTTTCCAAATCCAAAACCAAACCAGTTGTCAGATACGCACTTGACCATTACCGAGCCCTTTTCCAAATTCCCCCTCATGTCCACATTCATTTTGGGGAAGAAGACGTTCTTCCTGACCATCGTTCTTCCTGTACTATCGTCTACCTCGCTCAGTTCGAGGCTGGACTTCGACTTCCCCTCTCTCCCGTCACGGACTCCGTCCTATCCGCCCTTCAAATTGCCCCGGGGCAAATGCACCCGAAGTTCTACAAATACATGTCTCTGATGGACAAGTTCAACAGAGACGGGTACAATGTAGAGGCCAGGCATGTCTTCCACTTCCGCTACGTCGTGAAGTGTCCCGGGGTTATTGAGGAGGGAAAGAAGACGTTCTTCACCTGGAGGCAAAAATCCAAAGTCCCCGATATCATCTCACACCTCCCCGATGTGGAACGGGACTGGAAGGAGATGCCTTTCGTGGTCTCCGGAGCTTGGAGGGCGGAGACTGCCCGTCCTATTCCCCACGAATTTACCTCAGGTCTGTTACTTTTCAGTCGTTCTCCGTTGTCGGTTCTGAAAATGTACTCATGTTACACGGCTAATAATGTTTCGCTTTTTCTGCAGAGGCTTCTAAGATACACTTCTCTGACCTTTCCGCGGAAGAAGAGTACGCGCTTTGGAGGGTTTGCAGCGATAAGGGAGACGCTTACGTCACCTGGAAGCCGTCCTCTGCTCGAGAGACAGGGTCCGTTGTAGGAGCAGGGACCTTGCCTAAAAAGTCTCGTCGACCAGCTCATCCGCCGTCACAGAGACCGCTCGGACCGGCAGCTATCCTTGACGAGGAAGAAGACATGGCTGACCAACTTCCACCGCGACCTTCACAGGCTCCGGCCTTGACTCGTCCTCCCCGCCCTTCCCGTCCTTCCTCGGTGGAGAAAAGGGAGAGAGTAGGAGCTCTCAAAGCTCTGAGGGTGAAGAAAGCTCGGCGAGAAGCGGAGCACGATCAACGGGTCCGAGAACGGGAATCCGCTGGGGTGTCATCTACTCAGGCTGCAACAATTGGCGAAGGGAGTGATGCCCCCGTGGAGGAGCCTCCAATTGTTAGAACCGGCTCTCCCGTGGATGTCGTAGCCGCTCCGTTTATTGTGGCAGAGGCGGCTGCCCCCGTGATCGTCCCGGCCTCTACTTCCTCACCAGCCGCAAACGTGGCTTCTTCTTCTGCCCCTCCTCGAGAGAGGATCACCATGGGGGGCCCCGCCGAGCTGTGGAATCCCATCTTCCCCAGAGGGTACACTCGTCCTACCGTCGTCCATTCGGCGATGGAGCACGATTCCATTGCCACATCGATGATGTTGGCGATGAGGCTCCCAGCGGATATAGCCGCAACGAGGGACTTGCACTGGATGGGGATGTTCAGTGCCGCGAGTCGAGCTATTGCCACGGTACTTTTTTTTTTTTTTTTTACCATCTTTCTTTCTCTTCTTTTTTTTTTTTTAGCTGGGCAACATGCTCGCCGGGATGTACGAGGTCACAGCCGAAAACAGGCGTACTTCCAATGGGCTGAGGGACAAAGTCCTTGACCTGGAGAGGAGGAGAGCCGAGGATGTGAAACGGCTGAACCACGAGCTGATGTCCGTTAAAGCCGACTTGCGGTCTGCTAAAGGCACGATTGCCATAGCCGTGAAACAACGGGACAAAGCTCGGGACGAAGCCCGTAAGGCAATGGAAGGAGAGAAGGCGGCGATGGAACAAGCCGAGAGGTCCGTCCTTCGGATCAGCGAGATGGACGAGATCGTGAACACTCTCCGTCAACGGCTAGAGGCGACTGAAGCCGAGAAGGCAGCATTGGCCGAACAGCTTGAGGAGGCCGCGGCCGTGAGGGACAAGGAGGTTGAAGCCGCCAAGGAGGCTTTAACGGAGTCTCTTCGAGCCCACTTCCAGACGGAGATGGAACGGCTGATAGTCGAAGACCGGGTCGAGACGGAGAGAGAACTGATGAACGAGCTCCGAGAGTCGGGACGACTGGTAGAGTCTCCCCAACAATCGAAGGACGAGGCTACTCGTTCTGAGGCTGTGGGCATGGAGATCTCGCTCGGTGAAGAGCCCGAGGTACAAGGAGGGGGGCAACCCTCGTCATCTATCGGACCATCTTCCGTTCTCCCCGAGGCTCCAGCTGAAGCTGCTTCTGCCGATCCCGCCATTGCTGCCGACAACATTCCGATCGTTCCTGATGACGCTGTCGTGGTCGTTGACGTTGGTGAAGACTGATCCTTCCTATCCCTTTCTTTTCATATTTTATATCGGCTGTACTCATGTTTGTCTCTTGTCAGTAAAGATTTTATATATATATCTCCCTTTTTGGTCATTGTGTTGCAACCGATTGATCCGGAATGGTCATCTCGTTCAAATAAGACAAATAGCACATAATTAACTCGTGATTGGATATAAATCTCATAACGAATATAATTCACCATATTACTCTAATAACGGGTTGTCAAAGACGCAGATTAACACTACGGACATAATTCGACAAAAAGTCCATTTCATAAAGACGAACTTATGGTAACTCGTGGTGGGACACCATGCTCAGAGGACATTCCATTAGTATAAGCCGCCAAGATGCTCAGATGGCAATTCCTTTGTATGAGCCGCCTGTGTCCCGTGGTGAGTACCATGTTCGTGTGAAATGCACTCGCCGTGGTAACTCGTGGTGGGACACCATGCTCAGAGGACATTCCATTAGTATAAGCCGCCAAGATACTCAGATGGCAATTCCTTTGTATGAGCCACCTGTGTCCCGTGGTGAGTACCCTGTGCGAGTGAGATGCACCCGTCGTGGTAACACATCTAGAATATTTTACCAAATACTGAAGATGTAAATAAAACGATTGATCACATGCTCGTCTCAAATGTTCATAACGCACAACTTTATTGGAAAAATTGTTTTAAATTCATAATGTTCCACGACTTTTGAATTACATTACCTTGTAGGTCTTTAAGGTAGTACACCTCGGGACTCCCGACACGGTCCACGATGTATGGCCCTTCCCAGTTGAGACCTAGCTTTCCGCTGTTGATTTCTCGTGTATTTTGGAAGACTTTTCGAAGAACGAGATCTCCGACTTGAAGAATCCTTTTCTGTACTTTCTTGTTGTATGCCTTTCGTAATTGTTGCTGATACCGTTTCATTTGAATGCTGGCATCTTCCCGCTTTTTTTCCAGCAAGTCTAAATGAATAGCCATTAATTCGACGGTTTTGTCTTCCTCTCCGTGCTTCTTTCGGGAACGTATTGTTGGCAGGCAGACTTCGGTGGGAATAACAGCTTCCGCCCCGTATGCCAAAGAGAACGGGGTCTCGTTCGTAGGACTCCGCGGTGTTGTCCTGTATCCCCACAACGTATTATGTAATTCGCTGGTCCACTTTCCCTTGGAATCTTCCAGTCTTCTCTTGAGGGCATTCAAAATGTTCTTGTTAGCTGCTTCGGCAAGGCCATTCCCCTGAGGATAATAAGGAGAAGAGAAGATGTGCTTGATTTTCAACTCTCGGCAAAAGTCGGCGATGAGTTTTCCTGTGAACTGCTTCCCGTTATCAGAAATAATGGACTGCGGAATGCCGAATCTACAGATAATATGTTCCCACAAGAACTTCTTCACTTCTTGTTCTCTAATACGCGCTAGTGGAACAGCCTCGATCCACCGAGAGAAGTAATCCGTGGCCACCAGCAGAAAAATTAGATTACCGGGAGCTTTAGGAAAGGGTCCTACGATATCAAGTCCCCAACGAGCGAATGGCCAAGGTTGAGATACGATGTTGAGTTCCTGAGCGGGGGCATGAATTAATTTTGCATGACGCTGACACTGACTGCATTTTTGTACGTATTTCTGTGCGTCGGCTTGCATGTATGGCCAAAAATATCCTTGCCCCAGAGCACGATGAGCGATAGTCCGTCCTCCCGAATGGATGCCGCAAATCCCCTCGTGGAGCTCGGCTAAGATCCTCTCTACGTCTTCAGGATGTACGCATCTCAAAAGGGGTCTTCCAAAGGATTTAGGTACAGATCCCCATCCACAAGGGTATAACGGGGAGCTTTATATTGTATCCGTCTTGCTTCCTTTGTGTCAGAGGGGAGAATTTCATTCTTCAAATAAGTTATTATGCCCGTCATCCAGTTCGGCACTTGATTTACAGATAACACCGTGCGTTGCGTTTGCAGCTCAATAGAGGGGTATTCCTTATACTCCATGAGAATTGTCTTGGGTTCATCAGTTTGCATCATCGAGGCGAGGTAGGCCAATGCATCAGCATGCCTGTTATCGTCCCTTCGGACATGTTTAATCTCGATAACATCAAAGGCCTTTCGTTGTTCTTGTAAAAGCGCAGCGTAGCGTCTCATCCGCTCATCTCGACATTCATAGGTACCGTTGACTTGGTTCACCACGAGCTGTGAATCACAGAACACTCGGAGTTTAGAAATTCCCAACTCTCGGGCACTCTGCAACCCAAGTATTAACGCTTCATACTCAGCTTCATTATTGGAGGCAGCATAACCAAGACGCGTCAACTTTTGTACTTTAACATGATCGGGGCTGACAAGAACTGCACCGAGTCCCGAACCGCTGACATTAGATGACCCATCCACGTACAAGACCCAATCGCACCACGCCGTTAATTTGGTTCCGTCTCCTGCCTCGTCTTCCACAACGGGATCCTCCTCTGCATCGTCGGGGAGCTCGTGACGGTCGGGCTCTACTGAAGTTTTGGCCTCCTCCACGGGGAAATCGGCTAGGAAGCTTGCAACGGCCTGCCCCTTCTCTACGGTTCGGGCCTGATATTGGATATCGAACTCGCTGAGCGCCACTGCCCACTTCGACATACGTCCCGCGGTTTCAGGTCGCCCCAACACAGTTTTCAAAGGGTACGTGGTGATGACGACGATTGTATGTGCCTAAAAATAAGGATGTAACTTCTCAGCAGAAAAGACAAGAGCCAGGCATACCTTCTCCATTCGACTGTAGTTGGATTCTGCCTTGTGGAATGTTTTGCTGACGAAATAAACAGGCTTCTCTACGCCGTTGTGACTTCTGAGCAGCACGGAGCCAATGGCTCGTTCTGAAATGGAGAGATAGAGGTACAACACTTCACCAGGTTCAGGTACTGAGAGGATCGGAGCGGAGCCTAGATACGTCTTCAAGGCGGCGAAAGATTGGGAACATTCTTCTGTCCATCTGAAGACGGAATCCTTCCTCAACAACTCGAACAGAGGTCTACAACGGTCAGAAGACTTTGATATAAACCGGTTGAGAGCAGCGATACGTCCTATTAGTTTTTGAACTTCTTTCCTTGTCTTCGGTTCCGGCATATCTATCAGAGCACGGATTTGTGTGGGATTTGCTTCGATGCCCCGTTGACTGACGAGATAACCAAGGAATTTGCCCGAGGCGACGCCGAATGTGCATTTCTCAGGATTTAACTTCAGGTTGAAAGTGCGCAAAATAGAGAACGGCTCCGCCAAGTCGGCTACAAGAGAGACCCGAGTTCGGCTTTTCACGACGATATCGTCAATATACACCTCCACCGATTTACCAAGCAAGGGTCCAAACATCAGATTCATTAACCGTTGATAAGTGGCCCCGGCATTTTTCAGGCCAAAGGGCATGACCCGGTAACAGAACAGGTCACGCTCCGTTATGAAGGCCGTCTTCTCCTGATCGTCCTCCGCTAAGAGGATTTGATTGTAACCCGAATACCCGTCCATGAAGCTCAACATCTCGTGACCCGCGGTTGCAGTGATAAGTCTATCGATTCTGGGAACTGGGAAGAAGTCTTTCGGGCAAGCTTTATTAACATTAGTGAAATCAATACAGACTCTGACTTTCCCGTTCTTCTTCGGAACAGCTACTACATTGGCTATCCACTCCGGATATTGGACCTCACGAATGAACCCGTGCCGAATTAATTTATCGATCTCTTCATTGACGGCCTCATGGTACGCTGGAGCAAGTCTACGAGGCTTCTGTTTAACAGGAATGACTACGGGATCAACGTTGAGGTGGTGACAGATGATTTCAGGACGGATACCCGTCATGTCCTCGTGGGACCAAGTGAAAACATCAAGATTCTTCCTCAGAAAATTTATCAACTCCTGCTCTTCGTCCGTTGTCAAACAGGTCCCGATCTGTAGCGTCCTTGGCTCGTTCTCCGTCCCCAGGTTGACAAGCTTCGTGGGTTCAACAGAGTGGTTCGTCAACGATTCACCCGGGTTCTCCTCTTCCACGGGCCTGACCTGTAATTGCTATTTGAGCGGGTCAGGTGAGGCATAATCACACTTCTACGACGCCAGCTGGTCTCCTCGTATTTCACTTGGTCCGTCCGGAGTAGGGAATTTCAGTACCTGATAATAGGAAGACGGAACAGCTCTCATTTCGTGAGTCCACCATCGCCCCAAGATGGCATTGTATGGGGCGCGCGTCGATAATGGAGAACCGGGTGGACAGGGTGATAGGTCCGGCTTTGACCGGTAGGACGACTTCTCCTACGGGTTGCATCGAGCTTCCTTTGAATCCTATCAAGGGGGTCTATGCAGGGACGAGAACCGCCGGGTCCAACCCCATCTTTGCGAAAGCATGGAGATACAGGATATCTGCCCCACTTCCAGGATCAACGAGCACTCGCCTGATGTCAAAATCGCCAATTCGCATAGTCAAGACAAGAGCATCGTAGTGAGGCCTGACCACAGTTGTCATGTCCTGATCAGTGAACGATAGGGCCTGCTCGACTTCCTTCGTCGTCGATCGCACTTGACAAACTTTCGCCACGTGTGATAACTTCCTTGCCTTCGCTCGGTACTGCTGCTCGATATCTACCTCCGGTACTCGAGCGAGATGGATGACATTAATGACCCCCTTCGGAGCTTCTCCGCCTTGGCCCATATGACCAGATGGCTCTCCCTCGTGAGATCGGGTGAATAGATTCGTAATATGCCCTTCTTCTCTTCCAGAGTCCACATACTCTCCCAGATAGCCTTCACGGACTAATCTTTCCAGATATTCTCTCAGAATGCGACAACGATTTGTAAGGTGCCCGTGGTACTTGTGGTACTGACAATATTCATGCGCCCTGGGTCCCGAGGTGACATCACGAACGGTCCGTGCTGGCCATTCGAAGTATGGTTTGTCTTCCATCGTCTTCATAATCGTCACCGGGCTTGCTGAGAAGTTGACCTGACCACCACGAGATGCAAAAGGACGTCTTTCTGTTACTTGATTCTCCCTCTCCTTGTAATGCCCGGGTTCCTCTCGTCTCTGATAGGCACGGTCGTCCCGGCGTTGGAAATTGGAACGTAGATCTGTTCTCCTTGATGAGTCTACATCCTAGCGGACTCCCAACGAGAGTCAGTTCGGTTCTCCCCGTCGTTCAACGTACACCACTTTTTCCTGTCGTGTGCGTCTTCGTGGTTCCTCGTCGCTGGAAGATGATTCATACTTTGGTCTCTTCCCTCTCTTCGAGGAGGGTTTGCTTCCCCATTCCACAGCATCTACCCCTCGTGCTCTGGGCCTCGTCGTTGCTGCAATATCTTCCTCCATCCTCCCGTACTTAGAGGCACGGACTATCAGCTCGTCCATCTTGATTGGACAGTCAAGGGCAAGAGATTCGTAGAGCTTAGAACTCTTGGGTATGGCATTCTTGAAGGCCGCTATGCAAGTGCAGTCCTCGATTTTATCGATATTAGAGACTTCATCGGTAAACCGTTGAATAAAATCTCTAAGGGGTTCTGCCGACTTCATTCTCATGGCGAAGAGTGAATCTGCGCCTGCTTTCTTCTTCTTGTTAATGATATACTGGTCAATGAAAACTGACCTGAGATCAGCCATACACCTGATCGACCCCGCGGGTAGATTACGGAACCATCTCGCAGCCGCTCCAGTCAGGCTGCTAGGGAAGGCTTTACAGAGGAGATTATCATCCGGGTTACGGACAGCCATAGCATTCTTGAAGTCAGTCAAGTGGTCAATAGGGTCTCTCCTCCCATCGAACTTAACAAAATTCGGTACCGTGAACTTTGATGGGGTATAAGATTCGACGATCTCTTTGAAAAAAGGGGGCGTCTCCTCCTCGTCCTTGTACTTCTGAGCATATTGATCGAGAGAGGCCCCGCTCGTCGTTCCTCTGACTCGAGCATTGATCAGGGCTTCCACGTCCTTGAGGGTCAAGCCTGTCTTCGACCCGTCGTTGCTGACACCGAGATCTCGTTGTTCAGCAAGAGCACCAAGAGAACGAGGATAGGCAGTCTCGGCAGTAGAAGGAGTGAGAATGAATCTTCTCTCCAGATTCTCTGGTGCAGACGGCGAGGTCGGGACTGTCGCTTTGGGAGGAGCGGAAGAAGGGAAATTGAGTTTACGAGCCGCAGAACCCCCTCTAGGAGATTCGTCATCGATCTCCAAGTTACTGTGCTCTAAAGCATCAAGCCGCTCCTGTAGTGACTGCTGCTGGCTGACTATCTGGGCCAGAGTGGCCTGTTGTTGTTGTAATAGTAATAGGATGGGATTAGGTATGGTCGTGGGCCTCTCTGGTTGTCCGGAAGATTGGCCTGAAACGAATATTTGCATGGTGGAAGGGGTGCAGGTAAGGACTTGAGGGGGCTGGTTTTCGACGATAGACTGAGGAGTTTGGTCTACCATGCTGACCAAGAGAAGTGGTGTGAGCAAAGGGTGAGTTCGGCTAAAGTTTCCCACAGACGGCGCCAATTTTGTGAGGGGAATTTACCGAAAGGACACGCGTCAGCAGTAGCTCCTCCCAAGCTCTGATATACTGGTAGAAGGTTGGAGTGGAGGGTGTGATACCCTGACCTGTACTCGGATGATAAAGTCAGTAGGTGTAGAAGATGATGAACAGTAAGAAAATACAGAGAGTTAGAAGGTTTTAGCTCCTCAAAATTCCGTCCCCTTCACACTATTTTTCACAGGTTTTTATAGGCCACCCCTGTCATGGCCATGGGCACCCATGGATGTCCATGCACACCTCAAATCTCTGATGTGTACTTCAGTAATCATTTTAGATAGATCTCCCGGTCATTCGTACTGCACGCGTATCTGCATACAAATGAGAACAGGCAAAAAGTAGGAACTCGTCCGAGGTGACGGGCATTAAATGGCATTTAATGCTGCATTTAATGCCAAGACAGTGTTTCCCACCTACCATCGTAGAGGTAGGATCAGTCCCAGGCGACTGGGCAGTAGCGCCGGATCTCATTACGTGTTGGGATACGGGGTCGTTGACAATAAGACGTCGGATACGTCGTCAGAACGAGGACGTGATCGTCGTCTATGAGACCACGGGTCCGTCGTCAGAATGAGGACGTGACCGTCGTCCGTGAGACCACGGGTACGTCGTCAGAATGAGGACGTGACCGTCGTCCGTGAGACCACGGGTACGTCGTTCGGCAGACAACGTTCTCGTCGTCTATACGACCACGGGCCCGTCGTCGAAGAGACGACGGAAATGAGCCCAAACGATAACACCACACTGAGGACGAGCTCGTTGCTACCACACTTAGGTTTTTACGAAATTTACCCATTACAGATATGTGAACTTAACCATCTCAATCTCAATCTCAAATTTCACCTCACGGTTTACATCTCTCTCAACTTGGAAGAAAACCAATTATAGGAAGTTGTCAATCTCATGCGTCTCAACTGGGGTGTGAGTGTGTGTTTCCCTTCTTTGTCTTGAGTACTCACCTTGTGGTGTTATTGAGTTTACCAAAAAAATCAAAGCCTTCGATGGTATTGAGTTTAGTCCCATATCGGAAGTTTATCCGAGCACGTCTGTCCTTATAAGTTCCATAGCGTCCCAAACGGTTGGTACCCGTTTTGGGAAGCTCTTGGGTGAAGCTTATAAGGCTACGTGTGTGGTTAGTCTGCATGTGTGTCCCAAACGGTTAGTACCCGTTTTAGGAAGCTCTTGGGTGAAGTTTATAAGGCTGCGTGTGTGGTCAGTCTGCATGTGTATCATATGTGTGTGTTTGCATGTGGGGTGTGAGTGTGTGTGTTTCCCTTCTTTGCCTTCAATACTCACCTTGTGGTGTTACCAAAAAAATCAAAGTCTTCGGTGGTGTTGAGTTTAGTCCCATATCGGAAGTTTATCCGAGCACGCCTGTCCTTATAAGTTCCATAGCGCCCCAAATGGTTGGTAACCGTTTTGAGAAGCTCTTGGGTGAAGCTTCTACGGCTGTGTGTGTGGTCAGTCTGCATGTGTGTCGTGTGTGTGTGTGTGTTTGCATGTGAGTGTGTGTGTTTCCCTTCTTTGCCTTCAGTACTCACCTTGTGGTATTACTGAGTTTACCAAAAAAAACTCTTAACTCCCATTTAAATTGTTTCAAGCACAGTGATAGGCATACCTGGGAAATGAATTTTAAAATCCAGGCTGGACCTCATTAGTCCATGCCCCTTCTCTTAAATACCCACCACAATTGGTGAGTATTTAAGAGGGGGGCATGGACCAAGCCTTGGATTTTAAAATCCATTGGTAGGTATTTAAGAAGGGGGCATGGACCAAGCCTTGTATTTTAAAATCCATTTCTCAGGTACATTAACTATTTCCCTAGACTAAAATCTGTGCCGAGTTGAACGCACAAAACGGACTCGTGGCCTTATTAATATACTCTCCTATTAAAAAAAAAGTAGTAAGATTTTGATTATTGTGCATTAAATGCTCTGATTAAGCTTGCATTTGTTGTAATTGACGATAATTATTTTGAAAGGGGTTGGGATGATCAAGTTAGCAACAAGAGATGATGGGAAAAAAAATAGAGGAAATATATCAGAATTGAAGACCAAGTGGAGATCATAAATTCATAAGCGCGATCCTAGGCCAGCTGTTTATGAGCGTGAGAGGTTAAGGACCCACAACCGAGTTCGGATGCTGTTGCACTGTTGCCCTGGTTGTGTCTGCAAAAACATGGGCCTACATTCAATAGGGTAGGCCCCAAATAACAAAGATGGGCCCCCATGTTTTTGTAGACACAACCGAGCTAGTGCTGTTGCCCATCCGAACTCCCCACAACCTTATACACTTCACTTTTCTTTTTGGGATCAAAGCAGAGGCAGCATTCAAACGATTTAGAGGATCAAGTCAGGCCCAAAGACCGAACAATTCAGGCCCCCGGGCTGCACCAATTATTTCCTTCCAGATCTAAAAATTGAAGTAGAAAGGTCACAGGTGGTGATAGCATCTCTTAATATATGTATGGAACCCTCAAATCCAAGCTATTCCCAGTTTATGGGCTTTCAGATGCAGACTGAGCGCACCGATTGCATGCCCATTGGCAGACGGGGCCCAGCAGACATACCATGGCGTTTGAAAGTGTGATAACTTGCTGGCTTTAGCAACTCCATTACTTGCATCACAAATCCTAAAGAATGTAGACTGCACTGCTGGAACCTGCAGAACCATTCAAATAAAAGGGCATGATCCTGTTACAATAATCAGATTATCTCTGTTTTTATTTCATCCAAATATTTTTATTGTTCAGGGAATTCAGAATAATAACCTTTAAGAATTGGCCATGGAAAGCTGCAGAACATATCTTGGCTTCTTGATAGTTAAGAAATCCATCATATTATATATGGAGAGATTCAAACAGAGCAGCAGATTTCTTGGCTTCTTACATGGCCCATGTGGTAGAAATCATGACGAAGCAGGGTTGTTAAATTGAAAGTACAAATAATTGCATTCTACATATTTTGTTCCTTGTTCGGGCAAGTATATAAATAATTGCATTCTACATATTTTGTTTCTTGTTTGGGCATGTATCCTACCCGATCCCCATCTATCTTATATAAATATGAAATATTAGTTTGAGGAGTCTCATTGCTATTACTTAAACAAGCATGAAACGTATACTTAGAAATTCGTCCATAGGTCAAATCAGATATGTAATTAGTAGAATAATTGTTGGAGACTCAAATGATGGCTCAGTGAGTTTCATATATTGAACCTGAACACGATTATGTATCATTTTATTTTTAATATTGCATCACATATCATTTTTTGTATGTGGAAGAGATAACAATTTAGTGTGACTTGTTTAGTGGTCAAAATATCATTCTGAAAGAGTAGGAGTTTCGGTCTTGTAGTGTCCCTTCTATTTTATTTTAGCCTGCCAATAAAGTATATGTATGATCATTGATTTACAAGGCGTGTGAGGTTTACAAATCACACCTCAAGGCTCACGTTAAGGCGAGAACCAAAGAAAACGTCTTGAGACTCAACCTTGAAGCTTAAATACCATGAAGCTTGTGCCTCAAAGTGTGAGGCTCATGCCTTGGGCCTTCAGGCTCACTTTTTTCTTTAGGCGTGTGCCTCTTGAGCTCTTACATTAACCAAAATTAGTGTATACCGATGAAAGTTTTTCATATTGGTATTATTATTATTATTATTATTTATTTATTGTGATTTCTTTGCAACTATCTAATGGGATATGCTACGTGAATTGAAGACTGAACATCATCCATCATTCAATATTTATATGAACAAAAAAAGTTAAGCTAAATTCCAAAACTTGATTGCCTTTCTTAAGTTTATTTTTCTCCTGTATGATGTTCATATATATATATATATATATATATATATATATATATATATATATATATATATATACTTGTAAAAATGTACGTGCGTTGCACGTAGAAATATTCAATGATTAATTTTATTTAAAAAAGACTCAATATAAATTTGCAAAAGATACATTAACTTTAAAATTTAGTAATGAGTATTTAGCGAGTTTGAGTTAACTTTTAATTAGTGAAAGTTTTTAGACAAAACCTGAAGTTTTAATTATTCCATTGTTAGATTTTTAAAAGTTATTTATTTAATTAGTTAAAATACTTAACTCCTAATTACTATAATTTATTGAGGTTTTAGTGAACTCTTATTTATTATTTTACTAAAAAAGTAACCTTAGATAATTAGAAATTCATTTAAATATTTTTACAAAATTATTTTATCTATTTATTAAGTTACTTCATTATAATATAAAATTAATAAATTATTTTTGTATTTAAAAAATAAATTGAAGGGTTAATTATATTTAGTGAAGTTAGTTATATGTATTTACCTATTCAATGATTTAATTAATATTTTAAATACACATTCTAATAATTAGTTTTGCCAATAATATTATTTTATATTTTAGTAATTCATAACTAATAATATTATTGTACCAATTAATTTAACTGAGACAGCTCAAAATAATATAATCACACTTCTTTTGTAACATGGCCTAGTTAGAGATGACTTGCGTAATAAGGGTTAAAAATTGGATGTTGTCCCTTCTAATGTTTTGAGGAGCACCAAGAGTATAGCCAATAAATTGGCAACCAATGAGTCTCCCGGAATTCATTGTTCATGGATTCAATGTAGGGCTGTAAACGGAGCGGATACGAAGCGGATAGTGCTATATTCGTATCTGCTCCGATTAATTCTACCTCCTATCTGTATCTGTTCCGATATCCAGGGGATAGTAAATTTTAGAAACTGAATTCGTATTTGTTTAACCGATCGAACTCGGATAAAAAAAGTAAAGTGATAGAAGCGTACTTGGGCATCTATAAAAACCACAACGAAGACAAGGAGGGAATACCGAAAGAATTCAAATATATCACTATTTTAATAGTCAATATGGAGCAACAAAAATGATTTAGATACTAATTAAATAATTTGGGGATATTTATTTATTTTGGATAATAAACCAACAGTTGGAAGATAGATTCATTGATAGTTCTTACTTAGTACACCCTAAACAAAATAGATGGGTGATAAGAGTATATGGGCAGCAGCTCCTTTGTAGCCCATTGGTTACAGCAGGGAGGCTATTGGTCTATTCCAATATAATATAACTAGTGGGCAACACGGGTGATACGTCTGAGAGGAAAGGGGGAGAGACTTAGAAGAGGACCCTAGTGAGGGCATTTCGATAAAAACAAATTAAGGAATATTTTGAGTATAGAAACTTTAGGGGCATTTTGGAAAAAAAAATTGTGAGAGACACATTGTTTATTAGAATATGATCTTGAGACATTTTAAAAAACCAAAAAGCTTTAGACTTTAGATATTTTGGGTATAGCAAAGAAAGGGGGTGGGTAGGACGTTCTTCTTTCGGAGCATTTTGCCAAGATAGCGATGAGTCTGGTTATGACACTGAGGTCACCATGTGTCCCTTTTTAACACTACTTAACTAGGAAATGTAATAATAATAATAATAATAATAATAATAATAATAATAATAATATATACATATTTATATTTTTACTGGAGTGACCAATAGTCTGTCTGTTGTAACTGCTATCTAAGGGTGGTGACTGTAACGGATAAAATTCGTAAAAAAGAGTAAAAAGAAGGGGTAAAATAGGGATTTCTCATGCTAAGAAATTCTAACAATTTAGCGGACATAAGCCCACTTGGGCTATGTGCTGGCTCTCTTGAGTGTTGTCTGACAGGTGACTTCATCATGACTACACAAGTCATGATGACTCAAAATGCCTATAAATAAGCAAGAATCACCAGAAAGAAGGGATGGATGGTGCGAAAGGCAAGAGAGGAGATCAAGGTCAGAAGAGGAAGAGGAAGAGGAAGAGGGAGATCTGAGAAGCTTGAGTCATTCACACCCCTACCCCGAAGTGCCATGCAGGCGGCCACTCACCTGATTCTCTCATCTTCCTTTGGTGTTATCCGGCTACTTGATGCTCTTTATGGCCTCACAATCGTTTATGGCCACCGGATTCTCTCAAATAGGTCATGTCCGCCTGATGCTCTCCCTAAACGGTCACACTGCCACTTGCACGACCTTGCAATTGATCATCTGGTGAGTGCAATAATACTTGAACTTGTGCCTGACGCTGTGAATAGTGCCGAATCCGTTGTCGCGTTGCCTGCTATGAATAGTGCCGAATCCGTTGTCGCGTTGCTTGCTGTGAATAGTGCCGAATCCGTTGTCGCGTTGTGTTGTGAGTAGTGCTGAGCTCGTTGTCCGTTGTGCGTTGTACAACGTACACGTTGTCTGATGTACAACGTACACGTTGTCTAATGTACAACGTACCCCTTGTCTGATGCACAACGGATGCACAACGTATACGTTATCCAAGCTACGTTGTCAGAGCTACGTTGTCTGTGCCTTATCCGAGCTACGTTGTCAGAGCTATGTTATCCGAGCTAGAGCTACGTTGTCAGAGCTATGTTATTCGAGCTAGAGCTACGTTGTCGGTGCCTTATCTGAGCTACGTTGTCAGAGCTACGTCGTCAGAGCTACGTTGTCAGAGCTATGTTATCCGAGCTAGAGCTATGTTGTCAGAGCTATGTTATTCGAGCTAGAGCTACGTTGTCGGTGCCTTATCTGAGCTACGTTGTCAGAGCTACGTCGTCAGAGCTATGTTATCCGAGCTAGAGCTACGTTGTCAGAGCTATGTTATCCGAGCTAGAGCTACGTTGTCGGTGCAATATCTGAGATACGTCGTCCGAGCTATGTCATCCGAACTAGAGCTACGTTGTCTGTGCCTTATCAGAGCTACGTTGTCTGTGCCTTATCCGAACTACGTTGTCTGAGCTACGTTGTATGTGCTACGTTGTATGTGCCTTATCAGAGCTACGTTGTCAGTGCCTTATCTGAGCTACGTTGTCGGTGCCTTATCTGAGCTACGTTGTCTGTGCCTTGTCCGAGCTGCGTTGTCTGAGCCATATTCTTTGTGCCTCCTGAGCTACAATCTCCAGAGCATAACAGCAGAGCTCGTCCTCAAGTGCATATACCCAGTGACCCCATGATAAGTATCTCTATACTATTATGTGCCTTATGTTCATGTGCTTGTGCCTTATGTTCATGTGCTTGTGCTTTATGTTCATGTGCTTGTGCCTTATACTGACTTTATCATCGGAGCTTATTTCAGGGTGCACACCCGCCCCCTCAGACTCATTCACAGGTGGAGTTTTGCTAACATTCCTCTATCAGCAAAGCAGCTATAGACGCGTGGCATGTACGGGATTTTTCCCTTTCAGTAACCCAGGAGAGAAGATGGTGCACATTCCTTGTCCATTCGCCTTCAGCACTGTGAGGCACACTGGCTAATAACTTTCTTCACCTCATTTCTGAAGCAAATGTAAGCCAAATTTGTTGTCAATGCTAGACTCTTCCACTTCTTCTCCAAAGAGCCGATAAGGTCTTGCACATGTTCCTTTGTTATCAACGAGATGTCCCTTGAGGTTGCAGACATCCAACAATCTAACTGACTCATGGAGGAAAGTGCCTCACCTTTTAATGTTTATTATTAAAAAAATCTCCTCAGGTCTCTGTAAAACAGAATGAAAAGCCCCGGTGGAAGATGTGTTCTTATCTCTTTTTGAATCAAGAGGAGTGCTAGCCCTACTCTCGGGGCATTTCTACTTTCAGCCTGAGCCAAACATTTGTCTATTTTCACGGCTAAAGTACATACTTTTTGATGGTAAGACTTTAACACTGAGAAAGGCCAGGAGGTAGGCTCAGGCTAAGAGAGTAGGGTTAGCACTCCTCTTGAATCAAATTTTGCACCATTTTGTAGTCAAAGTACCTACCAACTGTAAATCATGTACTTGAGATATAACAGATTTATCATCCACCATTTTGTAGTCAAAGTACCTACCAACTACAAATTTTTTAGTTCCTGCATCTTCTGTTATGTACTTTTTCTCTAGCATTTCCCATAGATCTTTAGTAGTTTTCACCTTACAGTACACATCATAAATAGGAGGAATTAAGCCATTAAGTATGTAATTCCTACACATGTAATCTGCATGATCCCATTTATCCTTAACCAGTGTTCTAGCAGGTTCTATGTCATTCTCATAAGATTTTGGATCACTAATAACATATGCAACATTCAGGGTGTTAAGGTAGAACATCATCTTTTGTTGCCATCTTTTGAAATTGTTTCCATCAAAAGGAATTGGTTTTTCAGAGTTGGACATCATGCTTGCGTACAGATAATTTGAATTAGAGATTTGAAAAGATTTCACCTTAAGATTGTTATTATCTGTATGCTAAAAGGCAGAGTTTACCGATCACCAATTCGTATGTAGCAGTAGACTCGTAGATAAGAATTCCAGAATCTGTATGTTTGAGAACAGCAACAAAAAATCTGTAGATCACCAGCAACTCGTCAGTAGAGAAGATCGAGGCACGTGTTATGACACGCTGACCTTAAGGTGAAATCCGCCCCTACAGGTTCTTCTCAACCTGTGATGCTCGTAGGATAAATGCGGGCACCCCCAGGATACAACGATCTATTCCAGAGATAAGGGAGCACTCTCCTTTCTCTGGTCACAGCGAACTCAACCGTAAAAGAAAATTCGGAAGATCACAAAAGAAAGCTTTTTGAGAGAACTCTGAAATTCGTGTTTGTTGTTGTGTATTGTTTACAGAAACTAATACACTTATATAGAATTTCTAAAAACCAAAAGGAAATTCTTTTAGATCTGAAACCGAAATAGGAAATTAAATTCTTGATACCGTTTTTAATAGAGTGATTAAATATTTTATAACAGTAATAAAACGGTAACTTTTAGTAACCCAAAAGCCAAGGAGAATAAAAAATAAAAAACCATTCAAGACCCCACGCGCGCGGCTCGGCCGGCCGCGCGTGTGTGTGTGTGTCTTTGATGTTTGCGCACCGGCACGACCCGTAACGCGTCGCGCATGAAGGGTTTCCGGCCCGGCTCGCCAAATTTCCATTGAAACCACTTTGGCCTCCCCTTGGGCCTCACACATGCGTGAGGGCCTAGCCCACTCCTATACTATTACCCAAGTATGAAAGTGTTAGAGTTTATAAACTCTTTCACAACTTTCTCTCTTTCCAATGTGGGACTAAAAACACAAGGCAAAAATTAAGTTTTACACTTTTTACACAACACACCCACAACACCAACAACACCAAAGAACCCCACACACAATATACAACATTCTCAACATCCTCACACACTAGAATTCTCATCAACCCTTTGTATCTCTCAAACTCATTGTTAGCATCCGCATTTTAAAGGATTTGCTTATAAGATTCCCAAACCTTCACGTTTGAGAAGAATTGAGATGCTTCCTATAAATATTACAATACAAATTCAAATTCAATTATTCTAATTAGATCTCTTGAGCATTTTCATTTTCACTTTTTGGGTGTGCTAAAATTACAAAGAATTTATTGTGTGATGCCTTATGTACATAAAATCAAAATCAAGGTGTATTTAGCGGATTGTTTAATACTTGCTTTGCGTTATAGTGGCCGGCACAAACAGCGTTAGCCGCTATTGTGGATAATCCTTGTTAAAGTTTGGCTCAAGATTAGGGCTAAGCAACAAGCTGCCCATAATCTCTAATCAAGTCATGATTAGAAGTGCAAGGCGTTACAAAGCCGACATTCTGAAAAGTTGAGCCATATGGAAATAGACAGGGTATTTGTAAAATAAGTTCTCGCCTTTATAAACCATATTGATGATGCCTTACGAATGTGTATAATGCACGATTGAGGGGTATACTTGTTTGAAAAATGACAAGTTTTTCACCCTCCGTTACCAAAAAAAATATTGACCAGGTTTTTCCTCAGCTCTTTAAGATGATAGCTTGGGTTGAGATATATGTATGTATTTGGTCATACAGTTAGAGAGAGAGTTTCATCTGTTACCATATTAAAACCCACACTGAGAGACAGAAATCAAAATTACCTATTCATATGAACGTTTTAAACATTAATGGCATTAAGCTTCTTGTAAGACAGATCTGTTAAAGTTTATCGATGCCTACCAACAAAACCTTTACTGTGGTACGAATGCGGAATAGTAGGTCCACATTAAGTAATGGTCCATTTAAATTAATGAACATGTTTGTGGAATTATAATCAGGTATTATGTTATGTTGGCTATGCGACTGTTGAAGGACACAAGGTAACGGTGTGCTACTATTACATAAATGCATTATCAGTTTCTCTCTCTCTCCAGATGCCTCCATCTTCTTCAGTTTCTCTAGATCTTGATTCCAATCTCGACAAAGTTGTACTGTGGTTGATAGGCAACAGGTTCTTCAGATTGGGACAATCATGGTAGGCCTTATTTTTGGGGGATATATACAATAACAATTTTAAACTAATAGATGATTCTGATTGAATTATGAGTGAGGTTAGGGTCACAGTGTCGGCGGTGTGTTGGGGAGACAAGGAGAGAGATGACACTGGTACTAATTTAAAATAAACACTCTAGAACAAAATACATCCTACCCCATCACATTACTGTTGATTAATGACCAACAAAATAAGTAGAGCTTTGTTGGCAAAACTGTGACATGATAACCGAATACAGAGGAAGACCCATTTTGTCATCAGATGAACATCGTATAGACATGAAGAGTCAAAGATTCTTCTTGCTTCCCATCTTCCCCATACTAGTTGTTATAAATAGATGAATCACAGAACTTGTATCTCACAACCCAATTTCAATCCCTTCCTTAAATAGAGAACAAAGATGGCAGGTCCTGCAGCAAAGACCAACAACCCTTGCCATGTTGGATCCATTAACTTGCTCTCCAGATCACATCCTAACAATCTTAGAATAGAAGAAGAGTTGAACAAGCGGAAGTGCATCGCAGCATTAAAGCCAATGGATAACAGATTCAGGTCGTCTTCTCATCTAGATCTAGATTACCATTTACCATCAATCAGTGGTGGTTAGATTGCTAAGAGAAGTAAGCGGAGTGACCTTCACAATATTTTGATCTCTGTTGTCGTTTCTCTGCCAGTGTTGAAGCCAAAGCCTACTAAGTGGTCATTGTTTTCAAAATTGATGCACAGAGGATAGTGGCATGCAAAGGTGAAGAAATGAACAGGAATGAGTGGGAGGGAATCCGATGTCGCACTCCAGACACTAAGTGGAAGTAATTCAAGAAAAGATGCCAAGATGGAGAGGATGCAAATGACACAGAAGAGGTTGGAGGTTAGCATTGAAGGTCTTGAGGATGGAATGGAGTGCATGTTTAGGTGCCTAATCAAAACGAGAGTATCTCTCATTAATATCCTTGCTCACAAGGCTGATCTCAACAGCCATTCTGCCCCTCTAAATCCATCATTGGCATCCGCATTTTGAGAGGATCTGCTAATGGATTTCAGTAATCATACCTACATATATGTATATGAATTGAAATGTATAGTAATACAACATTAGTGTTCAATCCAAATCAAATTGTTCCACTCAATAGGTTTCTTTTTTTTCTTTTTGTTTGTTTGAATCAATACATGGGTTATATTGTTTTAAATTTCCAAGAGAGGATCCAAATTTTTCAGTTGTTTCCCTATATCTTTCACATAGGGTAAGAACTGTATTCGAGCCAAGCCGAGCTTGGCTTGAACATGCTGGAGCTCGATTCGAGCTCAAATGTTCAGGCTCGAATCGAATTACAGCAGGCAGTATAGCAACTTATGTCCTTTGATTGGATTTAGTTTCACTATAAAATTACAGCCAGCCAGTGTAGCACCTTGAGAAAGAGAGATGACTTGATTACTATGGATGGAGAATTTCATTAATGTTAGCAAAGAAACATGTCAGATAGAGATCATCTAACAACATTGTATACAGCAGATGTGATCAAGTCCTCCAAGAATATTACTTTCTAGCATAAGCCTTCTTATTTTTCTTTCATTTTTTTTCGTAATCCTTTACATCACAAATGATCAAGGAATCAATCATAATAACTGTATTCACATGCATGGAGGGGAGACTCATCACTTCCAATCCCCACCATCACAGGGAGAGCAACCTTCCTGAGCAATGTCACTGATCTGAACACCCGAATCATAGATCACCCCAGCCTTCCAGTCAGCCGGAAGGACTTTCTGTGCCCACACAAACTTCCCATCGTAACCTGCTGTTACGACCAGCCGGAATTGCAACGGACCTGCCGGAACTCGACTTGTGTCCCAAACAGCCCCATAATTCCGGCTCATAAAACCCCAATTGGAAGAACCAACCTGCAAAAAATCAAAATTTTAATACAATGCATAATGCCACTTGTTAATTTAATAATCTGAGTATTCCCTTTACCTGAGCTACATCGACTCCCACGATCTCGGTTTGGCCACCTTGATAAAGGAACTTAATTGCTAAATACTGTGGCTTTTGGCTAATTTCTTCAACCCGAACAGCCAAATTCTGTTTTTTGTATTCACAAGGTACTCTGCAAACAGTTACAATGAAAGGAAATGAACACCAGCTGCGCATGAATCATGAAGGAGAGGGATATAGGGAGAGCTAGCTTCACTCTCTCATTTATTCATTCGCCCCAAAAGGGGGAAAGAAGACAAAAAAAAAACCACTTCTGTGCTGAACAAGTTTTTGTCTTCCTTCCACCTTGGAATGTAACCAGCAAAACTAGCAAAATCCAATGAAATATCATATTTACGCACCTCTTGTATTCCACGTCGACAATCCCAAGCTTTAAAATGTCTCGGGACATACCATTGTTAGCCATGGCCATAAAAGCTCTGCTACTGAGAACAAAATCTGTTTGGTTATTTTGATTTAGATCAGTTAAAACCACTTTAGACCCTTTTCTGCTACAAAGGGTCGTGTTCTTGCACCTTAGCTGCCAGGAGAAGTAACCCAATTAGAACATAATTATAATTTATAAAGGAAAGAAAGGAGAAGAAAAAGGAAATCTTTTTATATCCCTTTTTATCAATCAATCTGTATTGTACACACCTGGAAGCACCCACCACAACCAGCTCCTTTCTTATAAAGGGATGGCACACCAGCTGCAAGGTGTCCACCACTCAAGCCTAAAGCCAAGGAACCATACCCACATGCCCCAGCTGCAGCAAATCAACAAGATAAAAATTACCCATCATATATTTAAGACATATTTCATCTGGATCTCTGTCAATCATTCAAACAGAGGAGTAGAACAGAAGAGAAGAGAAGAGGAGAGAAAATCTTACATGAGAGTACAGAAGACGAGGAAAAATACGCAGCCTTGGTGTTATGAACACATCGATCACAAGCAGTTGCAGAGGAGATGAGAAAGAAGAGAAAGCATAGAAAGAGAGCCATCTTTGTGTGAGTGTGGGTGTGAGTGTGAATGTGACTGAGAGAAGAAGAAAGAGATGTGATTTATTTATAGAGCAAGGAAAGAAAAGTGGAATACAGGTGCCATGCCAACCTCAAGAAAAACTTAGATGGTCTTTGCATACAATGGATTGGATTTTATTATGAAATTTGAGAGGAGAAGGAAAGGGACGGGCAATTGTACAAACGCGGCGAGACACGGAAAATATTCAAAATATTGGTTGTCTGTCACCGACTACTTTGCGCGCGCACAAACAAACAGCTGGTGTTGCGAAGTGCCTTTAATTGCTGTGACTCTGGATGGGTGTGGTGTGGGGACAGCCTTTTATAGGGGAAGTTTCTTTTCTACGACTTCTATAACTGTACACTGCACAGTTCATCTCACGGATTCACTTGAGTGACCAAAATAACCTTGAATGATGTGTTAGAATATTGTGGCTAACCAGTTCTTCCATTCAGTTTTATACTTGAACTTGAAGTTTGTGATTCTAGGGTTTCCCAAGGAATCGACAATGGGTCCGAATTGCAAATTGGTTTTGTTAAGGAAAATCATGTCATAACATGCCATAATGTATGTGAAGACTTGGAAAACACTTGGAGAGGGGGGTCTTTCAGTCATGTTAAAGGGCAGTCAATCGCATTTATTAAGGAGAGAGATGTGGGATTAGAGGTATTTTTAGGAGTTTTGAATAGAGTAGTGATAGGCGGACCATGGATTCCATTTGTAAACCTAAGGCATCTACCTATTGGTTTGCAAATGGAATCCATGTGGGTTAATTCAGTGAGATGGTATTGCTTAATTTCGTGTATGGTTCCCGAAAACACAAGAAAAGAAGGTTTGAGGATATCATTTTGATGAATTGATGATGGCTTGTTAATGAGTGGAGAGATAAGAATAAAAGTCCATATATCCCTCTTGTCAAGCAAAGAGGCCAAGAATAATGCCAAACAGCCACAGCTATGGATTATTGAAGAAAAGACCCATCTATTTTTATTTTTTTTCTCATTGAAGAAAAGACCTCTCTATTTTTATTTTTTCTCTCTCTCTAAATACACATTACACGCCATCTGGCATGGTTTTTTTTTTTTAACAAAGCATCATTTCTCTAAAGTAAGTAATTAGGTTGGTAAATTGATGGACATATCAACCACTTCAGTTAAGGGACAAAAAAAAACAGAATTCACCCCTATGGGAGGGGATGTAGTACTGGAGTTCAAATCACATGCTTGTGAACAATTTCTTTGGAGGGTTTTTTAAAGAGATGCCACAACTGAATTGTAATTCTCTATATAATCAAACAGTTTAAATACAAATAAAAAGAGGAGCTCTGCTTCACTGCATTGAGCGGAGCTCCACGTTTTACACTACCATGGTGGCAATCTTGTAATTAAGTGTATTATAAAATTGCCCCCGGTTCTTTTAGTAATTACAAATGCGCAACGGCTATAGTGTGAAAAGAGAAGCTCCGCTTCAATGCCTTGGAGGGGAGCTCCAGTTCAAAATTAATCTCATAATCAAATATGTTATCAATAATACTGGGATTCTAAAATAATAATAATAATACCGGCCTTCCAATGAGAGATGGCAAGGTGTGCCCCTCTCAAAAGATTGGTCCAATGATCAAGTTTGAGGAAGGGAAGCTCTCCTCCTCAGTGATGTGACAAGCAGTACTTAACCCACTAACTAAAGGCTTCGGATTCTCTCTGGCAGGTGCTAGAAAAGTGCTCTCAGGCTACTACAATTAGGCGACACTTGGCTGGAGAATGAGGAGAAGTCATTTCATTTTCTCTCCATGATTTTGACTTCTCCCAACTTGATATCTCTCCCCCCTTTTCTTCCCAGTTTCTCACCATATGTTGCATAATGGTTGGAGAAGTCAAAATCATGGGAACATGAAATGACTTCTCCAACCAAGTGTCGCCTCATTTGTTGTAGCCCGAGAGCACTTTTAAGGCACCTGCTAGAGAGCATCCGAAGCCCTAACTAAAACAGCGAACAGTAAATAAATGTCAAATGATGGTTTTTGAAAAAGTAAAGAGAGAGAACAAAACATACCAATAGAGTTAGTATAATGTGACTGAACAAAGTGCTCAAATGGTTTATATGGATGAGTACTGGTAGCCGCGTGATAGCTTGCTTAAACTTAAAGTGTGTCCCAACTCCCAAGTGAGGAGCTGATGCGTGTCCAGCGAAAGAGAGATTTTAGTTTGCTTCAAGCCATGTATCAGTGGATACTTGGCACGCTTCATGCGAGCCTTCCCATAGAATCTATGGTTTACATCTCTCTCATAATTGGAAGACCCAAATATAGGAAGTTGTCAATCTCCTGCGTTAGAAAATTGTTTCAATAACCTTAGACTAAAATCATACATCGGATTCTGACCTAAATCATATGATTATTGCCCCCTAAAAAAGATGAATCGAGGCTACGCTCACCTCCTGCTCATCTCAAGAAACCACAAATCATTAACGGTTAAGATAAGCCAGAGCTTTGGTAAACTTCTGGGATGAGTCCATTTTTTTTCTGAAACTCAGCACAGATTTTTCGTGCCCCACAACTCGGTAGTGTGCACTAGTCACCACTCCATTGATTCGGGTTCTACTCCCGAGAAGGTGTGAGTGTTGTCATCTCTATCGGCCCTATAACTTAGAACAGATACTAACCTACTAACCGGGGTTGCGGCGGCCTAACCGCATATCTCTTACCAAAAAAAAACCAATATACCACAAGACCTGTACCGAGTTGACCACTCAAAACGGACTCGCAGCCTATTTAATATACTCTCCTATTAAAAAAGAAATAAGATCTTGATTCTTGTGCATTAAATGATCTGATTAAGCTTGCATTTGTTGTAATTGACGATAATTATATTAGGAGGGGTTGGGATGATCAAGTTAGCAACAAGAGATGATGGGAAAAAAAGAGAGGAAATATATCAGAATTGAAGAACAAGTGGAGATCATAAATTCATGAGTGCGATCCTAGGCCAGTTGTCCACGACAGTCTACACTTCACTTTTCTGTTTGGAGTCAAAGCAGAGGCAGCATTCAAACGATTTAGGGTATCAAGTCTGGCCCTAAGACCGAAAAATTCAGGCCCAAACCCAGGCTGCACCAATTATTTCCTTCCAGATCTAAAAATTGAAGTAGAAAGGTCGTAGGTGACTGGTGATAGCCTCTCTTGATATATGTATGGGACCTCAAATCCAAGATATTCCCATTTTATGGGCTTGCAGACTCAGGCTGAGCGCGCCGATTACATGCCCATTGGCAGACAGGGCCCAGCACAAATACCATGGCGTTTGAAAGTGTGATACCTTGCTGGCTTGAGCAACTCCATTACTTGCATCATAAATCCCAAAGAATGTAGACTGCACTGCTGGAACCTGCAGAACCTGCTACAATAATCAGATTATCTCTGTTTTTATTTCATCCAACTAATTGTTATTGTTCAGGGAATTCAGAATAATGAGCTTTAAGAATTGGCCATGGAAAGCTGCAGAACATATCTTGGCTTCATGACAGTTGAGAAATCCATCATATTATATATAGAGAGAATCAAACAGAGCAGCAGATTTCTTCGCTTCTTACATGGCCCATGTGGAAGAAATGAGAAATCATGACGAAGCAGGGGTTGTTAAATTGGAAGTACAAATAATTGCATTCTACATATTTTGTTCCTTGTTCAGGCATGTATATAAATAATTGCATTCTACATCTTTTGTTTCTTGTTTGGGCATGTATCCTGCCCAATCCCAGTCTATCTTATATAAATATGAAATATTAGTTTGAGGAGTCTCATTGCTATTACTCAAACAAGCATGAAATGTATGCTTGCATATTCGTCCATAGGTCAAATCAGATATGTAATTAGTGGAATAATTGTTGGAGACTCAAGTGATGGCTCAGTGAGTTTCATATATTGAACCTGAACGCGATTATGTCTCATTTATTTTTTAATATTGCATCACTATCATTTTTTGTATGTGGAAGAGATAACAATTTAGTGTGATTTGTTTAATGGTAAAAATATTATTCTGAGAGAGCAACAGTTTCGGTCTTGTAGTGTCCCTTCTATTTTATTTTAGCCCACCAATAAAGTATATGTATGATTAGTGATTTAAAAGGCGTGTGAGGTTTACAAATCACACCTCAAGGCTCACGTCAAAGCGAGAACCAAAGAAAATGCCTTGAGACTCAACCTTGAAGCTTAAATACCATGAAGCTTATGCCTTAAAGTGTGAGGCTCATGCCTTGGGGCTTCAAGCCCGCTTTTTTCTTGAGGCGTGCGCCTCTTGAGCTCTTACATTAACCAAAATTAGTGTACTACTGATGAAAGTTTTTCATATTAGTACTATTATTATTATTATTTATTTATTGTGATTTCTTTGCAACTAACTAATGGGATATGTTACGTGAATTGAAGACTGAACATCATCCATCGTTCAATATTTATATGAACAGAAAAAGTTAAGCTAAATTCCAAAACTTGATTGCCTTTCTTAAGTTTATTTTTCTCCCCTATGATGTTCATACATATATAGTAGTAAAAACCTTGTGCTACACACGAAAAGGAGGAAGAAATGAAAATTTAAAAAAATATAGATCATATCTTAAATATTTAGATAAATAAGAGTGCAAAGAGGTCCAAAGAACCCCATATGGTCATCCTTTCCATTATTATGTCAACATTTAAAGATGCAAAGCTCAAGAACAATAGAGCAAAGAGAAAAGCTCAACTTACCTCTTGTGTGACTCTGTGATTCTAGAAAATTCATGAAATTTCACGGCATTTGGTGTAGTAATGAACTATGCCTACGGCCTTATCCTCCAGGACTACTGCTCTTCAAGCCTTGATTACACCGTGGACAACTCCCAGCTCCTAATCTTTTTTGGGAAAAAAGTTTGAATAGGAGTACAACATTTTCAGTTGAGATAATGTCGTGGAAGTTTGAAGTGAGTCAATAACTAAGAAAGCAAAAGCATATACTTTTCTTCAATTTAATTTCTAGCAAATATTAAACGAAAAATATCCAGACCACAAAAGTTGCTCAGATTTTCACCACTACACCTGTTTTCTAGTTTGGGGATGATGTAAGAGAATGTGAGAGTAATGTAGATTTGTTTTCCGGAACACCCTCGATGCGGCAGCCGTGGCTTTAAAAAGTAAATATGTTCCCCATTTAATGGCCTCGACCTCGAGTGCATGCTCGTACTCCCTGATGGCGGTGATCTGTTTGTCGTATTCTATGACAACCCATAGCGCATTGTTACAATGAAGGCCATTGATAGGCCGGACTTGACGTGGTCACCGGCATCGTAATCCCATGAGAGGTTCCATAAATGCATGCAGTGAGTTGTGAAAGGCCGCATGAGAGGGAGGGAGTCCTGCATCAGAGAAAGAGAGGGAGGTCATGAATAAAGAGATAACTATTGATTTTTAAGTGTACTACCCGCTTTAATAGCTCTTGTAATTTGAAGGATAGAGAGAGAAGAGGCATGTCTGTTTGGGTTGGGTTGGGTTGGGACGTTTCATCCAGGACACATTAAAAGAGATAATGCTTGGGAAGAGTCATGTCTTTTGAGAGAAGAAAAAGATCATTATGAAAGATATGTGCTGATGTGGCGAAATAAATGACGAGATTTCTTGGAATGAATGGGATCAAAAAGGGGTGCCACGTGGCATCCCCATTTCTTTATATTATAGTACATATATATATATTGTTAACATTTACATAGCACCTGAATGTTAACAAACCTTCATGCAAGGCAAAACTGGTGGCGTGAATGTAATTTTTAATAAAAGATGAGGAAAAACTGATTTTGAAAATTGCCACTACCTTTGCCCATAATTACAAGAATGCCACCAATAAAATCCCATTTTTGCCTTGCGTGAAGGCTGTTAACATTCGCATGCTACATGAATTTTACCAACCCCCATATGTATGTGTGTGTGTATATATACATATATTCAAACATAATGCGTCTTTCAATACTTAAACAAACAAAAAAGTTAAGCCAAGTTCCAGAGCTTGCTTGCCTTAAATTTATTTCAGAAATGCTATCCTTAGTCACAGTCTTCCCCAAACACAAGGTAGTGGCAACAAGTGTCAGCCTATCTCCCAGTTATACGGTAGCAACACCACCACGTGTTGCACCCACATTGCGTCTGTGGAAAAAAAAAATATGACAGTGCGTCTGGGGCTAGCACTCCTCAATTCATTTTTCTCCCATATGGTGTATGTGTGTGTGTGTATACACATATCACTACTTTTCTTTGTGTGTGCAATTTGTCACTTTTCTAATCAATTCTTTTCTTAAAATGAGGGAGCATGAGGCTTACACCCCATGCATCCGGATGTCCTAGCACCTCGCTTCACACCTTCGCCTTTTAAAAAATTGTGTATTATATGCTAATCCAAGAATAACTGAAATCTAACATTATCAAGCTGAGTTGGGTTAGGCTAGAAAAATAATAATCTCGGGCTGGGTTAGGGTTGAGCACCTCAGGTTAATGCTGGGATTCAGCCAGGCTACATGCTCGCTTGTCTGCACTTAGAATTGGGCTTGGGCACCAACCTAGCACAACTGGCTCCAGTTGCAGTTCTAGTGACGGGGACCCTCCTGGAAAACCATAGGTCAATATTTATAAAAATATTGGACTGCTCTACTATCCCAATAAATATATTGATTTTAAACTGTCACCTGCCTATGATCTACTTACCCAGTTCTCTCACGTGGCAGTAACTCACCTTCGCAGGCACTTCAATGGGGACATTGTCAAGCAGGCGATGCAGACCAGTAACTCACCTTCGCAGGCACTTCGGGAGCTTTCTTCAATGGGCAGTTGGGCACCCATCAGTTCAGTCTTTCCTTTTTAGTCAAATGATATCTTGCTTCAAAAAAAAACTGTCATCAGATTTACATTTTGTTGACCAAATTAGGGGCACATGTACATATTCGGTAGAATACTAGCAGACTATATGATCATCTGCATATATAAAACTCTCATGCAACCAAAAAGAAAAAGAAAAACTATTATTTCTCAAGCTCAACCTGTATCAACTTGACATCCTTTTAACGAAGTCATGGCTCAATGGACTGAATAAATTTTCGTTCCGAATTCCAATGATTGGCCATCTGGTATTTTGATTTGCAGAAACTCAGATGCCTCGTAAAGAACTAAAAATACCGAATAGATGAGGGTTGAGACTGATCACCAAGTTGAATGGTAGCGAGGTTTCCAACATAATAAGCAATAATTGATTCTCTTCATCATGTTCATCAATTAACAAAAGACTATCACACCTTGATTATAAGGATCTATATATACAAACGGAGTTGGACGCTTGAATTTCCTCACTCAAGTATGATAACTTAAGTGATAACTTGCACCATACAAGCCTTTTCTATCTTCTGCAAGTGACTGCAAATGGACATACTCTAACCTTACCAGTTCTAGAGACTTAAAGAAAGCTTTGAAGCTTCCACAAGTAATAATCTTCTTGTAGAGTCCGTAACCTCACCAAGTAGGTGCATATTGGTGAACCAAAATTTCATGTAAATCAAGAACAGTTGAATTTCAGCTTGCTTTTTCAGATAGAGCAGAAACAAGTTCCGTTTGAGCTTTTTCCAGGGCACTCAACAAATTCTCAGGCTTCCTTCCACCTGCCTGAGCAAAATTAGGCCTGCCACCCCCTCCTCCACCACAAAGCTTAGCTATAGGCCCTATAAACTTTCCAGCCTGAATTCCCAGATTGACAACCCCTGGACTAAATGCAGCAACCAAGCTCACCTTCCCTTCGCCTGGACATGATCCCAATATCACAGCCACCGGATCTTGTAGTGTATCCATTAGATATTCAGCAGCACTTTTTAGTGAATCAGCATCAATATCATCCATGCACTCAACAAGAACCCTGAGAAACAAATCCCAAGAAATAAGAATCCGAAAGATTAATTCCAGAAGCTATGTTTCAGATGTTTTCAAACTTGATATAAATTTATATTTCAAAAGAAAAAATGATAAAAACTAATTATTAGGCCCTGGACATGATCCCAATATCACAGCCACCGGATCTTGTAGTGTATCCATTAGATATTCAGCAGCACTTTTTAGTGAATCAGCATCAATATCATCCATGCACTCAACAAGAACCCTGAGAAACAAATCCCAAGAAATAAGAATCCGAAAGATTAATTCCAGAAGCTATGTTTCAGATGTTTTCAAACTTGATATAAATTTATATTTCAAAAGAAAAAATGATAAAACACTAATTTATTAGGGGAAAATTTGTATCTTGCAATTGAACTTTTAATTTGTGTACAAGTATTGTGACTTGTGAGACTTCATGAGGTTTTCAATTTTCATGCTCATACTCTCATGAATAAAACATATTAGATTTCTATTCTTTTAATATATCTTTTCCTATTATTTTCTTAATATAGAAATCCTGATATCGACTTGATAAAATTGAAAAAGAAAATTTTAGAATTTTACCCCTGCAGAAACTTGCCAAGAACTAAAAGTATGACTATATATAGATGCAAGTGGATTATTACCAGATCTTTTTAGAAGTTCCTACTGAGAATGCCTTGCTTGCAACAATTGATGCTTTAAAGACTGCAGCTTTCGCACGTACAGCCGAAGCCTCAGTTCTCACCACCCGTAACTCTTCCAAGAGACTTTCCACCCTCACTGTTACATCTTCAGCTTTTACCTTGATGAGAAATGATATTTGATATATCTTAGAAACAGTTATGCAGTTCACAAAAGAATGTTTTAAGAACCAGGCATAGCATTGAAATAAGAAAATTTTACAAATTAATACAAAAAATCAATGCCCTTGAATCCATATATCTGAAACAATATAGACAAGTAGGGCTCTAAATGGATCCGGATAAGCATAGCATTGAAATAAGAAAATTTTACAAATTACAAAAAATCAATGCCCTTGAATCCATATATCTGAAACAATATAGACAAGTAGGGCTCTAAATGGATCCCGATATTTATCCGGATCCGATTCAAATCTCCAAATAGTCGGACAATTATCCAAATAAATATCTGGCAGGTCGAATTCCGATAGCAAAATGATATTAGTTTAATAATCGGAGAAGATACGAACAGTGGTGTATCCCCTGCTAAATATCTGACCAATTAGTATTTTATATATATATATATGATATTATTATGTCTTTACAAACTACCATTATATATGAACAAGTTCGGATATTTTGAATAATGTAATCGGATAAATTTAGATGATATCCGAATTCTTAATCGAATTCAGTTGATATAATCGGACGGATTCGAATAATATCCAAATGCAATCGAATATTGCAAATACGGAATTTATTTTTTATTATCCACCGGATAGCGGAGCGAATTCAGATAGCATATATTAGTAATCAAATCAGATACAATTAGTGGTATCCGCTTCGAATTCGCTTTATTCTATAGCCCTATAGACAAGTGATAGAGTGATCAATGATGGCAGTACTTCTGTTCTCGGCTTTCAATTTCTTTTGATAGGAAGTGAAGGATTTCTACCAACAGATGGATTTTCTCAATAGTCCAAAGTCCAACCCCAAATCCCTCTTTCTGGAGGAACAAGGATTACAGAAACAGATTGTGTATGGCTTACCAAAAATTGATGAGTGTCAGATCCAATTTGGCCGGACCAATACAAGTCTCTCTGAGCTTACCAAAAATTGATTGAGTGTCAGATCCAATTTGGCCGGACCAATACAAGTCTCTCTGAAATTCTTACTTAATTTTGTATCATTCCTCTTAGATTATCATATATTCTACTCATATCCTACCCCTTCAAAAACAAGATTTTATCATTCCTACATTATATTTTCCTTCTTTTTTTTCTTTTTTTTTTTTTGAAGAAAAAAGAGGTTTACTTAATAGCAAAAGACCAAACACTCCAATCCACATGGAAAATTTAAAAATAGAGCATTTTGGTCCAATTTAAGTTCAGAAGAATGTTACAGCTACAATGACAAACATTACATTATCACTGCACACACACACACACATCCGAGCATACAACATCATATAGTCAAGTGTGATACTTGTTGGCTGATTACATATGCTAAAATGGATGGTTTTGGATAAAATTTATTTTTTTCTAATGCAGCAAGAGAGAGAGAGAGAGAGAGAATATGTTTGCTATTGTATAACAAAGGTCTTGAAGGAAACATACCTTGAGAATGGAGCATAGATGTTTCATGTGGATATCTTGGGCATTGATGTATTCAATAAAAGCTTCACCGGCCACAGCTTCAATACGCCTGATTCCAGATGCAATACCCTGCTCTGAGATTATTTTGAAGCCTCGTATTTCGGAAGTATTGGTGACATGGGTCCCACCACAGAGTTCCATTGATACACCGGGAACCTCTACAACACGTACCTAATACACATCATAGTACAAGAAAAAGATGTAATAAACTGGTTTCTGTTCAATGACCAACATTCGTAAACATCCAAATGGGGTTATGTTAAATTTTGTTTGGTGCATTTTCAATGCATTGCATTAGTTACTTCATACATATCACATTTTTGTTATTACAATCAGGTTGCACATTTTATTATGTTCACTTCTTTGTTTTATCATGGTTAATTATGAGGCATATGTTTTGACTGAAAACAAATCAGACCCTCTATATCTCTGCAGAAGATTATGTACGAAGCAACTTTCACCTATATTAAACTATAAATGGATTTTTGTAATTAAAGAGGTGTTGCATATATCTAGTATCCTGCATAGACCTGTATTCGAGCCCAAACTTTTCTGAAAATAAATCATGAGAAAAATTACTTTCTAATTAGGCACAATTCTCTTCTTCGCTTTAAACCCCAAACCATTCTGAAACCATTTTTTGATAGTTTTAGATGTGGCACTTTGAAACATCTCCTGAAGAAGCTACAGCATTCAATAAGAACTTGATAAGAAGTCAGCCATTAATATTTACAATATATCAACTTATAATATTTAATTTCATTGTTAAAATTGTAGAACTATATTTTTTGAACTAGAACTTCCGAACCTGTTCTCCATATTTTTCTCCAAACATTGCAATAGCCCCAGCTCTTTTGGCGTCAGTCAGAGTCATCACTTCAGTTTGAAGATGTGTCGCATCCCCAATCCATCTATTGATCAATCCTTCAACTTCCATGAGCTCATGGTCCAGGAGTGGTCGGTGGAAGTTGAAATCAAACCGAAGACGATCAAAAGCCACCAATGAACCAGCTTGCGCTGTCTCCTGGCCTATTACACTTTTAAGTGCAGCTTGTAGCAAATGGGTGGCAGTATGGTGAACCTGCAACATTGACCAAAGACAAATTACATAACATGCAAAAAGAGATTCAAGATAGTCAGATAATGCAACTGCCATAAATGAATTCTAAATCGATGAATATGCATACAACTATACAAGTTGCTATACTGAGCTTTCAGCATTTAGTATACTACATGAACTTTTCTGAACCAATTTGGCTTGAATCTAAGCACGCATAAGTAAATGTAAAGACAGAAACTAACCTCAAATAATGTAAGACAAGACCATAAACTTGCAAGATTTAAAGAGTAAGTTAAATTCAATGAAGCCTGTACCTTCGCCCTCTGCCTCAATTTTGCATCTACTGCAGCTTCTACCTCTGTGCCAACCTCTATAGCACCCTCCCTAATAGTACCCTTATGAAAAAATATATTTCCAAGAGATTTTTTGACATCTTTTATCTCCACAACAGCTTTCCGTTGGCTTTCAGCTTCTGAGACATATAAAAACCCATGATCTCCTATTTGGCCGCCTGATTCAGCATAAAATGGTGTCTTATTCAGCAAAACTTCTACATCACTTCCTTCAGAAACCTGAACTACCGGGTTCCCATTCACCAAGAGGCCCTCTACTATTGCGCTGGAGGAAAGGGTGTCGTATCCTAAAAACTCAGTGTCAGAAACACTCTCTGTAAGCTCTGATGCATTTCCAACTGCAAGTTTAACAACATTGTGAGCAGCCTGAGATTGACGTCTTTGGTTCTCCATTTCAATATCAAAACCTATCATATCTATACTGACACCACGTTCTTCAGCAACTTCCATTGTAATTTCTACTGGAAAACCATACGTGTCATACAAAAGAAATGCATCTTTGCCAGACAAACAAGGTCCACTTCCACTGTCATGAGCACTTGATAATGCAATAGTTAACAACTGGTTGAGTAGCTTTTCTCCTCTCTCCAGTGTTTGCACAAAACGTAGCTCTTCCCTTTTCAACTCCTCAAGAATGCGAGGTGCTCTAGCCTTTACATCTGAGTCGATTTGGGTGCTTAATTCTATTACTTTTTCTGCAATGACAGGTAAAAAAGCTCCTTCAACGTTTCCCTTACCATCACCCTTTATACCGAGTAACTTGCCAGTACGAACAACCCTTCTTATGAGCCGCCGAGCTACATAACCTCTCCCAATATTTGATGGGACAACTCCATCTGATATGAGATAAACAATTGCACGAATATGATCTCCAATAATCTGGAAAACATTAAGATAAATTATAGCAATGATTTGAAGGAACGGATTAAATTCTTTTACAAATATTATATAAACAAAATCAGTAATAGTTCAGATAGATTTTGAAAGAAATAGCACTGTCCAAAGTCCAATGATAGCATACTTTAAGATTGGTCTTTATATGATCTTCAGCTTCAGTATATGAGACAACTGCCAATTCTGAGGCCTTCTCTATAATGGGATAAATCAAGTCAGTCTCATAATTGTTCGGAACCTGCAATTATAAGTGTGACATATAGAGATAGTAAATTTCGTAATGAGTTAATAGCCTATTGAGTATATACGATAATAAGTATGGTAGAAAACTAATGATTCCTCCTTCAAACAAAGGAGATTTTACACCAAGAGGATGTTTTTCATCCTGAAAGCATTCCTTGTGGTAGAAACTCCATTGTTTGAAAGATGATGTCTGTGATGAAAGTAACCCCCCTCCTCCCCTCTGTCATGAAAAGAAGGGGTATACATTCATAACACCGGACTTTTTCAGAGCTAATATGTTGGACTACGAATACCTTCTGAAGGATGCGAGCCATACGCTCAAGGCCAAGGCCAGTATCTATATTTTTCTGTTTTAAGGGTTCAAGAGACCCATCATCTTTCTTGTTATATTGCATGAAGACCAGATTGTAAAACTCTATAAACCTAGTATCATCTCCCAGATCCTGTAAATTCAAGCTATCCAAAATCAGCAATAAACCACAAGTAACAAAGACTCTATAAATGTGTGTGTGTGTGTGTGTGTGTGTGTGTGTGTGAGAGAGAGAGAGAGAATTGTTAACTAATGTGAACTCAGAATACGCACAGCATCTGAATATCCCCTCTCAGGATGAAAATCGTAATATATTTCAGAGCAAGGACCACAGGGACCAGTAATCCCACTGGTCCAAAAGTTGTCATCTTCACCCATCCTCTTTATACGTTCCACTGGAACGCCTACCTGGTACAAGAACCAAGAAAGTGCAGTTCACTAAAATATGTGAAGACTGTTTTTTTTCTTTTCTTCTATTTATAGTGAACATTCATCTAGAGAAGAACTATAATAATCTCTAACTCACCATAGAGATGAAAATTCTGATTCTGGACTAGAATTATTTACAAAAGGAGATACAGTGATATACAGTGTCCACACAGAAAATTCAAGATGATGGCAATGGTGACACGATCAAGAGGGAATAATAAGAACTATCAGATATAATGATCTATAATTGGGATGACTAATAAGTGCTCTCATAGCATGTTATCTTGAGAAAAGATAAGAAAAATAATGCTCTGATTTATAACAAAGCTCATTTGCGTACACTTGCAAAAGAAACTATAAAATATAAATACGTCCTACATAGAAGACTAGCCAAGAAAAGATAAAATCGTATAAGCCCATAAGAGTTAACTAAATGAGCAAATATAAATCTAACAAAACATATAATTAAAAGAATTTGTGTCTGGCTTACCTCATCATGCCATATAGCGAAAGCTTCATCATCATCTTCAAAAACACTAACCCACAACCTCTGGGACGGCAACCCAAATCTGTAAGCAGACACAGCATACTGAATTATAAGTACACAACTATCAAACAATAAGCACATATGAAAAACCCAACCTCGGAGTATAAAGATCCAAATTGTTGGACAGGCACTGTTAGTTTGACATAATAGTAACAGAATGATTTCGGGTTCTTCTTCGAATCAAAACCAATACCTAAGACCTTAGCCAGAAGAATATTAGAGATTTAATAAATGTGGGCATTACACTATTTGCTTTGGATATTCTAATTTTGGTGACATTTTTAACATTTGCAGTCATTATAGTCGCATAGTTTGTATAACATGATACACAGAAAAATCATATTTTATGTTTCAAATTAACAGATAATGCAACATTATATCTATAACCAAGCATTTCTTGAGGTATCATGTGCCAGTATTGACATCATATTGTGTTGAAATACCAATACCAATAGCTAAGATACCGGAATCCTAGCATAAAACATCTTCATAAACTGGCTTTTAGACCACAAGACACCAAATTGGTCATTTGGATTGTTGCCATATTATTCATGGTCTAAAGACGCTAAACTAATGTATTTCAGATGGGTGGAGATGTCAGTTATGGTATAAATCTTGGTGTCAGACTTGCTTGAATTCCAAACCACAGAATGCAGGGACATGTTTACATAAGTAATGACTTTTGAATTGAGCAATTACAAGATAGGCTATCTGGAAGGAGAAATTGCATTGAGTTAAGCATCAGCAGGACATAAAGAAATCAGTGTACAAAGGCTTCTATTGCAGATTACAGCAAAAAGTGAATTCCATAGAAGAGTGAGAACAGATAAGAACCAATAAGGGATTTAATTTCCATCACAGAATGTGATAAGGATGTTTATAGAAAAACCCTGTAGAAGATAATGATGAAGATGACCAATACCAACTAAATCAAGATGCCAATTGACGTCAAAAACAAAAATGGAAGCAATCACTATTAGAAATAAGAAATCAACTATTCCTCGAGTACAGCTTGATTAATTTGATGTCAGTATAGGTTTATATTTTTATGCACCATCTTCCATTAAAGCCATTGTAGAGCTCATTATAACTCATGGCAGATGACAGATAAAGAGAAGCATAAGGCACAGCCTGCTATATCAATGACTCAAAATACAAGGGCCACATAACTCATCATGCCCAATTCTATTTCCAGCACAGTTCAGGACATAGTAAATGTCATCATGCTTCAATCAAATAGCACAAAATTTACCAATCTAGAGTTGGCCCATCAGCAATAAAAAAAAATTATGCATACTCCTTGGTCGTAAGCTCCCACGCCCAATTAATTGCTTCCTTCTTGAAATAATCACCAAAACTAAAGTTTCCAAGCATCTCAAAAAAGGTGTGATGTCGAGATGTTCGACCTACATTCTCCACGTCATTTGTACGTATGCACTTTTGAGCAGTTGTAGCACGAGCTACTTGTCTAGGTGCCTGCACGGTATGTACCAACATTGGTGAATTAGCTCAAGATGGTCTTCAAAAGGCGGAAAAAATACCAACTTAAATTCACACAATTTACAACTCATTGTGCCAACATGTTGTGATTCAAAGTATGAGATGAACACCAATGAAAGAAGACACAAATAAACAAAAGCGACATATGATAGCGTTCTTTCGGGAATAAAAAATTACTTGCAATTGGGGTGAATATCCAAAAAAAACCTATCAAACAATAGAAATATAAATTTCTGGAATTACCCTCAATTGGGTGATTTTCGTTAGAACTCCCTATATGAGAAGTTTTGGCTCTCATGTGCAAGAGGGTGAACTGTTGGTACTAGCATACCACTGATGCGCATAGTCTAATGCATCCGTGTGTACTTCCAATTGCTTAGTATGATCTTGCAGGCCTCATCAAAACTCCCTATATGAGAAGTGATGACCCAAGGTGTCTCGAGCATCTTGTTGCACCAATGTCTATATTCTGTTGTAGGGAGAAGGTAGTGATCATCCTCATGGAATTTTGTTTCGTTCTTACGATAAGATGAGAGCAGTGCCCGCTCCCATGTGTTGGGAGGAGTTGGAAGGCCGTTCAGCTTATTGAGACTGTATTACTTTCATAATTTTGAGAGCCGGAGACCTTGATTGGAAGCTAAGAGTGGTAATTAATTCTACAGATCCCACGGAAAAAAAGAGACGTCTCCTATGTTACACACAATATGTGGAAGTATGACATAATTTCATAGGAAATGATATAAAGATGCACAGTTCCTGACTCAGTTGAACTTGAACATGAAGGTTATATCCCAGAAAATCGATAACATACAAACATTATATCGAAAAAGCATAGAGCTTGAAGACCTGAACTGGAAAGTCATAAATTCTCACTTAACAGAAGATAAGATTTCCATACTGTTTATGTAATTAATATTCTGTAACCCTGTTTAGATAGTATACCGTCACAACTCACATGTGAACTATGACATTCAACCATGCGAAGGAGTCAGAATAGTATAAAAACACTCATCAGAAAGCATGCTTATACAATGTTCAGCCAAAGCATTGCCCACCATATGCAGTGCCTCCTAACAAAATAACCTTGAGGTTTACAAGCTCCAACTCTCCACCTGAGTAAATTACATACCTGTTGTAAGATTAATGTGGACACTACTTAACATGGAACTTGAGGTGCGATTTAGAAGTTCATGTTTCTACAGGTTTTTCGGCCACCTCAAAGTAAGGGAGGGTTTAAAAATACTTTCCTTTTTTTTTATAGGTAATAGACAACTTCATTCATACCAAAAGAAAGAAACAATATTCACAAAGAGTGAACCAAAATAAAGCACAAAAACAACTACAATAGCTAGGCTAAAGAAAAAACATGAAGATAATGAGGAAATACACCCTGAGCCAATGAGGATCAAACCCTATAAGACTAGGAAGTCTAACAATTGCTCCCTAATCGAAACTCAGTTCACCAGAAGTTACAAACCCGCTTGGTGACTCGCACCACAGACAAAGAAGAATCGTCGAAGATGCACCTGTTTCTCTCTTTCCAGATTGACCAGCCGATAGCTCTTGGAAGACGCACCCACAAATGGTTCAGATGAGGACTCAACGAGCCCGACTGCCAACAAGATAAGAAGCCCTAGAAGGAACAGGGAAAAACCCAGGCAACTTGAAAATGAGCCAAAAAGGAACTCCAAAGATCAAGCGCAAAGGGGAAGTGTAAGAGCAGATGATCAACTGATTCCTCTACAGCCAAGCACAACACGCATCTATTTGGAAGATTTCAACCTCTATTTTGAAGATAGTCAACTGTCAAGATTTTATCCTAAAATATTGTCCAAAGAAAAAAGGATACCTTGACGGGCACACCTGAGTGTCACTCCACTTTACAAGGTAAAGCGAAATGAGGATAAGCGCTCCATGCCCATAAGAAGGATCTAACAGTTAACCAACCTTAGTTGTCCCTAGACCACTCTCGGCTATCCACCTTAGTTGTCCCTAGACCACTCTCGGGTATCCCTAGAATCGGGGTTCGGCGTAACACACTTCAAGTGAGCCATCAGACTGATAAATACTTTCCTCATATTGGTAAACACCAATAGAAAGTAATGGGTGAAGCAATATTTCCATGATAGTAGGTCATGTTGTGGGCAATGGGGCATAAAATTCTTGACATTTTGTATCCTGTCATACTATATAAAACATGGGTTACAGGAGTTGGCTAGAATGTACATTTATTAGCTACATTCAAGTTTAAGCATTTGTCAGCGTTTCTTATTTTATTAGTTTAGTCCTTCCATACTTCTAACCTCAAAGAAATAATTAATATAGCTCATATTGGGTTTACAGAAAACCTCTGAAACCAAATATCATACCTTTCCAAGAAATATAGGCTTGAACTGAAGCATGCCCGCTATTGTGAGTAAAACTGTGGGATCATCTGGTACGAGCGAAGCACTTGGAAGGATCTTGTGACTACGGGAAGCATAGAATTCAAGAAATCGGCGGCGTATAGAATCCCCACTCACTGGGAGATCCTTGGTCTTATCCTCCACTATTTCCTTAGTCACAGGCTGTATCGATGCTGAAAGGTGATCAAGCTATTTTAGTATCCTTTAAAGATGGAAGTGGGAAGAATAAGTCGAGAAGCTCTAAGACTAAATTATTAAATAAATAATGAAGTAAAACTGATGTACTTCTTATTGTGAATCGCACTTCCCGTGATCTCTTCAAATTAAAACGTCCATAGAGCAAGTTACTTGGAGAAACTTGTGCAAGAGTTCTTACTATAAAGCCCGCATAAGCCCTGGAACCTATAACCAAGATTAACACTTCATAACCATCGAAAAGCTTAGATGGTGCATGAACACAATGCGCAAAACATATAATATATTATATCATAATAATGTGTCAGAATGAAGAAAATAAAAGGAAATATTATATAAGCAGAGCCCTATTGAACAAGCCCTGTGGCCATATCATTAGTGTCTTGGGGACAGTGGTAAGCATAACATTCTGAACCTCCATGCAATTCAACATTTTTCTACAATTAAATCAGGTAAATTCCATGGGTAAAGTACCTTCCTTCTTGGCCCATCCGTAAAAAGGGATTGCAGAAGAAAGAAAACCCGAAGCTGGCTATTCAAACATCTGATGTTACAAAAAGGAATCCATTCCCAAAGCTAAAGATCTTCGAACCTTTCTTCATCTTCTTTTGCTTTTCTTTTTTGCCAACTTAGCAGGTCTTTATGATTTGATCAGCAAAAACATTGACTAATTTATTTACATATTCATTTAGTGGGCGGTAATCTGAATTTAATCAAGTGAATTTCTAGATTTTACTAGGGTTTTATCAAATTGGCTACTTTTAAGAATCCTTCAACGGTGTATATAGAATTCATGGTCAAAATGTAATCAAACGAAAAAACAAAACACCGCTGTGAAGAACCTAAATTGGCAGAGAATTATTAGAGTAATTTGCAGTTCGTCCTGAACAGATTATGAATAACTATAGTTCCCCAAGTTCATTTACCATTAACAAAACGGAGAAATGGTGCTAATAGACTACCAGAAGAAGGTAAACAAGAACATGATGCTCAGTAATGGCTAAATGAAACTGATATTCTTTTCAATTAGGGTACGGAAGAAATTGAAGAGTTGCAGAAACTACCAGTGGAGAGGGTAAGGTTGCGAGTGCGAAGAGAGGTTGATGTAGCAAGAGGGAAGATGGGTTTCCTGCCATGGCTAGTATGCAAAGAGTCTGCAAGCTTTAAGCCTTCCATGGCCAATCCGTTTAGACTAGACCCACTCACAAGAGACGCAGATTCAAATTAGCCTTATATACGTGGGTTTAAAGATAAGCTTTTTATGTCCGCACGTTCAGTTTTCGTAGGCAATACCCAAACGAGTCCTGAAAAACAGATCGCGGGGTCCGCTTCTAAGCTGACCGCTGTGTCCCCGTCTCTTTTTAACACCTCTTTAATCATGGTTAAACCTAATTAAATTATGGTTAATAATTTTGTATTTTTTTCTCTTTCTAAAAATCATAATTAGATTTCTTAACCCTAGATGGTTGAATGAATCTTAACCACAGTTAATGGGTAATAAAAAAGGGGCATGGACCAATGAGATCACGGTCAGCTTCTAAGTTCCATTTCCCTACCCAAAATAAGCGTTTTCTACCACTATTTTGTTTTATTTTTTCCCTGTTTTTTGGGGTACAGGGAGAGTGATTGTTAGGGCGTAATCAGGATCCGATCCAGATTCAATCTCATTAGACTGGATCCTGATTATTTTAGACAATGGTCACATCAAATACTGATCGAGATCTTAAATCCTATTATAATCAAAAAGACACGGGATCATCTTCAATTGCTGCTGGCAAGGAGACCGCCAGCACCCCATTCCCAAGATGCCACATACCTTGCAATGTTACTCCTCAGCGCATTGGTGGGCGTGTACAATGAGTATGTGGCACCATGGGAGTGGCGTTGGTGTCTTTTTTTTTTCCTAGCTCCAACAGGAGATGATCTCAAGTCATAATCAAATTGAATTTAAATGTATAGCAATCCAATATAATTAGAATCTAATTATATTTTAGGGTGGGTTTACCAGCAACCCATTATTTAATTTAATGGCTACAACTCAAATTTAAAATATATATATATATATATATATATCATAATTTTTTAACAAACACCCAATATTAGGGGTGTATATGCATGGGTGGAATTAGGATTTTCTAATAGTATGGGGAGGGCACTTGATGGTTGATTAAAAATGATAGTATTTTGTTGATGGATATGGGTACAAAATATTTTAGATTTAGGGAGATGGGGATTCAGGGGTGTAGCCTCCGAAAAAAAAAATATTGTCGACTAAGTTCGTGAGTCATTTCATACATATCTTATGGATGTTGTTTCTCCTTATTTGTGGGACAACTATCCTTTTGCCCCATGGCTATGCCTTGTCAAATAATTAATTAATATAGTATAAATTTTATTTTATTTTTGAAATTTTTAGGGATAACTTCTATGTTGTCTCATGGCTATGCCTTGTTTAATTATTAAATAATATGGTATAATTTTTTTAGGGGGCAATTATCCCTTGCCCCATGATTATGTCTAATTAAATAATTAAACAACTTAGTATAAAATATAAGAAAATAGATAACGGACCTCCCATTTGGCTACCTAGCAAAATGCCGGTCCTCATTGGTCCATGTACAACTCCCTTTTTAACAACCACTAACTATGGTTAGGATTCACTCACTCCTAAGGTTCACCCACTAACTGTGGTTAAGATTCACTCACTCCTAGGGTTCATTAGCTGTGAAAAGGGACACGAGGATGGGCATTCAGCTATGCAAAGGTGTGGTTCGTAGGGATCACCGTGCATGCCCCATTACCATGTCTATACTTTTAATAATAATAAAATTTGTTATTTCAAAAGTTTACGTGGGGGGGTCACATGCCAAGAGGCCCCCCTTTGGCTCCGCCCTTGTGTATTCGAGCTAAGCTGAGCCAAGTTTGGCTTGAACATACTTGAGGGTAATTGGAGCCCGAATGTTTATGCTTGAACTTGGCTTAAACAAGCTTGTTGAACTCAAGCTTCGTTCGAGCTCGAACTTTATTCAAGTTGAGCCAAGCTCAGGCTTCAGGCTTAATTCATGGAATTATTTTGTTTAATTTTATATAATTTTAATAAAATTATTTATTAATAAATTACTATACAATAAACTATAAAATATTAATATCTTCATATGCGAAAATAAGATTTTGGAGTAGTCCTTGAGTCCAAAGAGTGTAGAGTTAGCTCAGATTTATTACTTTTAACTTCTTAACGTATTTTGTTATTATTTTCTCTTAACTTTTTTTTTATTATAAATTAAAAATTGTTACAATCTATGTATAATAAAGAAAGTTTAAAATATTATTTTCTATTAACATAAATAATATTATCATAAAATATTGTGTGTGTGTGTATATATATATATATATATATATTTCAAGCCGAGTTGAGCTTAAGCCAAACTGAGCCCTAAATGAGCCAAGCCAAATCAAACAAATTTTGGCTTGATCTTGGCTTGTTTAAACATCCGAGCTCAAATAAAAGAATGGGTTGATTTGTTCAAGCCAGAAATGCTAGCTAGAGCTTGGCACAAATGAACCGAGCTAAGTCGAGCTGTCGAACTAACTTGGCGTGAGTGCAGCTCTACCCAATTTAATGACAAAAATCGCACAACACTAAACTCTCTTACTATTCCTCAAAATCCCATAAGAAACCACCAACCTCTGATGTAATTGACAGAAATTCTTCAACAAACTCCCATGATAGAAACGGATATCTACCTCCTCACCATTCGTGATTCGAAGTTAATGGAATATCCTCATATCTTCAATAGTTGTATAATTTAAATCATTTCCGTGTATAGTAGCTCACCCTTCAATCAAGGGATTGTACCAATCCATAGCTAGTTGTATCTTCCATTTTTTACTTTCCTCTGTTCTGTAATTATAGAGATCACATCAATAAGAATATGCAAGGCAGTAGCCTCTTCCATTCTTAACATGGTATCAATCTAGCTCAGACTCTCGTTCCTCCCATCCCCATGGTTGAATCTGAAGCTGAGGCTCTCATTCCTCCCACCATGGCTGACTCTAATTCCCAATCCTCACAATTCTTTCTTCACTCATCTGATAACCTAGGGCATACTCTTGTCTCTCAACCCCTCAATGACAACAACTATGACATTTGGTTTCGTGCAATGTGTATGACTCTCATGGCAAAACACAAGTTCGGTTTTGTTGAGGGAACCATCCCAAAACTAGAACCTACTGATTCCACATATTTCCAATGGGAACGATGTGATCAAATGGTTTACTCATGGCTATTTAACTCTGTCCATAGTGACATTGCTAGCAGTGTTCTCTATGATGCTTCCTTGCACGAGGTATGGAACGATCTTTATGAGCGATTTTCTCAACATAATTTTCTACGAGTCTATCAAATCTCTTGTGCAATCTCTACTCATTTTCAAGATTCATCTTCTGTGGCTGTTTATTTTACTAAACTTAAAGCTCTTTGGGATGAACTTGTATCCTACAATATAGTCCCGCCTTACTCTTGTGGCTCCTCAAAGGCTTTCCCTACCCTTCACCAACAGAAGCAAGTGATGCAATTTTTAATAGGTTTGCAAGATTCTTATTCGGCCATCCGAAGTCAAATCCTTCTTATGGATCCCCTACCTTCTTTGAATCGGGCATACTCTCTCATTCTTCAAGAAGAAAGGCAACACGAGTTACATGCAAGCCTCCCTTCTCAAAATTTTGCTGCTCTACTTGCCTCCACTCCATCACAAGGCAATCGATATTCAAAGGATTTTCGTGGCAAACCACATCAAAAACTCAAATGTGACCATTGTGAAAAAGAGAATCACATGATTGATCGTTGCTACCGCCTCTATGGCTTCCCACCTAAGCGTCCATCAACCAAACAAAATAGTCATGCCATGGCTGCAACTGTTCACTAGTCAAATGATCCCTTAACACCTACTGATTTGGCAATACCAACAACTTTTGAGGTTACTTACAGTAGGTGCTAATCCTCCTTTAGCCAATCTTGTAGGTAATGTTGCTTATTTTTCTGCATTCTCTCCCTCCCTTTGGATCATTGATACAGGGGCTACTCATCACATGGCATATACAAAAGTTTTTTTTTTCACTATTTTTTCCAATGATCACTTACCATCAATTATGTTACCTAATGGTACTACCACATCTATTTCTAAAATTGGTTCGAAATCTTTTATGTTCCTACATTTCAACATAACCTGCTCTTTGTTTGCCAATTGACTAAATCCCTCAATTGCTTTGTAAAATTTCATTCTGATTTTTATCTCTTTCAGGACCAATCAACGAGGAAGACGATTGGAGTAGGTAGACAATGTGGCGGACTCTATTTCTTGGAAGGACCTTCGGCTCATTTTGCCTCATCTTCAACTGACACATGGCATAGGTGCCTCGGACATCCTTCCTCATCTTGCTTACAACTTTTTGCCAAGTCTTTTCCTTTTATTTCTATTTCAAATAAATGTCTTTGTCATATTTGCTTGTTGGCAAAACAAATGTGTTTACCTTTTCCTAAAAGTGTCATTTCTACTACTTGCCCTTAATACATTGTGATATATGGGGTGGCTACCGTACCGCCTCTCGCATTGGGGCTTATTATTTTCTCACGATAGTTAATGACTTCTCCCATTGCACGTGGGTATTTTTAATGCGATTCAAATCTGAAGCTAAGACTCTTTTACAGAATTTTTTTGCCTTAGTTAAAACCCAATATTATTCCCAAGTTCAACAAATTTGAACTGATAATGGTTCTGAATTTTTTTCTGCCAACATGCAACAATTCTTTAAAACAAATGGTGTCGTACATCAACATAGTTGTGTATATACCCCCCAACAAAATGGGGTGGCCACGTGCAAGCATCGACACATTCTTGAAGTTGCCCATGCCTTGAAATTTCAAGCAACTCACTCTAACTTACCTCATCAACAAACTTCCAACTTCTCTCTTATCTGAAAAAATCCCCCATGGAATTCTTCTTAAATCTCCACCCACCTACACTCACTTAAATGTATTTGGCTGCCTATGTTATGCGCACAACCCCCACATCCGTCACAAATTTGATCATCGAGCTCGTCTCGACATCTTTATTGGATACCCGTTTGCACAAAAAGGTTATCATGTATATGACATCGAAACTCATACTATCTATGTCAGTCGAGATGCCATTTTTCATGAAAATACTTTTCCTTACAAAGACATCCAACCCACTCGAATACCCAATTTACCTGTCTTCCCAACACCCTCCTACGATACTCATTCTTCTCACTTCTCCCTTCCTGCACCTCCCCAATCTGCACCTCATACACCAGCCCCTCACACTCACCACCAGACCTCTCCTTCACCTAACCCCATTAACCAAATTGCTCTACAACAGGCAGCACCTTGCCTTGCACCACGTCGCTCAACTCGAGCCCCCCAAACCCCCTCTTATCTTCGTGATTTTCATTGTTCCGCTACTCGGTCTCTCCTCGCTCCGGTTGCTTCCTTTGAGAAAGGTATCTCTTATCCCTTGTCTAATTTTTTGAATTATCATGCTTTATCTCCTCATCATCGTGCATTTATTGCTTCAATTAGCTCCCATACAGTGCCCAATTCATTTACCCATGCTATGAAAATACATCACTGGAAAGAAGCTATGGCTGCTGAAATACAAGCATTAGAGAACAATAACACATGGACCATCACTTCTCTACCACCTAGCAAGAAACCCATTGGTTGTAAATGGGTATACAAGATCAAGCATTGACTGGATGATTCCATAGAGTGCTTTAAAGCACGCCTTGTGGCCAAGGGGTATACCCAAATCGAAGGCCTTGATTACCATGAGACTTTTGCTCCCATGAGACTTTTGCTCCCGTGGCCAAGCTCGTTACTGTACGCTGCCTACTTGCCATTACCTCCACTAAACAGTGGCCTATTCATCAGCTCGATGTGCACAATGCCTCTCTACACTGTGATTTAGAGGAAGAAGTCTACATAACGATCCCTTCTGGATTCATCAAACATAATCCCAACAAAGTGTGCTGCTTACGCAGGTCTCTTTATGGCTTAAAACAAGCGTCCCGCAATTGGTTTTCTAAGCTCTCCTTGCTACTGGTTTGTCTCAATCAAATCTGATTACTCTCTCTTCAGCAAGGTTTCCAACTCCTTGCGTGTTCAAGTTCTTGTTTATATAGACGACATCATTATTACCGGGAATGATTCATCAGCAATTTCTAATTTGAAGTATTCTCTTCAAAATATGTTCCACATCAAAGATCTTGGCCAACTTAAATATTTCCTTGACATAGAAGTTGCTCGCTCTTCGAAAGGCATCTCGCTAAGCCAAAGAAAGTATACGTTGGAGCTCTTACAAGATTCTGGAATGCTTGGCGCAAAGCCCACTGATTTTCCAATTGAACAACATTTAAAACTCTCTTCTATTGCAGGTGAACCTCTTGTCGATGCTTCCTCCTATCGGCTCTTAGTTGGTCGACTCATTTATCTAACCATTACTCGACCAGATATTGTGTATACGGTTCACATCCTCAACCAATTCATGCAAAAGCCTTTTAAACCTCATTTTAATGTTATTGTTCACCTACTTCGGTATCTTAAGAATACTCCTGGCCGAGGGTATCCTACTCTCTAGCTACAACACTCTTCAACTTTCTGGTTATTGCAATTCCGATTGGGCAAGTTGCCCTATGACCCGCAAGTCCACTACCGGTTATTGTACTATGCTTGGTACAACCCCCATTTCCTGGAAGACAAAGAAACAAGCCACAGTGTCTCGCTCTTCTGCTGAAGCAGAATATCGTGCTATGGCTCTCCTCAGTTGTGAACTCACATGGTTAAAACATCTCCTCTCTGACCTTGGCATTGATCACTATCAATCCATCACTTTATTTTGTGATAACAAGGCAACTCTATACATTGCAACAAATCCCGTCTTTCATGAACGAACCAAACAAATTGAATTGGATTGTCATTTGGTTCGTGAAAAGACTCAATCCGGCCTACTTCAGACAGCCTACCTTCATACCTCTCAACAACTTGCGGATATCTTCACCAAAGCTTTGGGTCATGATCGTTTTCAGCTATTCACTCACAAGTTGGGCATGCTCGACATCCATGCTCCAACTTGAGGGGGAGTATTGGAATATCCTCATATATTCAATAGTTGTATAATTCAAATCATTTCCATGTATAGTAACTCACCCTTCAATCAAGGGATTGTACCAATCCATAGCTAGCTGTATCTTCCATTTTTTACTTTCCTCTGTTCTGTATTTATAGAGATCTCATCAATAAGAATATGCAAGGCAGTAGCCTCTTCCATTCTTAACAGAAGTGCCATTCTCCAATGCATAAACATGTTCATCCCCACCATCAAATCCCTCAATTGAATGATATCACTATAATAAATTCGTTTGGAATGAAAACTACTATTAAAGAATCTAGTGTCCTAGTAGAGCAAGCTTAAACCGATAGACTACGTAGAATAAACCCCAGCCACCGGAGATTGATTCATATCAAATCATAAGAAATATTCAACTTGATTGCAATCCTTTCACCTCCTCGATAACATTCAATTTTCTATGATTGTTCTTCAGCGAGGATGCTGCGAATGGTTTTGGAACCGTAGCTAATGGCGATAACATAACCAGAGCAGAGGCAATAGACTAGCATCGATGGTGAAATGAAGATGACGAGGATGAAAAACAAGGAAGAAGATAATTGTATTGCAAGGTTCTTTGTGTGGAGAGAGAGTGAGTGATTCTGAGTATTTGCCGAAGGAGGAAGAAGGCTAGGGACATTTTTGTCTTTGACTACTGTAAACACTCCATTTTTACACCCTTTAAATTTTATTTTCTTTTATTATTTTTGTATATTTTTAATTCAATTTAATTTAATTTTGTTTCCTTCTGTGAGCTTTGTGAGTCTTGAAAGAGTCTAGCGAGAGAGAAAGAGAGCATGTCCTAAACCTATCATTAGGCCATATTCAAAACCCCAAACCCATCTCTTAATCCATTTCTCACTAAACCCATTTCATAAAATCCATAACCAAAATCCATGTCAAAGCCTCAAACCCTTGTTTCAAAGCCCAAAGCCCAAAGCTTAAAATCTGTTATTCATGTCAAAGCCCATTCCAAACCCTTGGACCATGCCCAAGCTAAACCTTGTTGCTAAGTCCACAAATTTGGCCCAATTGTTTAAAACTCTCAAAGGTTTAATCCTAAAGCCCAAGCCCATACCCATGTCTATAAAATCAATGGGTGCAAATCCTCTCCAGTGATAACCGGATGTGGCACATCAGGTTATCACCCCTAGAGGTCGCCAAGTATCTCCTTGGACACCCCTTAACCGTGGGTAAGGTTCATCCACCCCTAGGGTTCACCCACCTATTTTTGGTTTTTTTTAAAAAATATTAATTCTATTTTTAAAATTAAAAAACTGTTTTTAAAGTTTTTTTAATATTAAAAACAATTTTTTAATTTTAAAAATAGAATTAATATTTAAAAAGAAAAAACCAAAAATAGGTGGGTGAACCCTAGGGGTGGGTGAACCTTACCCACAGTTAAGGGGTGTCAAAGGAGACACGTGGCGACCTCTAGGGGTGATAACCGGATGTGCCACTTCCGGTTATCACTGGAGATGATTTGGCACCAAAATCAAGAGGGGTATTCGAAACCCCAAATCTCACTCGGTGAGAAGCAACCGCAGATAGCTCTCTCTCTTCTCTCCCTATTCTCTGGTCCAGCTCCGGCGAATCCCAGTTCCGACAGATCACCTCTCTCCCATTTCTCCAGCTTCATATCCGGGGAGTTCCATTGCCATTTCCGGCCACCTCCAATCTAAACTTTGGCCATTCCATTGCCGGCATCGTAGAGCTCCGGTGATTTGCATTAGTAGCAGCGTCTGCGCCAACGATCATCTCCATCTCCATCTCCGACGATCTTCCTTTCCGACGAGCTGCGGTTCTAGTTCAGTAGAGAAGTCATCGCCTCTGTTTGTATCCTCCGGCGAGTTTCCACTTTAACTCCGGCGAGCTGAGAGTTTCCAGCATGTAGCTCATCACTTCTCAGGTAATCTCACTCACTCTCTCAAACTCGTGTTCCAGAGTATTTCTCCCAAGTTCAATCTTCTCTCAATCTGGACATCTTCCTCTAGTTTAAGATCTTGATTTCTCTATTTTATTTTTTCTTTCTCATCTTATTTTTTTTATTCTTTAATTTGTTTAATTATTTTTGTTCCCAAATATTGGTTTCAGATCAGCAGGTAAGAGTGAATCTCCACCCGTAATCTCCATCTCCTACTCGTCGGAATTCCCATCTAACTCTAGGATCCTACCAATTCATCTCTCCCATTTCCATAGTTTTTATCAGCGGCATCACCTTCATCCTTCACAGCCAGCTGCGGACAGGTATGATCCCTATCTCCTATATTTTTTTTCCTTTCATGGCCTATTCGTATTCGTACGGTGGATGTATGTGTGAGTTTAATGTCAAGGCAGTGAGGTGAGAGCATATCTGGTTTACTGTTCTGTATTAGATTATTGTGTGTTAAGACCCTTGGTGAACAATATTTGACCTCCTTTTGGTCACTATTGAGCTAAGATCAATTGACTAAACTCATCAGTTAATGGGCCTTGGCCCAATAGCTTCCATTTGGTCCCTGCTAGATTTCAGATTAATTATTAACTCTAATTAGCATTTGATAATTTAATTCATTGTATTTTATCCCTTTTGGAATATATTCTTTGGGCCTTGGATCCTTTAGACATACCAAAATGCTATCGTGCCAAAGTCAATTGACCATAAGTGGTCAATGGACCTTGGCCCAGTAGATTTATTTTGGCCCAGGCTTGTCTTTGAGTTTTTGTTTATCCCTTGTTATGTTTGTAATTTATTCATGTGTATGTGCAAATCATAGGATTAGGCCGTAGTTTATTTTTCTTTTTTGCCTACCTTGGGCGCTTAGGTGGATTTTTACCCTAATCAACTTGCCTACCCCGCTAGTTAGTCCTCCGAAATGAGGTTATAAACTACTATTAAAAAATACAAAAAAATCAAAAAAATGCAAAACAACAAAAACATTCAAAAGACCCAAAAAATTCAAAAAGGATCTACCCTAATAAATGAACGCCCCCTAACGCTCCCCTATGAGCACCTAGCTACGCAACCAACTCTCGGAATGAGATTCATAAATCTCAATTCCGCTTCCCCCAACTCAAGCACGAGTTGGAAGTGACCACACTCCGAAACGAGTATAACAAAATTACCACCCCGAACTACTATTAGAGTCTGATTCCGACTAACCGGATAAGTAGGTGCCCGAGTTAGGATTCGACTCCAACCTAAGATAAAAATTTTACACCCCATTTATGCTTGATTGTGTTTGATTAACAAATTATTAATTGTTTAGGAAATTTTAATTGATTTTAAATGTTTGGCTTAGACCTAATGAGTAGGTAACCATCATTGGATGAAGGTCCTGAGGTGCCTAACCCCTTTCCCAGGACTTAAATGAATCTCTTATCTAGACTACTCTGGACCGTAAGCCCTTTATATTGGATTATATCGGGATCCTGTTATCCCCTATAAAGCAGGTGGCGATTCTTCAAATAAGTTTAGCGTTATTCCTCTTCTCTCGAGCCTTGCCTTGACATATAGAGTTGAAAAGAGAGGAAAAACGGTAAATTTATATGCTCACAACTACTTTTTGTGCCTTGTTTAAAATTGAAGTTTTTTTTTAAAGTTTGGGTGTGGACATTAAATATTAGGGTGCGGGTAACACCACCCATGTTTGATTTTTATAATAATAATATCTTATATAACTTCGTAAGTATACTATATACTATTCCCAATTTTTTTATTTTTTAATAAAATATTAATTTTTAAAGTTATTAACATTAATGAGATTTAATTTAATTATTGAATAAATAATACTCAAGATTCGAATTCATATTTGATAGTTTAAAATTCAATGAATCTCAGATTGAATTTGAATCTTTCAAAATTTTAATCATTCGAATTTGGATATAGTTAGATCTAATTCAAATTTGATCTGTTTACAGCCCGACTGCCACATTTTGCCGAGGCAAGTAAGATATGTGTCACATCACTTTATATATATGATTCAATCCAAGGACCTCCCTCAAATGAGGGAACACCACACACCTTGGACACCTGAGCTTGAGGGTCTCAAAACCACTGTAATGCTGGTTATACCTTGAGGATGGCGGCTGGTTTGCAAAGATGCTAATACAATCCTTGAATGAATCCTTAGTAGCTATATATGTCAACCAAGTTGTGACTGTCATGTTGGGCGGAAGAAGATGCTTAGTTTTCAACGACAGAAATGCTAGCCCCAAACGCAGTCTTCCAAAGACATAAAGTGGAGACAACAAGTGTCAAATCATCTCCCTATTATTGTAGGATTGCAACACCACGTGCACCCATCGTGCACCCACTCTGCCTCTTAATTTAGACAAATTTTGACTTAGTGTGTCTGGTGTAGCCCTCCTTAACAGTGAAGTGTAGCCCAAAAAATTTAAGGGAGTACCTCTTCTATGGTGCATAGGAGTACAATTAGGGGTGGTTATTAAATAAAATGTTCATGAACTACTCGTGCTCGGCTCGTTAAAAGCTCGAGTATTGTTCACTTATTTAGTAAACAAGCCGAGCTTGAACACACCCTTATTATGCTCAATAAAAACTCGGTTTGATTATTTATACATATTAATTTGCTAAAATATACTTATTTCATTTAAATATTAAAATTAAGTAGATATATATATTATGTACTAGTAAAGATTATTAGTATATCATTATAATCGTATACTAAAATTTTAGTTAACACCGCGATTTCTTTGCCTAGGATAATTGCAAGCACCCAAAATTTACATCCCATTTTTTCTAATCATGGTTAATAAATTTAACTATGATTAACCCTAGTCTAATCCTAGGTCTAACCCTAGTCTAACCCTAGGTCAAACCTCAGGCCTAACCCTAGATCAAACCCTAGGTGAAATTCTAGGCAAACCCTAGGTCAAATCCTAATCTAACCCTAGACTCAACCTTAAGCTAGGCCTAACCCTAGGCCTAACTCTAGACTTAACCCTAGGCCTAATCCTAGACTCAACCTTAAACTAGGCCTAATCCTATATCTAACCCTAACCTAGGTCTAACCCTAGACCTAATCCTAGGTCTAACCCTAGGCTTAACTCCAACACCATCACCTACCCTAGGCCCAAGCCCTAGCTCAACCAAACCCAAGACTCGGCCCTTAGAGCACATCACTTGTCAAGGTCTAAGCCCATAGGCCATAGCCAACATTAACCCAAGCCAACTTAACCATTAGACTCCTTTCACCAAGCCCAAGCTCACCCCTAAGAGCATTCGTAGCAGCCTCACCAAAATAACATTTTGTTATTTTGGTGAGCCAAATGGCTAAAAAGTGCTGAAACTCTCTCTTGCGGTCTCACCAAAACTCAACGAAATAAAGATTTGGGTTTGGTGAGTGTACGATACTCACCAAGTTTGGTGAGTACTGTTCAAGCACCAAAGTTAAAATTTCTCTTTCCCTCCTTTTTTGTGGGTCCACACAAATAATAAAAGAAAGGTTTCTCTCTCCCTTCTTTTATTGTGGTCCCACACAAATAATAAAATAATTTTTCTCTCTCCTTTTCTTTTTCGTTTTCCTACACAAATAATAACATATTGATTCTCTATTTTATTTTATTTTTTGTTAAAAGGTTGCTATGAGTGTTTTAAAAAAGTGACTTACCAGAATAACTTTTTGAGTTTTGACTATTTTGGTGAGTAAAATTTGGTGAGGCTACTAGGAATACTCTAAGAGCTAGCCAATGGTTATTTCTTACTCATAAAAACTCTTTAAGTTGTAAAAAGGAAAAACCCTAAAAGGGTTTCACCTTGACCGACCCTCTCTTTCCCCTTTTTCTTTTATATCTTTCCCACCTCGCCCAAAAATTATATTCTCATGAAGGATCATGATAGAGAGAAAAACATCTTGAAAGAGGGTGCAAATCCTACTCTCTCTGTCTTTCTCCTTTCTTGACAACTCACCCGACCTTCCATAGCCTTTCATGTCTACCACAGTCTACTAACCTAATCTAACTTTGACCCTTTGACCAAAGAAGTCTCTTGTCCCTATCCTTCTCTCTTCCCTCACATGTGGACCAATAATGTGGTTACATCACATATATTTCAAATCCTAAAAGGGTAGGAAATCATAGTTTTGGCCAAGAAAAAGAGGCTTTGTTCTCTTATCTCCCTTCACGTGCCCCAGTCTCTCTCTCTGCCATTATCTCGTTCACTTTTCTAGCTTTATAAATACGGAGAGAAACCCCTAGGGCTTTGGATTGTCTCGGTAAAGCCAGAAAGGGCTTGTCTCAGGATCCATAGAATAGGTGACAAGTGTTGGAGAACTCAAAATCATGGAACCCATGATTTTGACTTCTCCTCCTTTAATAAGTCGTGTGGCGATAAGTGTGTGAGAATAAGGGTGAAAGATATCAAATGGGAGAGAAGTCAAGATTAGGGGGGGGAAATGGAATGACTTCTCCCTATTTTTACGCCAACTGTCGCACAATGTATGAATCCCGGAGAGCCCTTTCTGGCTTTGCCAGAGACAATCCGAGGCCAACCCCTAGAGGTGAGAGAACCAAGGACATACCGAACCACTTTTTTTCTCCCTCTCCCCTCATCTAGGCACCTCTCTCTCAATCCCAGCAGTGGCAGTCACTGCCCCACCTCCCATCTACTCTACGTGCTAGAGTGCGGCCAATAGCTTCGACCATCTCCAGCAGCCACTATCTGCAACAGACTCACCCTTCTGTTTCCACTTTTGACCAGTAGCACCGCCACCATTTCCAACCATGAGCTACAATCGTTGTTGGCCCCCATCTCCTTCACATCAGTGAGGACGTCCCATCTCCTTCGCACTAGTGAGGACCCGCCCATCGTAGCACCTACCCCCTTACCAGTAGCAGCTCACTCCTTCCGTAGCCAATGGCGTCCCCCATCGACCTCACCCTCAACAATCCCACCAACAGCAGCAGATTCCACGGCCACAGCAGCAACGTGAACAGCCTTCCTTCCGCAAACCCATAGCCACAGGTAACACCCTTCTTTCCCTTATCTTTCTCTTTATTCTTAGCTTTAGTTTAAATATTTTTTTTTTTCTAATCTATTAGGGTTAATCTTTGGTTTAGTTAGATTGGTGTTGAGTTTGCAAATTGTTAGTATTAAAATATGTTAGTGAGATTAGTTTTAACTGTAGATAAATTAGAGTAACACGGTTGGTAAGAAATCTGTCAGTTCAGATTATCCTATTAGTTTAGGATACTTTATAATCTTGTTATTGTTATTAGTTATTAGGTTAACTATGAGTGTGTAAATTCTAAATTCTAGATATTATGATCATGTTCGGTCTTTGTTACTAGATTGCATGTTAGCTTATTTTTTTAAGCTATTTAAAATTCTGTTTTTTTTCAAAAATTCTGATCTTAGGTTAGTCTTAAATCAATTAAAGGTAGAATCCCTAGGTTAGTTTTTAAAATATGTGTTAGCATCATTTTGAGGTTAGTTTTAACTTTGAAGTTAGTTTAACCTAGGATAGATTCATAGGATAATCTTAAAATCTAATGTAGGACTAGATATAACTTTTGATTTTTGTAAGTTTCTTAGATGTAACTATATTTTGGACTGTTTTCTAGATTAGTTTTACCGGTTAACCTTTAGGAAAATTTTGTAGGATAACCCTTGGTAAATTGGTCTAACCCTAGTGAACTAACTTGACCTTAATATCGCCCGACATTAGTGCACAAAGTAGAATCCCCTTGCTTCTTTGACTATGGTTGGATTTAATGTTGGCCTAATCCCCTCTTTAGCACAATACAATATCATCGTTTAGATTTTGGTTGGACCATGATAGCCTAGTCTTTTGGGCCTTAGGGGCTGTTTTTCTTGCCTAACAATAGTGGGTCGTAATCACATATCCACATATTGCATTTTTGGCCTAGGTTAGCTTTTGATCTAACTGGGGTTTACCCTTAAACCTAGTTAGCTTCCCAACCTTTTTCACATTACTTCACAATAAGCCTAAAACTACTATTCAAAAAATCCAAAAAAAAAAATATAAAAACATTCAAAAATACAAAAAACAATATAAAATACCAAAAAAAAAAGACCTTAAGCTACTCCGGTGCACATCCTTAACCATGCTTAAGAGCCTTAATCATGGTTAATTTCTCCTTAGCCACTCCGGTCCAACCTTAGTCCAAACCCTTGGCCTCCAGACCCAATCCTTAGCCTCCGAACCCATACCCTAGGCCTCCAGATCCAATCCTAGGTCTCTGGGCCCAATCCTTAGTCTCCGGGCCTATACCCTAGCTTTTGTACTCAGCCCTAGGCCTCCGAGCGCAATCCTTAGCCTCTGGGCTCATACCCTAGCCTTCGGGCTCAACCTTAGGCCTTCGAGTGCAATCCTTAGCCTCCAGGCTCATACTCTAGCCTCCAGGCTCAACCTTAGGCCTCAACGCCTAATCATAGGCCTCAGAGATCAATCCTTAGCCTCCGGACCTATACCCTAGCATCTGGGCTCAACCCTAGGCCTATGAAGCTCAATCCTTAGCCTCTAGGTCCATACCCTAACCTCTGGGACTAATCCTAGGCCTCTGGGCCTATACCCTAGCATTTGGGCTCACCCCTTGGCCTCTAGGCCCAATCCTTAGTTTTCGGACCCATACCCTAGCTTCTGGGCTCAACCGTAGGCCTTTGGGTCCAATCCCTAACCTCCAAACCCAATACCTAGCCTCCGGGCCCACCCTGATCCTCTGGGCTTAAACCATAGCTACTCCGATGCACTTGACCTCCTCAGTCGGGCTAACCTTAAGTCACCCTGGTGCACACACACACACTCCTCTTAACCCCAACACGGGTTCATGTACCAGAACTACGCTCGGTCTGATCTCCCTGGTGAGTACGTAAGCAACGCAACTCGGGTTCGACCTTAGTTGGGATTTTTCTTTTTCTTAGATTAGTATAATCTTAACACTTAGGCATTTTAATTAATTTTGGACTTAACTTGATTTATACCTAGGGAGTAGATAATCGTCGTAGACGGGGGCTCCGTAGTGCCTAACACATTCCGCAGGACTTAATCGAACCATTTATCTTAACTCTAATCAAGACCATCGACTTTGATCTAAACTCAGGACCTATCCCTCAAAATAAATAGGTGACGACTCTTACTCAAACCAGTGAGTAAAATCCGTGCTCACAATAATAAAATGAATTTTTTACCTACTATAAATAGTTATATCCAATAAAACAAGTTGCTCATGAACTACTCGAGCTCGGCTCGAGTTCGACTAGTAAAGCTTGAACTTGTTTATTTAATAAACGAGTCAAGCTTAAACATGATTTTCAAGCTTGTTTAATACACGAATAAGCTTGAACACACCACTACTCGGCTCGTATTGACTCGATATCTCCCCTAGGTTCAACATTGAATGGTTGCAATGAGAGAATAAGAAATGCTAGCAGACTTCCAAACTCTCACCAAGAGAGTGGCATGAGTCACAACTCTCTCCTGTTACCACTATAAGCGGTTAAACCTCTAACCTTTGATAATGTTAAACTTTTAACTTCAACTCTAAAAAAAAATTGATCTTTAACCTATCGATGGGTAGCAACGACACTAGCTGCTAGCATATTGAGATGAGTAGTAATTAACGACACTAGTTTCTCCCATGAGGGTTGGGAAATTGTTTGAAATTTACTTATTTGGTTTAGCATTCCTCATAAGTAGGGATGACAACGGGGCGGGTTTGGGCTGGGGTGCCCCCATTCCATCCCTACCCCTATTGAAAAACTAATACCCCAAACTTGTCCCAGACCCGGGGTAGGCAAGTTTTTCAAAACAGTTTTTAACCCCGTGCCCGCCCCATCCCGTCCTGTTAAGCACTAAATGGGGTGGGGTGGGTCAAAACTATATTTTATACTATAATTAGTATGATAAGATAATTTTATTATTAAACTAAGGGTAAAATAGTGATTTGACATTATAAACGGGGCGGGGCAGCCTAAATCCATCCCCGGCCTGAACCCGACTCGGGTTTAACATCCTTTTCCTAAACCAGCCCCTACCCCGTTTAGAAGTTCCCCAAACCCGTCCCAATAGAGGCGGGGCAGGGCGGGCGGGTTATCCGATTGGCCCGGCCGTTGCCATCCCTACTCATAAGGAGAAATTCTCATATTTATTTATTTTGCTACTTGCATTTCCATATATCACTCTTCTTTTATAACAAAAACAAGGGTGGTGATAAACGCACCCCAATATTTGATGATTGCACCCTATTGTTAAAAATTACTCACTCCACACCATTAAATTCATAAAATTATATGTATATAATTTTTTTTTAAATTGGGATTTCTTTTCATGCAGAGCTCTGCATGTGCGGAGCCCCGTTTTTACATTGTCAGGGGCAAAATGTGTAATTATTGAGAGCTCCGCATGATATTTAAACTCTTAAAAATTAACCATAACTTTTATAACTACACAATATTCACAATTTAGGCATTACATAGTAAGGAATTTACGCTCTACAAACTCTTTAAAGTTCATCATTTGATGGTTCTTCTCTTCTTTACTTATGCACATTGTTCTATGTCTTTTTCGAATTTGGAATTGTCTTCGTCTAGTAGACGAGTCTGAATTATTAATAAAGGATTGGTTTGGGTTTGATGGGTCTAGAGTAAACCATCAAAAGTGTGTGGGTGCACCGGATAAAGAGCTCAGAGAAGAAGGGAGATAAGATGGGGAATTGTAGGACTTCCCTCCAACGAAAAAAATATTTAAAAAAATATAAGAATTTGTGGGTTTTCCAAAAAAAAATGATAAAAGTGATGAAATTTGGAAAATAAGCTTTGAATATTATTATTATTGATAAGAGTTGGATTGAAGGAAGTGTTTTGGTGGGATGTAAGAATGCCAACATTATTTTTGTATTTTCTATGTCGTTTTTTTTGCGGTTAATTAGGTTTCATTAATTAGTACTAGCGGGTGGCACGTGCGATGCCCGTGAGAGCGAGGGGAAGGAGTTAACGACACTCAATTGAACTTGTTAGTGGCATGTGCAATGCACGTAAGAGTGAGGGGAAGGAGTTAACCACAGTTAATAGAAATTAAAATGGACACATGTTCCCACGTGTACCCATGGGTGTGATTGAACTCTTCTTGAGGTTAATCGCGATCGGTTGTGATTCTAAATAGATGGATGGCTAGGGGTAGTTTAGGAATTAAAGTAAAATATTAAATCAAAGGTAAGGGTAATTTGAGAATTTTGAAAAAATCATCTACGCAAATTCAAGTAGGTAGAGGCAGCTCTACGGAAATGCACACTTCCTAAGAATCTCAACGTTGCTTCAAAAGGTGGTTTAGAAAAGGAGTCAAATCATCTACGGTGATGATCAGATTTGTCAAATTTGCCAAATCCGGTTATCACCCTCGAGGTCTCCACGTGTCTCCTTCCTTAACCGTGGGTCCACCCTTAGGGTTCATCCTCCCATCTTTAGTTTTTTATATTTAAATATTAATTCTTTTTTAAAATAAAAAAACTGTTTTTAATATTAAAAAACTCTAAAAACAATTTTTTAATTTAAAACAAAGAATTAATATTAAAAAAAAAAACCAAAGATGGATGGGTGAACCCTAGGGGTGGGTGAATCTTACCCACGGTTAAGGGGTGACAAAGGAGACATGTGGTGACCTCTAGGAGTGATTACCGGATTTGCCAAATCCGGTTATCACCGTAGAGGATTTGACTCCTTTAAAAAACGACAAATTGGCGTTTAAGGCTTACGTGGTTGCTTTGGAGCTTAGAGAGAGCTAGGTGTTAAACGGAGATTAAATTAGGTTGGGTGCGGATTTTAAAAAGGTCACTAGACAACCAACTTATAAATTTGCCATTTTCCGACAAACTATTATTTCGAATTATCAAATTTTTAAAAAAAAATTAGTAATCAAGCTAAAATATATTAAAAACGATGAAGGAGTACATGCAAAGAATGCAAAGGCATATCACAGAGATTACAAGCTAACTAATAAACTCAGAACACCTGGACAACAACACTACCCTGCCTCCTAACCTAATAAGCTCGACCAAATTACATCAATTCAACAAAGCACATATTTTCTCCCCATCTGAGTGGATATTCACCCATTCTAAAATGATCATCCGAATCCGAGTACACAATCAGGATTGAAAGATTGATGAAAGATTGAGAAGTCCTCAAAAACTAAAAAATTTCTCTCATTCTATAGCATTCACGATATGGCAACCGATAGTGCCCAAATAACTTCCGAAGCCCCATTTTGGTTAATTAATCACACACGGGATGTCACGGGAAACAGGTCATGGTATTTTACTAACAAATGTACCAAGTTAAAGTCATAAGCATGAGTTCCAAGTTCAACCGAGAGAAAAAAAAAAAGGTCCTAAACATGCCAGATTTTGGAGGTTAGCTAGGGAAGCCTGCCGATTTTGAAACTTAGTTGGGTGTTTTTAGGAATTTGTTTTTCAAAGATGATTTCTTTGACTTCTTCTAGAGCGTCTGCTTGACCACATGGCAATATTTGTCACTCACATGTTACTATTCTTTTTCTTTTTTTGGTGAAACACATGTTACTATTCATTCATGCGAAAAACCTGTTTTTTTTTTGGTGAAACGCAGACTCCACGCGGAAAATCCGCTCCTCCGAGAGCCGGCCTAGCATTCAGCTTCCCTTAATATAAATTTACACCCGGGTGGGTCCATGCACGCATCCATATGGCCCACCAAACTCAGTGTTCAGGACCATTCTATCGTTGACCACAAGTCAAGAGTCTTCAACCCCTTTTTAATTTTTAACTCCGTTACAGAATTCTGAATCGAATAGATAACCTAAGTACATTTCTAATCAGACGGTTAGCTGCTGTTAAAAAGTTCAACCAAAAATCCAAGCAATAATTCGTTGGCTGTAAATACTTGACAGCCTGCAGAGATTAAGGAGGTGACGAAGAAGGGAAACAAACAGCAACGATAGCATGTCGATCGACCCCAGGAGTGGCTTCTGCATGTCGAATTCCGTATTTTACAGCAAGAGAAAACCCATACCTCTCCCCTCCAACGAATTCCTCGACGTTACCACCTTCATCTCTTCCCGTGCCCATAATGGAAAGATTGCCTTCATCGACGCCACCACCGGAAACCATCTCACCTTCCCGGAAGTCTGGCGAGCGGTTGAGTCAGTCGCCGCCTGTCTTTCCGAGATGGGGATCCGCAAAGGCCATGTTGTCCTCCTCCTCTCTCCCAACTCCATATTTTTCCCCATAATCTGTCTCTCCGTCATGTCTCTCGGTGCCATCATCACCACCACCAACCCCCTCAACACCACTCAAGAAATCGGCAAGCAAATCGCCGATTCCAAACCGGTTCTCGCCTTCACCACTCAGTCTCTCCTCCCCAAAATCTCCTCCGCGAATCTCCCTATCGTACTCATCGGAGAACATGATAACTCGGGGAGCAAGGCTAAGTTTGTGTCCACGTTAGGAGACATGATGAAGAAGGAGCCGAGCCGTAGCCGAGTCAGAGACAGAGTCAACCAGGATGACACGGCGACTCTGTTGTACTCTTCTGGCACGACGGGTGCGAGCAAAGGCGTGGTGTCGTCGCACCGGAACCTCATAGCAATGGTGCAGACGGTGCTGGGTCGTTTTAATTTAGAAGATGGAGAGCAGAATTTCATCTGCACCGTCCCGATGTTCCACATCTACGGCTTAGCTGCATTCGCGACGGGGCTGCTGGCGTCAGGTTCGACAATAGTGGTGCTCTCCAGATTTGAGATGGACGAGATGCTCTCCGCGATCGGGAAGTACCGGGCAACGTACTTGCCGCTCGTGCCGCCGATACTGGTTGCGCTGATCAACAACGCCGATGTGATAAAGGCGAAATATGATCTAGGGCCGCTGCAGTCAGTATTATCAGGTGGAGCCCCTTTGAGCAAGGAAGTGATCGAGGGGTTCTTGGCCAAGTATCCGACTGTGAGGATTCTTCAGGGGTACGGACTAACGGAGACGGCCGGGATCGGAGCGTCCACGGATTCGGTGGATGAGAGCAGGCGTTACGGTACGGCAGGGATGCTGTCGCCCAGTATGGAAGCGAAGATCGTTGAGCCGGAGACTGGAGCAGCTTTGCCGGTGAATCGGACGGGTGAGCTTTGGCTTCGTGGTCCCACCGTCATGAAAGGTAAAGTTATGTTTTTTGGTTTAAACTACACAATCACCACAAGGCGACGGCAAAGGCAACACGGAAGAAAACCACACACACGCACCCACTCACACACACACAGCACACAGTACTTCTTGAAAAAAAGAAAATCGAGAATCACTTTCTTTTAAGTTTTCAATTGAGCGAAAGATACGTATTTTGTAAGAACACTTCGTCCATTCGTAAAGGAGAGTGAGTTAAAAAAAACAAAGTTGCTAGCCATTTCCATTTTAATTATTCTTATTAACTCGTGTAAATCTCATCTATCATAATCTTTGAAAGAAATTGATGTGATATGCCTGGTCTATTATATTGTAAATTTTGTCGGATATTTTTGCACACATATGGGAAATAGAATCACAGCCAATTGACTTACCCAAAAAACAAAGAAAATTACAGCCAATTGCAATTGAATTTAAGAGAATTCGTGAATTCTGTGATCCTATCTCCACATATGGTCCACATGTTCATCAATCTGGATCGTCCAATTAATAGACTCGGTTGAAATCCATTAGCAATTTAATATGGTAGCTTAGCACGCATGAAATGAGTCTCTTCTATGAACTCTAATATTGTAACAGTTCATTTGCGCAAGTTGGAATACTTGTGTTGATAAATCTTCATGTTATGATGAAGAAGTTAATGACTTGAATGGTGAGGTTGCAGGTTATTTCAGTAATGCTGAAGCGACTACATCCACTCTGGATTCGGAGGGATGGCTAAGGACGGGAGATCTCTGCTACATTGATGACGACGGATTCATATTCGTGGTTGATAGGTTGAAGGAGCTGATCAAATACAAGGGCTATCAGGTGAAATGGAATATTTTATTTACTTGTTATTCGGATCCGTCTCAGTTCTGGGTCTTTTGGTTCATGATAATATGATTTAACTTGATCATGTTGGAACTATGCTTCTTTCATGAGGCTGTCTACAAATTCGGCGGTCTAGTTGACACTTAATTGGGTCACATGCATGCCAGTATCAAGGACACGGCGATTCCAAAAAATTAAAAAAGACATGGAAATGCTAGCCCGGTTTCCCTCCTCTTCACTTTCAGCAGGTTAAAACTAAGGAAGGTAGAGGGTTTAAATGCTGAAATTTTAACTATTAATTTGCAGACAGGAAAAGCAAGGTCCTGTAGAGGAAGAGAGAAACGGGGGCTAGCATTCCCCCCCAAGGACATCAGTTCTGATGTAGATCTTACGCCTATTCTAACTGTGGAAAAGAAAAAGGTCCTAGGTGGTCTAAAATTTTCAATGGAGATTGTAATTAATTGGGTATGCTCTCATGGTTTTGAATCTCTTGATTTGTTAGGTACCTCCAGCAGAACTAGAGGCTTTGTTACTTACTCACCCGGAAATCACTGATGCTGCAGTTATACCGTAAGGCTTCTTTTTTCTTTGGTTAGATTTGATGTCTTTAGAGATGAAAATTGGATACTCAAAGACACGTTGGTTACTAGGATCAATAAGATAATAGAGCTTGTGAAGGTAGGTCGTGGACCTCGTGGTTGGAGATGTATTAACTTTAATTACCTGTATCCTTAGATTTCCGGATGAGGAGGTTGGGCAATATCCCATGGCATACATTGTAAGAAAAGCTGGAATGGATTTGTCGGAGAAGGGAGTCATGGACTTTGTAGCAAGACAAGTAAGTAACGTCTAAAAACTATGGGGCCCGCGATTGAGTGTTTTTTAAAACATTTTTTGTCTTTTTAGTGGACATATTATTGTCTTTTTAACATTCTTATTACTTTAATACAGGTGGCTCCATACAAGAGAATCCGGCGAGTGGCGTTTGTGGCTTCCATCCCCAAGAATCCGTCTGGGAAGATTCTTAGGAAGGATCTCATAAAGCTTGCAACCTCCAAGCTTTGAAGAATTTGATTTTATCAAAATGCCATTTGCTTTCTGTAAAAAAATGCATCTGGGAACGTAATATTAGTACTTGGCATGCTTATTTTATTAATCCTTGTGGGTGGTCTTTTGCATACTGTAATAAAACTTCTCTTGCATCCTATTTCTCTCCAAATTTTTTTTTTCGCTTGGATCAGTAATTCAGGATAATTTATAAGTAAATGCTAGACTCGCCCCATTTGGGGAAAAATGAAAACAATGAGATAAAAACTAAAAATGACAGTTATTTATATGTTTGGATGGTTTGGTGGGTTCACAGCAGTGTTATCAAAACCAGACCAGACCACTCAATGAACCGGTAAAAGCCGAGAACTGCCCTAGTTGTTGGTTTTGAAACCCCCTAGAACCGGAATGTCTTAAGAATCGTCTCAACCAGTAGAACAGGCCAGATCCGATCGGTTCAACCAGAAACTGGGGTTAAAAACTGGCCAGAAAAAGAGGAAAAATGAGGTTTTTTACAAAAAAAAGACATGGTAGAACTGGGAACCGGCCACTCTTAATAGAGCATGAGAAGCACCATATCATTACCATCATCATAATTAGAAGGATTTGGATTTAAAATGAGATTGAGATTTGATTAGGATTTAATTAGAATTAAATTAGGAGTGATTTGATTTAGTTTCTATATTTATTGATATACTATTATTTATTTAAACCCTAGTTGGGTCTCTTTGTAATCATGTTGAGAATTCAATAAAATCTCTTTTGTTTTCATGGTATCAGAGCGGGTTGGTCTAACTCTGCTATTGTGTTGTTAACTTTGGTTTTTATCTTGTTAAATAGCCCTTCCGGCGGGTGGCACCATGCCGCCCGTCCGGCCTAAATTTGTTTTTCTTTTAGCTTTTAAGGTAGTGGCAGTCTTGCCGGTTCAAGTCCGTATCTAACATTTTTCTCTCTTTTTGTTTTCATAATAAAGATAGAACCGTCCACCTCTCTCTTCTTTCCTTATGCTGGCTGGTTACTATGCTCTCCCTTTTAAGCCCTCGTGTTAGAAAATATTGGCATGCAAAAGCTCTCGAAGGACCGAGTGGTGGAGCACTTGATCAAAGATTATATTCTGACGCCAGCTAGCATATCTTCCAATATGGTAAGAATTTGGGTATAAGGTATATCATAGACGTGACCCTTCAAGGTGAGGGTAAGGAAGACTCCGAACACCTATATGTGGATGCCATATGTTCAACTATTATACAGATGAGGACTTCTGATTTCCATTGCTATTGCCATTTGCAGTTGCAACTCCTCTAACTTCGGTCCCTATACAATCGTTGCAACTTTGGAAAGAATCTATTATCTCCCCACTTTTTATTCTCCTTTCATTTTGCCAGCCCATTGCAATCAGAAATATTGCTAACATACTAGCCGACCAAAGGGGAGCACCAATACACACCACTCCATTGCTTCTCTTGAATTCTGGTCCACACATTCTCCTTTACTACTCACTGCCCTATTGTTGGTTTGATATTCTTCATGCCGTTGATTCTCTTGTCGAGCTTGATATGGGTCCTGGTAGGGACAATGGGGTTCGTTGCCATTGCTGGGTTCTTATTGATGTGCAGCTTTCCAACATTTGAAGTATCCCAAAAAAAAAAAAAAAAAAGAAGAAAAAAAAAGAGAGAGGAGAGAAGAAAGGCTCTTTTTTTTTTTTGGCCTGTAGTGGCCCATATTAGGACTTGTGACTCTTTTGGTAGGACCAAAGCCAAGATCACTAGGATCCACTTTTCAAGCCCAAAGAGGCCCTTTTGAAGACTCGTGACCCATTTGGCAAGACCATAGGCACGATCATGGATGTCTTTTTGAATATGGCCCACGAGGCCTATTTCATTGCCCAAGAGGTTATTCGACCCATTGAGGTCCACTCCTTTTCATTGACCCATAGAGGTCTTGCCCATTGCGGCCCATATTCGTTTCTCCATACAACACATCAACAACGGTGATGGTTGGCAAATCCTATTTGCAATAATAATGAAATTTGCAATGACGTTGGAATGGCTAGCGGGTACCTGATCAAGTATCAACCTCACGCATATTTTTCAAATATACATGAGTTTGAGGGGGAGTAATAGAGCATGAGAAGCACCATATCATTACCATCATCACAATTGGAAGGATTTGGATTTAAAATGAGATTGAGATTTGATTAGGATTTAATTAGAATTAAATTAGGAGTGATTTGATTTAGTTTCTATATTTATTGATATACTATTATCTATTTAAACCCTAGTTGGGTCTCTTTGTAATCATGTTGAGAATTCAATAAAATCTCTTTTGTTTTCAACTCTGCTGGTTCGAGGTCCGGTCCGGTTCTGATAACAGTGGTTCACACTTCACTACCTGAGGCAAAAGCATTGTTCCTGGGCCTCTTATTCTGTCTTCAAAACAACTAGAATAGATTCATCTTTGAAGGTGACTCTCAATCCCTCATTCAAGTTATTAACTGCGGAAAAACAACTCCTCATTAGGAATCAAATCTACCTTTGAAGACATTTTGATCTTATGGAAAAACTTCCCCAAGTCTTCTTTTGAATGGGTGAGAAAATCTCAAAACTCTGCAGCTCATGACCTTGCAAAGATTGCAGATTCCGAGGCTTAAAAGTTTTTTAGATCTAGAAGTTGTACTAAGGAAAATCTAAATTTTGCTAGCAGAGGTTTTACCTCTAGGCCCATGTACACCACTCTTTCAGATGAATAAATAATTAGTTATACCAAAAAAAAAGAAAAAAAAGAAAAGAGAGGATATGATAGAGCCGGTAGAGAGAGAGTTTTCAAGAGGGAGAGAATCTGTTTATAGCACCGGTAGCCGGTTAATGGAGCTGGGGAATGAATCTATTCTAATGGCTTTGTATTAGAGTCCACAACCTTGGGCTGGGGACCGTAGTCAACACTATCACCCCCGAAATTTGATATTAGCCCTCGAACTAGGATGGGCCCGGCCCTAAAAAGCTTACTTTATTAGAGTCCACAACCTTACTTTATTTCTGTCTGGGCCCGGCCCTAAAAAGCTTTTCTTGGCCTGTGGCTCGGTAGGATAAGTAGTATTGTATACAACACAACCAGACTGAGCTCGGGCAGGTTCAAATGGGACATACAGGCCCGCCAAAAATTAATTCGGGCCTGATGATCTCAGCCTTGCCTGGCCATTCGGACCACTAGGCTTAGTGAGAGGAACATTTACCCATTTATTTTTTAGGAGTGCCTAGCCCCAGCCGCATTTACTCCAAAATTTTCCATAGACGCAAGATGGAGGTAACACGTGGAGATCTTTCATTATTTTAACTATTTAAAAGTAAAAGTCAGAACATGTGGGACATTTGTAGCGCCCCAATTGAGTCTTTGAAAGATTTGCTACTGGGGCTAGCAAAATCCTTTATTTTTTGTGTATGGCTAATGAAATCGTCTCGCTCTGTGTGTAGTGCTAGTGTAGCTAAATGATTTGGAGTGAGGACATAGGTCCAACCATTTGGTGGCCTGTATTATTAGTATCCCACGCCATAATTTCGTTTCCTATCATTACGTTGGCCCACATTTGTAATTAGTCATCATCCAAAGTCTTATCCCTTAAACAGATGGTTAGCATTGCATGGCCTATGAATTTCGATTTTCAACCCACATAATTCGCTACACAACAGTCTACATGAGTTTTTAGGAATCTGGTAAGCATGGTAGGGTCGTTTTTTGTTTTTTTTTTTTTTTGGGGCGGGGGGGTGTAGCCAAGGAGATAATTCACATTTAAAACCGGTTACAGAATCCCAGATGGGCCTGACAACTTGGGCTTCCAGGGAACGATTCACAGAACCAATACGAAGCCTAGAGAGGCTTTTGTTGAGAACTTGTTGCGCTGTGCTATGAGCCAGAGTATTTGCAGACTGCAAGTCTAACCGATAAACTTGAAAATAATATATAATACTTTGTTAAAGTTAAGAGCAGTAAGCCTAAGGGCCTAGTATTGTAGATAGGGGAGTTCTAGACAAGAAGTTTGTTAGCAATTATGGCTCCACCATAAAATCCTTGTATTATTGCCCAAGAGTGGGGAGAGTGCAAAAAGAGGCGAGTGCAGTTAGCAAAATCATTGCGATAATAAGTAGTACAAAGAGATTAACTATGGACCGGAGCTCCAGTTGAAAAGTCAACCGGAGCAACACATAAATTGTCTTGAGATGTAGTAGCACAAACAGTCCTGGATAATAAGCCAAGTCAAATGTTTTGTAACAATCAAAAAAACAAGGCCTCCCCTAATGACAGCATGAGTATTCAAACCCTTGGTAGATTTGGTAGGCCTGGCCCAGAAATCCCACCCTCCGAAATCTCCGCCCGCGTGTCAAGTCACATAACGGCTCTTTTTTTTCCTCCTAGTCCTAGATAAGAGATAAAGGAAGGGTCGGTGCCTCGATGGGGCCCTATTACTGTTTCACAATGAAAAACGCTGCTTTCCAACTCAGGTGACCGTTACAATTGGAAACCCCACAGTTCTTCTTCGGTTCTTCCATATCTGCCTTTTCTTTTAGGGTCCGTTCCTCAGTTCTCTCTCTCTCTCTCTCTCAATCGGCATGACTGTTGCTGCTGTAGCCACTCCCTGCAAGAAACTGATGAGGTTCGGAGTCTCAATCTTCCGCAGAGGCTTCAACTCCTCCAAATGGTACATTCTGCATTCCCCTTTCTTTCTACTATCTGCCAACATTTCTCAGAATTTCTAATTCTCTTTCAAAAAACCAGCAAAACAATGGCGAAGCTGGCAACGGCGAGGATAAAGCTTCTGAGAAACAAGAGAGAGGTAGTGGTGAAGCAGATGAGGAGAGACGTCGCCTTGCTTCTCCAGTCTGGCCAGGATGACACCGCTAGGATCAGGGTATATTCCCTTCTTCACCTACACTCATTTCATTTTATTAGGGTTTCTACACATTCTTTCTATGTCGTTTTGTTTGGGCAAGATATGTTACTTGATTTACTTCACAGAAATTTCATAGGGTTTACATTTGGATTTTGGATATCTGCTAGTATAAATCTCTAAGAGGGTAAGCTAGATGGCTATCAGCCACTAGTTTGTCTGTTGATGAATTCCTTATTCCTTCACTTCAAACAAAATTTCTTAGAGTTTTGAGAGCTTCTTCCTTTGAAACAGTGATTTGTGGTAATTCCCTTTTTCATCCGTAATGGCAATGTTTGCATGTACTACGTACTAACCACCCAAAGCAGAACCTAATTTGGTACTTTGGTCTACTTGTACTGAGATAGCCCTGTACTCGGTGCAAATACTGTGTAGCTTGCAAATTTTGACGGATGTCACTTTATCATTTGGATTTATAGAGACATCTACATCCAAGTATCCTTGGTTTCCATACTTGTTTGTGTATACCTATTATTGTAATTACACGGCAGCTATTTCCCAGTTAAAATCTGTTCATATGTGGTTCATAAATTTGACTTGGTCTGGTATATTAGCGTTGATTTGTACCTCAAATCTCTATAGCCCCCAAAGAGTTTTAATGGGAGTTGAAACACCTGGCACAGGGAACTAGGGCATCATCTCTCCCATGCGAAAAAAAATGTATTTTTGTTAAATTTTGTGGTCTCACAATGATCACAGGCATCGTCTCTAGAACAAAAAATAATGTATTTTTGCAATTTAAAAATCACTTACTGCTTAACTTAGGCGGAACTTCTACATTGTGATTTTTAATTGCTACTATAGTAGTTTGGGACTTGGTTTGGGATTCTATATAAGCCTTGGTTGTAGGCTTATTGGGTAGCTCTGTATCTTATAATCTCCATTTTGTAGTGGAAGCCCTCGCATTGTCTTTGCCATGGGACATTGTCATGCATGTGAAAAACCGTGTACATGTCTATGAGTTTGTTTTCTCTTTATTTATTTTCCCAGTCTTCGCATTGCTATTGACCTTACAATCTTGTTTCCGCACAACACTAACAATGGTTATGTATCCAAAAGTATATATACAAATTTGATGAGACGTCTAATGAGGGGAAATGACAATCGTCTTTTATGGAACTATGACATACCATTGACAAAAGGGGATGACGATGGTTAGAATTTTTCCTGTAGTCCTACCCATAGTTAGTAATTCGGCATACGGTAAAAATTCAGTAAGAAAATTATTCAAGTATAATTTGGAATATTCATTCAATAGTTTGATTAAAAATTTGGCCAAAAAAAACACAGAACGTCAAAAGTGCAATACGGAAATAATTCAATTATAATCCAGGCCAACACTCAATAATTTGTTGAAAATTTTGGCTAAATATATAAACTTTCAGATATAAAATTTAGAAAAGGTGTTAAATCTTTGACTTTATATTGTGGAAATGAGATTGAGATGTGACGGTTGTAGGCATTGAAAAAGCTGTATAATCGAAGACTCAATACTCGACTATTGGCGGCCGCGGTACCGTTGTGATAAGTGACGACCTCGAAATAGTTAGGGTTAGAGATTTAGGAAGAAAAAGAGATCGATAAAAAATGGGGAGATTGAGTGGTGACCGGTGAGTGTTTTAGTACTGGTGGCTAGTGACTTTTCATGACGATGTGCCGATAGAGACTTAAGATTATGGATTGAGCGAGAAAAAGAAATCCAGAGAAAATGAGTTACGTGCAAATACAAGAAAGAAAAAAGATGGTTTAGGAACTTACCTTACGAGTTTAGATTTTTTTAAAAATCTTATAGGTATTATTCGTGAATAAGTCATAAGTCTCGAATAAATCATTAACAATTCGTTTTACTTTAAAAAATTAGCGAAATATTTCTTATATTTGAATTGTATAGATGAATTATACATTTTATTTGTGTATAATTCGCGAATTTATTAACTATGGTCCTACTCTTAACACCTGGATTAAGTTGGTCAGCATGGAAAATAAATGGATATTTGGAGCAGTAAATGCCCAATACACATGATTGCCATGTATTTTTTTTTTGCACAGTCTAGGGGTTGACTACTCACGCATCTCCATTTTTTTTTTTTGGTTAAACGCCATGTATTGCTCTAAAAAGTCTAATATAAATGAGTAAGGGGTATGAAAATTAAGCATACATGATATTATAATAGGGGAAATTTAGGGATTTGGAAAAAATAGTCCAAGGTTTCTAAGAGAAGAATTCTCATTATACATGATATTATAATAGGGGAAATTTAGGGATTTGGAAAAAATAGTCCAAGGTTTCTAAGAGAAGAATTCTCATTATTGAATACATGATTATAATAGGGGCAATTTAGGGATTTGGAAAAAATTAGTCCAAGGTTTCTAAGAGAAGAATTCTCATTATTGAATACTGCAACTTCAAAACTTTGATGAAATTGGCATGTATTTAGTGCCAAATCACATTGTAGTTATGTTAAAATACTTTTTGTTCTCATTTTCCTATAAAATATTTGTCTGCTAATTGAGATATGGCATCTCCATGATTCTCACGAAAAAAATATGGCAAGAGTTAGAATACCTAGTGAGGGTTATCCACTACCTGATTTGCTTACATTTTAGGACTAGGTTATCCCCAAATAAGGGAGAAGATTTGGATGTCAGAAGGCATTCGGTATTGTAGCATTTGAAGTGGTTGTAAGTGTGTCATGAGAGCATCTTCTTCCATAAGATGATTCTCACCTTTCCCTTGAATAAAAAGTTCATATCGCGGGCCATCCATTGTGTTTGGAGTTGAGATCTATGAACAGCTCTAGCCTTTTCAATGCACTTCTTCCAGTAACAGGTCGAGACCGAGCTAGTTCGTATATAGTTAAAGTTAGACCCGGAATCGAAATTGGCGATAATATCCTTTTGCACAACTCTGTGGACTTTTGTCGAGAGCTGGGTTATCCATTTTTGGGCTAGGTCATGGGTCCGACGAACAATCCACTTCTTGAGATCATCGACACCATCCATCTGTCGGGATGTTGAAGGTTTTTGTGCTTCAATTCTGCAAATCCTTTGGTTTAGGATAGTCTTTGCATAGGTTTTTCAGATAACTCCTTATGAAATATTTGCATTGAGGCTTAAGAGGGGTTTGCTATGGAGTGTTTAGATAACTGATTTACTACCTCCACTGAGGCAAGTGTTGATTCATCTATCTTGCTTTCTTTGTGGCACCTGGATCGTGTCTCCTCGAACTCTTTTGATAGGATGACTTTCTAGAGGATGGTTTCGGGGAATGATTTGAGACCATCATTTTGATTGTAGGGGTATGGTTAGAATCAGGGACTTTGTCACTGAATTAGTCACCCCATTCGGAGTAAGTAGGTTCCCTGTGCTTTCTGGATAAGATGGGGAATGAGAACCTTACTTTGTGGTTACCAAGTTTATCTTCTCATGGATGATTTCACCTTTCTGTTTACTCAGAATCATTGGAAGAGGATGACTCATTTTTCCCGGTTGCCTTTGCAGTCATGAGCATAATAATGCCTGTATTTATGACACTTACGACATTTCACAGACTTCAAGTCTTGTCCTTTTCCTTTTTCATCGCCCCTTTGACCCTAAATTCCCTTTCAAAAGGAATGCCTCCACTGCTTTCTTAAAACGTCTTTTGTCGTGCTTTCGACTGGTTCCTTTCTTCCTAGAATGGGACCTTTCGCCTACATCTAGGTTGAACTGTTGATAAATATCCGTGTCAACTGAGAAGGATTTCTTCTCTCCTTCGACTCTCTTCTAAATGCTACAACGTTCGATAATAAGATTGTTCACAACGGAGAATAGTTTGTTGTAGGTGAAGAAGTCCATGGTCACATCCTTTAATTTCATTATGACTAGATCGCTGAGCTTATGTGGTAGTCCTGATAGGAACTTTTCCTTTTTGAATGCTTTCTAACTGTCGCTGATTCAGAAGAATCTTTCAAGGAATGTCTTATTGTAGTATTCGTACTCATCAAGCCGTCATATACGAAAACTTATCAATGTTGCACGATGTTTCTTTTCCACATCTTCAAGAGGACCACAAAAGTGGTTTCTAATCAAGAATTAAAAATACAATTTCGGGGGATGTCTCGGTCCCAATCAAAACCTATACGTATTAGTTTCAGACGATACATATAATTTTCAAAAAGAAAAAAGAAAAAATCAAATGAGTTATAGGAACCAAATTTACCAAATATAAAAGTCATGGGAAGCGACTAAAAAACAAAGTAGCAAACACAATTACAATTACACAATGAATTACTAATGTTTTAAAACCTGGACTGGCCCAACTGGTCGTACCGGTTAACTCAGGACCCAATAACCTTAATGGGTTGGGTTGACCCTTTAATGGGTTAATTATCAAAACCAGAGTGACCAAGTTAAAACGGGAACTAGAGTGACGGAGTCGACTCGGGCGATTTTTGTTGAATCGTTCGGGTCATGGAAAAAGGCAAATTTCCACTTATTCATTCTAAAACACAATATATTAAACAAAATTAGGGGTTTAGAAACAAAACCCTAGAGAAGAAGGAAAAGCTACGTTGGAAAGAGAGGAGATTGGAGATTGAAAGAGCTCAAACAAAGGTGGTGAGGTGAGGATAAAAACATGCTTATTTGAAGGGTTTGCATTTTTTGCATTTTTTATTTTAGTTTGAAATTTTGAATAGTAATTCATATTTTAATAATTTATAATAAGTTTTTCTATTAATTTCAAGAGGTGTTTCCTTTAGTAAAAGTGTAAAACTCGTCTGTGAGATAGTCAACATATTCATTTAGGATTTCCTAGAAATCTACTTCCTGTCCCAACCCAAAAGAAAATTAATCCTAGAATCTCTTCTTTATGAGGGCATACCCACACCATCTTGTTCGTTAAGGTTGCACACACATCCATGGATGACTGTTTAGAGGGCTCGTTATATGGATGTCATTGATGACTGTTCAGAGGGCTCGTCATATGGATGCCGCAAAACAACTTGCGAGTTCATACATATATGCATGCAGGTATGAGGTACATTCTGCACCTTCTTGGATATATGGACTTAAAATTCTGTTGAGATAATATGCCAACTTGTTTGGTTCATAATGCCAAATTCTTGGAAGGAGAGAGATGACCTATTCTCTTAACTAGTCTCTTCCAGGTCACAACCCCCATGGATAATATGCCAACTTGTTTGGTTCATAATGCCAAATTCTTGGAAGAAGAGAGATGACCCATTCTCTTAACTAGTCTCTTCCAGGTCACAACCCCCATGGCCCCACCCCATGAATGATATCAAAGTCAAACAACTTTGTCTAATTTTATGGCATTACTTAGTGTCATTGGGTCAACCGGGATTGACCCGACGGTCCGACCGGTTTGAACCGACCTACTCCCTTGACAGGGTTAGTGTCCGCTCTGGGTTTTAAAACATTAATAAAAAAAACATAAATAGCTAATAAACGATACATATCACCCATTTCGTATTGGTTTTGGCATTTTTTATTTTCATGTTTCTTACTAGATTTTGGGTCTCTTGCTCGTCCTCCCCAATTCAAACAAAAGTAACGATCCCTTTCTTTGCTACTTTAGGAAATTGGTCTCACCAGCATTGTAGAGTTTCAATGAATCCTTTGTAGATTAGGGCGTAAGCCGTTACTTGAATTTTTCCTCTAAACATGTATAAATTCGTAGCTGCTGCCATGAAGCCAAGCATCTTATTGATTTACTCTTGGTTTTTGCCCATCAATCATCCATGGATAGATAGTTTTGTCCCTGAAAATGCATTGGGTCATCAAATGACAGATCAATTGGAATCCAGATAAGCCTTGGTCTGAAGTTCCTTATTCTTTCTTTGGCATGCTGTCTTTTACTTGAAAATATGTCGTTTGATGAGGAAGAGGTCAAACAAGTAGCTACTGATTCGAGATCAAAGACAAGATTGGTATGACTTGATAGCAACATGAATGCTGAGAAGATCCTCATGAAGATTTGGGCCCATCTTCTGATCAATAGCTCTAAGAACTGAGTTGGCCCAGTTTAGTTTCTAATGAACATATGTGTGTCTATTTCCAATCCCTGGAGATGTCTTGTGATGAGGGGTGCCCCTACCAAAGATCTTCGTTTTTTGAATGGGTTCCCAGGGTAGGAAAGTTGATGTCTCGAGTGAACTACTCGCCGGATCTGACCATGTAGGTTTTTCAATTACTTCCGTAGATTCCATTGGAATGATGAATCGCACCACGATAGAATCCATGCTAAGACAACAGGAAGAATACCTTGCTGAGCTGATCCTAGAAGGGAGAAATATAAGCACAACTTTGCTCTTCCAACAAGGATTTCCATTCAAAATGAATGTATGGAATCTAGGGCACTTGCAGATTCCAAAGAATCCCTTTTGGACTACGTCTACGAAAGGTCACATGATAGTAGTAATTGAAAAACCTATGTGGTCAGATCCAGAGGGTAGCCTGCTTGAGACAACATCTACTTTCCCACCCTGAGAACCTATTCAGATTGACAAAGATTAAAGACCTGTGCCATTTGTACTTTCGATCGAAGGCGCTAATTCGTCTTTCGTCATCACTTAACTAAGCAAATAAAGTCTTGTACATAAGTCAGCCCACCTCAACTGTGTATTATGCCACTCTTTTGGGTTTGGTCTCCTCCGTCCCTAACGGCAACTAGCCACTACCACTGTTTCTAAACTTGTTGAGTGAATCAATAAGATGCTCGGCTTCCTGTCAGCAACTATGTATTCATCCATGATTGGAGGAAAAATCCAATTAGCTCCGCTCGAGCATGTTTAGAAGCCTGTTTAATAAACGGATCGGGTTGGACCGAGCTGGCTCGTTTAATAACTAGACGGAACTTTGACCTAGAGCTAAAAATCTATCGGGCCCGATTGTAGGCTTCTAATCAGGCCAGCCTGGGTCACTCTGTTTAATATATATATATATATATATATATATTTTAATGAAAGTATTATCATGCCCTTAAAATCAAGTGATGGAGTAGTCCAACAACTTTATTTGGCTAACAGCCTTAGCACTGTATCTTGCATGAAAATTCCCGTTGGAAACTACAAATCCACTCAAGAAATCCCCCCTGTTATACACGTTGGTGTACAATATTAAGCTCTATTTTCTCATGTCATATTCCAATAACACATCCCTTATGTACACCTCAACACATGATTACAATGGCTTCACTTCACTACTCACTAGTAGCCAAACAACTCATCTGTGTGATAGGTAGTGTGGAGCCTGTTCGGACTGATTATGTGGGTTTCATTTAAATACAGTGGTGCACACAATCCATGCTGCAAGAACTCTATTCATGTCAGAAACCAAAATTGTTATTTCTTAAGTCAGTAACTTCTATGTTTATTGTGTGATCATCTAATCTAGGAGTTCGCAAGTTGTCATACCCTGTCTTTATCTTTCTTAGTGTTTAATACACACTGACAAATTTTAGCCTGTAGGAATTGAAATCATACTTATTCTTTCCTTTAGTTTCCTTCTTTCTTTTCTTTTTTTGGTCTAAAATATCTCTCTGAAGATGATGTTGGTGCTTTTGTTGGAGGTTTGGCTCATGGTCAGTTTGTTGTGTTTGGTTAGACTATAAAACTCGGGGAAAATCCTAAATCAACTAAGTAGTTCTCCTTTGTATCATTTTGCAAATTTTACGTCAAACATCATAAGCTTGATCTAGTAGGGGTTACCATTTCCATAATCTGGAGAAGCCAAAAGCTTATTTCTAGCTGATAACTGTGCCCATTGCCCTGTACTGCTCAATCATTTTCTTGATTGAAAGCTTCTACAAGATTTAGTTTCATGTGATTCACTGTAAAGGTTTTTGTGGGTTTTGTAGGTGGAACATGTGATAAGAGAACAGAATATTATGGCAGCGAATGAGATCATTGAACTTTTCTGCGAACTAGTGGTGGTGCGACTTCCAATTATTGCTAAGCAAAGGTAAATATGTGGTTTGATATTTCTCTGTTTCTCATTATAAACTTCATGGAAGGTTACTTCTGATGTCGGGTCTATATTCTTCAGGCAATGCCCAGCTGATCTGAAAGAAGGAATCTCTAGTTTAATGTTTGCAGCCCCAAGGTGTTCAGATATTCCGGAACTACAGCAAATTCGAAATATTTTTGAGAAGAAATATGGGAAGGACTTTGCTTCTGCAGCTACTGATCTACGCCCTGATTGTGGTGTGAATCGCACAGTAAGCTTTTTTGGTGTGGAGGTTCTTAGTATTGCAAACATTCCCACTAAAACCAATAGACCGAGAAAGAATGAATTTCTTACTTTATATTATAGCTTGCAATTTTTTAAAAAAACTTAAGAGACACCAATAGCAATCTTTTGTTATTTTTACTGTTCAAATCGCTACTGGCAAAATAACCTACAACCTATGATCCTGTGTGTGCATGGTCTCTTCACACAGGAGTTTTGCTTTCTGCTCCTACAACCTATGAATTTTTACTTTGGGATACTCACACAAGTTCTTTCTCTTCCTTAAAGCTGATTGAAAAGCTCTCAGTTCGAACACCTACTGGCGAAGTAAAATTGAAGCTCATGAAGGAAATAGCTAAGGAATACCAGATCGAATGGGATACCACAGAATCCGAGATGGTGCTTCTCAAGCCCCCAGAAGAGCTCATAGTACGTTCTCATCTTTCATCTCTCTCTCTCTCTCTGTGCATGCATGTGCTAATCAATTTCAATGTCCATTTACATCGTGAGAAATTATATGTTTACTCTCTCTCTCTCTCTGTGCATGCATGTGCTAATCAATTTCAGTGTCCATTTACATGGTGAGAAATTATATGTTTACTCTTTCTCTCTCTCTGTGCATGCATGTGCTAATCAATTTCAGTGTCCATTTACATCGTGAGAAATTATATGTTTACTCTTTGCACAGGAAGGACCACGTACATTTGTTAGTGCAACCAGCATGCCTGTGAAGCCAATGTCAACACAAGGTGTTGAGCCAAATAGGCCTACTACCAGGTATTTGTGCTAATTGCATGCATAATTCTCAATTTTAATTGCCCCCATAATTTAGACAATGAAGTTCCTTGATGTATTGTGGTCCTTCAAACCTTAGATCATCTACTAACGGAGAAAGAGATACTCTGCATTTTGAGGACATGGCTTCAGCTGCTGAAGCAGCTGCAGAGTCTGCAAATAAAGCAATTGCTGCTGCACAAGCTGCTGCCTATTTGGCCAACAGAGACTCGAACCAGGTCTCTCAGACGACTGGCTTAGGTAATAATATGGATGCATTCAGCAATCCAATATCAAGTAACAAAAATGGGTTTGGACCTCTCTCTGGAAATTCATCTGGTCTATTCATGCACAATGGTCCACCAGTGAACTCCCAGAACAGGAGTCATCAGCCTAAACTCCCTAGGAGGATGTCTGAGTCGCAGAGTTTTGAGAGGTCACATTATTTGAGTGATGAGGAGACTGACACTACCAATTTGGACAGCAGAAAGGCTTGTAGGAGGCACAGCTACAATGTCCCTGCTGCACATTCAGATATAAAGTTTGATGACTCTGATGGGGGGTTAGATTCAGACTATGATGAAGAGATCGAGATGGAAACACACCCAAGTGGCATTTATCTACCACCCGATCGTCCTCCTCCCCCAGTGCCTTTGTCTCATGGTCATCCGACTGTTGATCGTAGAGGGGCAGATAACTCTGGTTCACATAAACAGGATCCGATTCATCATGTTCATCCCAAATTGCCAGATTACGATACACTTGCAGCTCGCTTTGAAGCTCTCAAGTTTCGCAAATCATAAACTTAAAATTTTGTCTTTCTTTTACACCATTGTTGTGGTATTGTTTGTCATATGGATACACACTTGTTATTGTTTTGTCATATAGTTGCCGTGTAAGCTTGTTATTTTATCAGATAAATCCTAAATAAATCTGACGATACGCTTGCAGCTCGCTTTGAAGCTCTCAAGTTTTGCAAATAAGGAACTGAAAATTTTGCCTCTCAAGCTTGTCATATGGACGTTGTATGCGTGTTATTTTATCACATAAATCTTCTGGTGAATTTTGAATCAAAAACATCAAGGTGTCCCTGACACAGAACCGAAGAGATGCTTAATGGTAGACTATACCTTGACGAGTGTAAAACTATGCAAGGATTGCATCTTAAGCGGTAGCAGAAACATGTAAGAACTAAAATGAAGTAATGTGGCGGACCAAACTCCTCTTCGGCCATTTCCAGGATTACTCTGAAGATGGGGTGATTCAAATAGTACAGAGGCACAACAAATCTCTTTTTTTCCTTGGAATAAACAACAAAATGACCCTTCCTTCTCTTCATCCATTTCCCCATAATCTCACTCATCTTCTTTGAAGAACTTCTCATATCGTTTTCTCTTTTTGTTTCACAGAGTGTGGTTTTTGGAAGCTTTGATGGGTAAACTGAAGAGCTAGGATTGATGGGGAGATGGGTTTTGGATGGTGAAGATTTTATAGGCTGTTGGAAGGGGTTTAAAAGGTGGTGGGTGATAAGGGTGTAGATTGGCTACGTGTGGAGGAAATGGGATGGCTTGTGAGTCTTTTGTGACTTCGTGATATGAGAACCCCTTTTTGGCTAAAAGAAGACAGAAAAAACAGGATCTCCGACAGGTTCTTAAATGAGAGAGAGCCAACGGTCTCTAATCTATTGAGCTGGTGATCGGAAACTTGGAGAATTGTAATGACGAGGAGGCAGATGGTTGACGGACGTGGCTGAATTGTCTTTCCAAACTTTTCTGAATGAGTGATGCCAGGTTCATTACTATTATCTCTCCAAACCCCTACGAGAACAAAACAAACTAAAAAAGACTAATACATGTTTTATTATTATCTCTCCAAACCTGCGAGAACAAAGAAAAGAAAAAAATATATATGTATAAATTAAGAGAAGTAATGCTTATAAAAACAGGATCTCAAACAGGATCTCTAATGCTTGTTTCACGGAAAAAATAGAAAATGTAGCCAAATCAGTTTTAGCTTGTAGAAGCCGATAAGCTTTAATAGGGATCTCTTATTCTAAGCAAACACGAACCCAAACGAAGAAGATAACCCTCAACCTAACTTAACTAGGGTTCCGTAACGAGTTCTGATTTAGGGATCTCTTGTTCGATTCAGTTTAAGGCATTCCTATCCAACCTGAAACTGACGCGACCCTAATCCAACCCAGCCCAAATCCATAACCACTAGGGCTGTCAAAGGGCCGGGGTCAACTCTAGCCCAACCCTTCTCTATAAGAGTTGGGTCCTTGTCCTCCAAGGGCTTGATTGGTCCCTACCCCTATCCTCAAGGGCTAGGGCCAGGCCCAGCCAAAGGACTGGAAGAGAACGGGATTTTGTTCAAAAATCTATTCAAATAGGTGATACAATCATACAACATATTGAACTCGTGAGAAAATTTGTGATAAATTTTAAGAAAAATTGGTATATAAAGAGGTTTGAGTTGTGAATTTATGAATATACCCCTTGTTAATATCATTAATGGGGCTATATCAGTAATTTTAGAACCTAAATTAAATATTCTTATAGAAGGGAGGGCGGGCCAGGCTGGGAAGGGTTGGGCAGGGGTCAGCCCTAGCCCGACTCTATGGAATAAGGGCTTCTTGGTTTTGGGCCCTACTCGACCCAAGGGCCGGGCTTTGGCGGGTTTGGAAGGGCCGGGTACCCTTTGACTCAGGTTTTTTTGACAGGCCTAATTACCACATTATACCCATGGGGTATGTGTAAGGATTTTTTAAATTCAATATAAAACTCATCATTTCACGCAATCCCCTCGTTTTTAAAATTTGGATTGTATTACTGTTCATAGAGAATATTTATGTTAATGAGTCTCACTTAGGAAACGTGATGCAAATAGGGATTCATAGGTGTTCTTAACATAGTTGGAATTTGTAACCGTTAGATCCGTGGTATGAGTCCTCTCAACTCTTGAATCTTATGATGGGTAGAGTTTCAATGGTATTTAAAGAAAATGAAAGTCTCTATTTTCTCTTAAATCATTTTTAAAGTCTCATTGAATCAGATCTAAGAAGAAAAAAGAAGACTCTCTGCTTTCGCAGTACAAAAGTCTTGCATCACATCAAAAATGAAATAAAGTTACTCCGACAAGATGGTACGTGATTATTTCTATCTATCTCAACTCTCTTTGATTATGTATGCTGGAAAATTCAAATGCATGGACTAGATTGAATTAAATAATATTGTTTAGTATTGACATGTTATTTAATTCCAAAAGTATGTAGCGTGATGTGCACCTAGCGCGAAATTTGAGCACATGGTGGCAATTAATTGACCGGTTTTAGGCTTGAATTATGGTAATTTCCCACATCAAGCAGGGATCTCCAATGCTATAAAGAACCTAATCTCCCAACATGTTATCCAATATTGTGAGTCGAGATGGATTTTGATTTATGAAGAGTGCATCTCAAGCTATCAACTGCCACTTCCCTTCACTGTTTTGAATTCAAAGTTCCTTGGCCCCTCATAAGCTCTTGACCTTTCTTAGCACAACTTAGCTCGGCTACGAAATAAAATGCCTTAATACAGAACCTGCTTTAAGCTCCCCCCTTAATTATTAATGATCAGGGCAACAGCTGCCACCATGCGTCGAGGATGCACGTCCTTTCTCCGGCTTGACTTGATCCACTGAGCCTTGATATTATCTTGATCTCGAGGTGGATAAATTTGAGTGCACCTAATCCAAGGACTTCTCCTCCACACACCCCCCCCCCCCCCCCCCCCCCCACCAACTATTACTTCAACTCTCTCTCTCTCTCTCTCTCTCCTCTCTCTCTCTCTTCCGCTTTCCTTGAATCTGTAGTCTTGGTTTCTGGTATGTGTCGTGAATGAGAAAGATCTCTCTTGTCTCTAATGAGTACTTCAACTAGTACTGCAACGCATTGCACTGTTATTTTTCCAAAAAAAAAATAATCCGCTCCTAGCGTGGTGGAGCAACGAGCGGCCTCTCGCCTCTTATCGCAAACATGTGTCCCTTTTTACTCCTTTTGACTGTGGTTAAGATTCTCTAACTCTCTTAGATTTCAGATTTTTAACCTTGTTTGTTAAACTAAGGTTTAAATTAGTAACTACAGTTAAAGAGAGTTGAAGGTACACGTGTCCATGATGAAGGGGGGAGAGCCATTGTCACTCCACCAAAGAGGAGCGGATTATTGCTCTTTTCCAAGGATCTCCTGCAGTTACGTTTCGACCAGTTGTTTCCATGACGGACACAACCTGACGAGAAGTGACTGTAGAGGATCTGGAGTCCAGATTTTGATAAGACTAATGATGATGCTCCTGAGAGGCCAGCCCTTGCTTCTGTGGAAATCTAAAGGGTAAACCCATTGTGGGACCCATCAAAGATCTTGATCATCAGATCCGTTTTTTTTTTTTTTTCTTTTGTTGATGTATGGCTTCCTTTCTTTCTCGTTGGAGGAAACATGTTCCATCGAACAATAACACAGGATTTAATTAGCTGTCGAAAATCTTGAATTGGTTTAATGTTATGTACAATGGTAGGTATGGAAAGTTAATTACAGCTTCACTTCAATACAAGTTCTCATTGGTCCACGCCTCAAATTTTTAACACTCATTACCTCTAGTTAAGATTCACTCACTCGTAGGGTTAAGTAATCCAACCTTAAATTTTAGAAAGAAAAAAAAAATCTTAACTTCAATTTAGTTAAGCTTAACCAGGGTTAAAGGGTGTTAAAAGGGACACGAGGACATTGCGGTATATTGGATAACATACCAAGGGGGTACTCTAATCACTGCTCTAACTAATATAATTTCAAGAGCAGTGATTAGCGTACCCTTCAGTACGAGTTCGGATGGGCAACAAATTGTGCTGTTGCCCATAAGTGTCTTATAAAATGGGGGCCACTTTACTATTCACATGGGGATCACCAAATGATGGATATGAGGCCCATTTTGCAAGACACATATTGGCAACAAAGCAATAGCAAACGTTGTTGCCCATCCGAACTCCCTTCAGTATGTATCAATAAGTACCCATTGTCCACATGTTTCTTTTAACCCTAGTTAAGCTTAATTAAAATAAGTTTAAGATTCTTGGTTATTTTTTTAAAACTAGGGTTAGATTGCTTAACCCAAAAAGTGAGTAAATCTTTTTTTTAAAACTAAGGTTAGATTGCTCAACCCTAAAAGTGAGTGAATCTTAACAACAATTGATTATTAACAAGTGGGGCTAATGAGGACCCCGTACCTTACATATTAGAAACGGGGGATAAGATAAGTTAAGTATTTTTCTAGTGAGGTGGTTGTAGAACCTTAAAAATTATCAACTTTACACAAAGGGCTCTACATGCCGTAAAGTTGAGAAATAGTTCATAAGACCATCACAAGAGCTCTACACAATTAAATTGAGCCCAAAGGCAGGAATTATGCGGCCCGGGTTTGAGCACGAAGTAGAAAGCCCAAATCCCAAGATTGAGATTAAATGGTCCCTCGACGGCCCGGGTTTTGGATATGAAGGAGAAAACCCACAATCCGAAATCAAAGTTAAAATGGGCCTAACACCCACTAAAATTGATCCGTCCATGAAGAAGTCATAAACCTACTAAATGGGTTGGCTCGCCAACATCAAAGCCTTCATGGGTTTAAACCACTAATGGAGTGGGACCCACATGATCTCTATCTTAAGAGTCTATAAATAAGGCTCTTAAGTCAAGGAAAATGAGAGATAGACAGACAATCAAGACAAGACATCAAGAGAGAAATCAAAGAAGAGACAAAGATCCGAGAAGAGAAGAAAAAATTAAAGAAGAGACTCAAAGCTCTCCAAAGAAGAATCAAGTCAAGGCTAAAGCAAATCTTCCAAAGAGAAAAGCACATCGCCAGCCCGTAACTGTTGACGGTTAGTTTAAAAATATTCACAAATCAGAGCACAATTAGCTACTATTAACAAAGAAATAAAATAAATAATTATATAATGAATCACTCAAACTGAGAGGAGCCCGAAAAGTATTTCTTGAAGATAGTCGAAGTCTTCCATTGTGCAAGAGATAAGGCAGCTCTATCTCCGGGATTCAACTCAGCTCGGATTCATCCGGTCTTTTCCTACAAGTTTGCACCACTTGGCGGAAGACGACGATACCCAACCTCCTTTAGAATGCCCGAATAAATTAATTTTAAATTAAAATTGAATTTATTCACATACTTTAAATTTAACCATATATATATATATATAATTAATCAAATTAATTTTATTGCATCAAAATTAATTTCAATAAAATTAATTTAATCTCATGATCAAAACGTCCTATAATATGAGATTTTAAAATCGGGTTAAATTATTTTATCAATTAATTCAAAACACTTCTAAATTTAATTATTTAAATTAAATTATATTTAGTATTGTAGATTGTCCAAAATTCGCCAGTCTCCCCTTTGTATATGCGGTTTCAGGTTGATGGATTAGTTCAATTAAAGACCGATCCAAAATTGACGATCCGATCAGAATATCTCAAGATACTAGTCAGTTAGGACGGACCCAAAAGAGTCTGTCCAATTAGTCTAGTCAAGAGACGATCCATTTAGATTGTCAAAAATTAATCTTCAGGTCTGTCTAAAAAGACAATCCGTTTATATCAATAAAACAGGTCTGAACTAAACAGTCCGATCTCAAGAAAGATCAGTCCACATAACATGACTGATCAATATGGAAGAGAAACTTCAAAGTATGTCCCAGACCCGCCTTTTGGTACCTCTACGATAGGGGATTTTATTTCTCGGTCTGGAGGTATCTCGCCAGAGCTTCGGCTCTTAAAAATGAACTCAGCATCATTCTCTTTCACTTTGATCCTCCATATATAGAGGTATAGAGACAAAACCGTAGAGCCATAATGCTCATTGAAGAGCACGGTTACAGAAAGGCAGCAAATCCTCTCCGGTGATAACCGGATTTTGAAAATCCGGTTATCACCCCTAGAGGTCACCACGTGTCTCCTTTGACACCCGTTAACCGTGGGTAAGGTTCACCCAACCCTAGGGTTCACCCACCTATTTTTGGTTTTTTTTTTTAAATAATAATTCTTTTTTTTTAATTAAAAAGCTGTTTTTAATATTAAAAAAAACTCTAAAAACAGTTTTTTAATTTTAAAAAAAGAATTATTATTTTTAAAAAAAAACCAAAAATAGGTGGGTGAACCCTAGGGTTGGGTGAACCTTACCCATGGTTAATGGGTGTCAAAGGAGACACGTGGTGACCTCTAGGGGTGATAACCGGATTTGCAAAATCCGGTTATCACCGGAGAGGATTTGATGCCTACAGAAAACCCAAAGGCTTACACGTTCAGCACACATCTCCTTAGCATCCGATGGTCAATAGAAAGTCTCAAGGTTAATATTCTCGAAGGTAATATCCAATGGATATTCACATTGATTAATCTTCCATCATCATGACCATTACTTCTCAAGAACAATTAAATCCAACAGATCATATTGATTTGGTGTACCAAGAATCTAACACATTAAGTCACATACTTAGAAATCTCTAAATAGGTACGATCAAAACTGAATTTATCATGAATAATATTATTAAATATTTTATTTATTATTTAAAATTCAAATTAAACCAACAATAACGCACTAAACACGGAAGGAGGAAAAAGTTACTACAATCTTCAAAAAAGATCAAACCAAAGCTAAAGCCCAGTCTTTATTAAAGAGAAGAGATTCACACTACTCCTTTAAAGCGAGGAACACGTCTATCGGCCTCTCGTTCTTGTTAATCAGAGGATTTATTGAGAATGTACTATTTCTAATAATAAATTGTGATCCTCTATTAATTTCGTGCGTTAAATTTTGTGTCACCAGTGTTTCATTTCTTACATGAAATTATGATCTCACTTTAGTTACGAAAAAAAAAAAGGAACTTTTAGACCATCTTTTCAACGAAAGTGAATATGAACTCGCGCGGAGTGAAAACAATCGTATTTTTTCAAAGTTTCTGCTCTTCTGTTGTTCATCTTTGACTAAGCCTCCCAATATGTGGGGCCTTAGCCCCATCTAAACGCGCTCCCCTTTCTTTATTATTTTTCTACCCGTCACATTGTTCTCATTTACGAGTGTGAGGCGCGCTAGCCCTAGTCTCAAGCACTCTCTACCCTCACCAGAAACAAGCACGTGATGACAAACACGCAGAGAGTAGAGTAGAGAATGTTTGAGAGTATGGCTGAAGTACTTTAGACTGGACCCAGCACCGAAAATCCACTATTCAAGGTCCATGGACCCACAATCCACAATATACTGCTAGCCCACTGAACTGTTGACGCGGACCACTGTGCACGACAAGATTGGACGGAGAGAGAGGTCCTTGGTTACCCGAACACATCTATGGATCGTTTGAATAGAGGTTAATTTGAGCCCCCCCTAGGAGTGGCAGTGGGCCCTTCACTTGTTGCTATACCAATCACAATGGCCCCTCAATTATTAAAAACAACTATATGGTTAGCTACTTAGCTTCATCAGGTTAACACGTTGATTCGATCCGATCCGATATGCCCAATCTAATAAGCAGTGTTGAAATTAAAATCCATTGCCGTTCAATCAGAATCCAATGAGTAAATCCGCACTGATCACGTATAATAGATAAAATAATTATTTTGTGTATAATGTAATAGTTTCCTAGAGTGCTACAGTGCTGGCTCTGTGAGACACGCTGGTTCAGATGATGACCATGTGAACAGTAATACAAAATGGTCCACAAGTTCTGCTGTGTCTTGAATTTCTTCTTTTGTACGACTAAGTCCAAGTCAAGCAAACGAAGAGAAACCCTCGGTTTTTTTTTTGTTTTTTTTCTGTCAAAGAAAGAAAAAGATTGCTTAAATATACGAATAGGATAGGTAGCAGCCAACGTTGTTTAGTCAAACTATTGCCAAAAATATTTTAAAAAAAGTACAAGCCTGTATTATTTTATTTTATCGCCGCCGGCCATTCAAAGTCCTCACCTTGTATCATAGCCGATGACAATCAAACCCCTTTAAATGCCATTTCAAAACAATGCTAATCCCTATATATTGAGTGTTTGTAATTCTCTCTAGGCAGGGAGAACGAGAGAAGATTAAGAGAGAGAGAGAGAGATCTTGGAGAGCAACAACAATGGGTTCGGTTGCCGAAATTAGTTCCGCTCCAATAACACCAAGACCGGCGTCGGTGGCACCAGCTCCTCCCATCTCAGCCCCTCCATCGCAATTCCATTCACCATCCTTGTCTCGATCGCCACTCCTCTCCACTACACCCCATACAGAAACAGGAACCAAGACCCCGAAAACCTCCCGAACACCCCGCTTCATCACCCCTCTGGGTAGCCCAATAAGGAAGGCCATCCATCTCACGAAGCTCGACCCTCAGGACGCTTGGCTACCTATCACCGAGTCCAGAAATGGCAACGCCTACTACGCTGCTTTTCATACTCTTTGTTCAGGAATCGGGGTCCAAGCTCTTGTGCTCCCTGTTGCCTTCACCATCCTTGGGTGGTAAGTTTAAGTTATAATATATATTTTCTTTTTAAGACAGAAAATCGAAACTCATCAGTTTCAGTGGACATTTTTTAAGAATCTCGGAACTCACTTCTGTTACTGTATGTATTTGGACGTTGCAGGACCTGGGGAATTATAAGCTTGACACTAGCATTCATATGGCAGCTCTACACCCTATGGGTACTGGTCAGACTCCATGAATCGACAGAAACTGGGATGCGTTACAGCAGATACATCCAACTTTTCAGTTTTACTTTCGGTGAAAGGCTAGCGAAGTTGCTTGCCCTTTTCCCGATCATGTATCTTTCAGGTGGCACATGCGTGGCGCTTATCATCATCGGAGGTTCAACCTCGAAGCTTTTCTTCCAAATCGTGTGTGGCGCCACATGCACTGCGAAGCCATTAACGAGTGTAGAGTGGTATCTGGTTTTCACCTGCGCGGCCGTTGTTCTATCTCAGCTGCCCAACCTGAATTCTATAGCCGGAGTGTCGCTGATCGGTGCCATCACGGCTATCGGCTATTGTACACTCATATGGGTGGTGTCCGTTACGGAGGGTAGGCTCGATGGCGTCTCATACAATCCAGTCAGGGCGAAAACCAATATTGCCGAAGTTTTCGGTGTACTCAATTCACTTGGGATCGTTGCTTTTGCTTTCAGAGGCCACAATCTTATACTTGAGATTCAGGTATGAAATAATGATAGTTTCTCTTGTGGCTTCTTTTTGGGTTTTTGTCTCGTACGTTAATGGCTTTTGAAGTACCAGTGCTCTCATGTTCACATTTACTGTATGAATGCGTTATATATTGTTACAGGCTACCATGCCTTCGGATGAAAAGCATCCATCGCACGTGCCAATGTGGAGGGGTGTGAAGTTTGCATATTTACTCATTGCAATGTGCTTATTTCCTCTTGCAATAGGCGGCTATTGGGCTTATGGACACATGGTAATTATGCACTCAAATTACAATATATTATGTATGGATAAACTAAAGTTGAGAAATATTTGTAAAGTAAGAGAAATTAATGTTGTTTAATGGCAGATTCCGGCAAACGGGGGGATGCTAACGGCCTTGTACGCATTCCATGGACGGGACACTTCACAGTTTGTGCTGGGGTTGACCAGCTTTTTCGTCATAATTAATGCCTTGAGCTCATTCCAAATATATGCCATGCCCATGTTCGACGATATGGAGTCCAAATACACGACCAGGATGAACAAGCCATGCCCCTGGTGGCTCCGATCAGGGTTTAGGGCCATGTTTGGATTCGGGGTCTTCTTTGTTGCGGTGGCCATCCCTTTCTTGGGAAGCCTAGCTGGTCTGATCGGAGGGCTCGCCTTACCTGTCACCTTAGCTTATCCGTGTTTCATGTGGCTCAAGATTAACAAGCCCAAGCAATACAGCGCAATGTGGTGGATTAACTGGGGACTAGGACTCTTGGGCATGGCTCTCAGTGGTATATTGATTGCTGCTGGGGTCTATGTTGTGATCGACACAGGTATCGAAGTTAGCTTCTTCAAGCCTCATTAATTGAGGGAAGTCAGAAAAAAGAAATACAATCATTTCCAAAGGAAAAGAATTTTAAAATTAGATTCAATATTATTGTTTTTTTTTTGTTAATTCCGGGAGGGAAAAGAAGAAAGGAACTTTATAATGTTTACGTGTATATGATTTTCAGTTCAATTCATTTGCGCTCTCTCTCTCTCTAACCACTTTTTTTTTTCCTGAAGACTTTTTATTCAAGTTCTCGAGAATAAAAGACAATTCTGCATCTTCTTTTTTTTTTTCCAACCTCTTGTTTTTTTTGGAAGCAAAAGGTCATGGGTGTATCAAGATGGCCACAAACAACGATGATAACTCGAAAAGGGTGGAGTTACTGTTGCAATTACCAAACTTCCAATGGGAAAGATTTTCGATTATAATCATCAAAATGATCATGCATTCATCAGATGGTTTGATTGCCCTTTTGAGCAATTGGATGACCCATTGGAACAGTTAACACAAATAATACATGGATATACTTGGCTGATGGGAACAGGCAACCTCCTAGTCCTCATGGATCAGACAAGGAATACATAATCCATGGATTGGCTCACGAGGAAATTACGAATTAGAAAAAAGGGAAGTGATTTAAAACTCTCGTTAATAGGGACTATCGAGAGCCAAGGCCATAAGATTGAAAATCTAAAAGGGCAAACATTATTGTAGGGCCCACCATTTAAAGAATGTGTAAATTGTGGCCCTTGGATTTTCAAGCATGCCACTGTGCTCTCGATAGTACTAATATAGTTTTCAATCACTTACCTAAAAAAACAAAAAAACAAAAAACATATGAGAACCATGACTCTCCCTAAATGGAGGGAGGGTCATAATTACTCGATAAAATCATGTTCTGGCTCTCAAGCCAAGGATTACTTGAAAAATATAATGAAGGGTGGTTATTGAATAAAATGTTTGTAAATTACTCGGGCTCGGCTCGTTAAAAGCTCCGGTATCATTCGTTTATTTAATAAATGAGCCGAGCTTGAACACCGTTTTTGAACTCGTTTAGTAAATGAACCAAACTTGAACACACCCCTGCTCGGCTCGATAAAAGTTCGGTTCAATTATATATACATATTAACCTACTAAAATATTTAAAATATATTTATTTTATTTAAATATTAAAATTAAATATATGTTTTATATACTTGTAAATATTAATAGTATACAATGTATTTTATATGATAAGAATACTATTTATATAATTATAATCTTATACTAAAATTTTAGTTAACACCGTGATTTCTTTGCCTAAGATAATAAAGTGAATTTTTTATCTAATATAAATAGTTATATCCAATAAAACAAGCTGCTCGTGAACTACTCAAGGTCAGCTCGAGTTCGGCTAGTAAAAGCTCGAGCTCGTTTATTTAATAAATGAGTCAAGCTTGAACATGATTTTCAATCTCATTTAATAAATGAACAGGCTTGAACACAGCACTACTCGGCTCAACTCGGCTCGATATCACCCCTAAATATAATGCTGCTTGATTAATTTTTAAGGTCATTCCAAATCTGTACCAACGCGGATTTACCAAGTGCAAGAACACACAACCCTGGTGACTTCGCTCAGGCTTCGAAACCTTGCCTTCTATGGATGTATCACATTCTTTGTACCCGTGACACACCCTTGTCTGGAAGATTGGGAGGTCTAAATTGGAGGGATTGCATTACTTGACAGTATGGTCTCCTTCTTCTTTTTTGGGTTGAAAACGATATATATATATATATATTAAGAGCCCGAAGGGGAAAGAGAAAAGCCACTGGGGCTACAAAGAGCTGCCGAAACCTGGTAACAAAAAACAGAAGGAAGAGCCTTGTGCTTACCAAAAGACAACCACACAAGAAGTACGGGATGATAGCTTGAAATCATGAAATGGCCTACCTTAGTTCCATATAAGAAACCAAATAAGAAAACTAATCGCAGGCGACAGCTGAAATCTGCAATTGGTAACAAATCAAATAACTCATTATTATTGCATTCTCCAGCAGTATCTGATTGCCAAAGAACTACAGAAGTGCAACTGAGCTTTTACCAGATATCCAGATAAGTAAACACTGAAGAGATTACTTTTTTGAGCAATCCTCTGCAACACAAAAGGAAAAAAAAAATGTCACACTCAACTTCTTCAACAATACTGGCTACCCTCACTTGGCCAAACACATCTCTGAGACCAAGGTTCCATCCAGAAGCAAAAGACTCCGCCAGTTTCCTACTAAGCAACATGGACACCTACAGGGCATGGCAGAAGATGAAACAAGAAAGCCTCTTGATCTACAACCTGAGACTCCCATAAGCACATAATTAGATCAACGAAACTGTCTCTTGAAGGAACATTTGTATATTTCTCTACACATAACATTGGTGCACAGTCTTTAGGTCTGCCCTGTTCAAGACGGTCAAGAGCTATCATTTACTACTCTGTAGTGTGACCATGTAGCACCCACTTTGCCTCAGTTTGTACTATATTATTGAGAATATCAATCAAATCCTTTAATCAACTTGTTTCTAGTGTAAATACATGCCACCAAAAAAGATGGGCAACAATGGTCAAGAAGTCTCTCATTTTACACAACAAAAAAGTTGTGGTCAATTTCAAAAGGCTTAACCTGCCTACAGATTTACATAGATAATGGCAGAAGCATCCTTCGCCTCTTTTTCCTGGCTAGTCTTACTTGCTTCGTAATTTTCATGCATACACACAACAGCATTGTAATGCATATTAAGATAAATGCAAGTTGCATGTGCCTCAAATATAAAGAAACAGCTGAGAAAACCAGGGAAGCGAGAATGGTGAGTTCAAATATTACGGAGATTACAACATCCACCCTGCATTCAAAAAAGCACAAAGTAGGGAAAGAATTAGGAGAAAAGCTGTTTGGCTATAAATATCAATATACAGATATATGGGAAAAAACTGCATCATAAGTTCCATATAGAGAAAAATTATGAGCCAAGCTAATGGATTCAAATCTTCAGAGTTTCAAGCAGTTGTAAATTATATGAACTATAAATTGAGCGCCATTTATCGAGACAATTTCAGATGAACCAGTAACAAGTTCTAGTTAGCGCTTTCAAAGTTCAATTTCACTAGAGTTCAATGAAGCCTTGGTCTTTCCTAATAGCAAGTAAGTTTACAAATTAGAAGACAAATCTGTTCAGATTCATTGTACGATACCAACAGGACATATATAATCCTTAGGATAAAAGCAAGAATGTTTGAACTTTGAACCATAGTTGCAGGGAAGCTATGTACAAGGTGGGAAGCTCGCTTCCCAGACTCGCTTCCATTAGATCCCATTCAGTGGTCAAAGGGGATATGTATCTAGGAAATGATGGGATAGACCTGAGTCTAAAGCCTACGGCATAGATCCTAAGTAAGTGTTGTTGGATTGAAACCTAAGGCTGTAAGGCACTTACTTCTTCACAAATATATCATGTACGATAAAATTTAGGAATGATTGGTCATCCTAATATAATGGGAATAAGACACCTATATCTATTTTTCGCTTCTTATTTCCTAAGGTTTTTTTGAGCCTTGCTTCCCGCTTTCGCTTCGTTTCTGTCTTTCGCTACCCGCTTTGGTAACTATGCTTTGAACCCAAATTGTTGGGTTTTCAAACTCACATATTACTGTCACTATAATATAGATGCGTTGAAGGCATACACCTCAAATCATTCTCCAATTGAGAAGAAAAAAAAAAGAACACATTGGAGAAGCTGTGAGGAGTGCACTTGAAGTATATAATGGCTTAGAAGGCTAAGCAGAAAAGAAGCATATGAAAACTTAAGGATTCTTTTTGGGGCTATTATCTCTTTTCTTTCTAGTTCTCTTTTTACCCAACCAACTACTTCATAAATTTAGTGTAAGAGGCTTTAAAAAACAAGTAAAGATGAAATACTAATTATCCCATCATTTGGAACAGAACTTGTTCTTGGAATTTTAAAGTCTTGAAGTTTTCTTTTTGTTTGAAACAACTAAAGGCAAAACCATATGTAAAAAGAAAGGTACATTGCAACCCTGAGTTGGATGAACGAGAAACTAAGTATATAGGTATAACATTTAATTACCTCACCAAGGGATCCATACAAACTACTTATTCACTAAATCAAAGTGTCTGCCTAAAACAAGCCCTACTAGAACTCTAGACCCACACAGTGACAAAAAAATAAGAGTAATTTCTTAAGAATGGCGACAAAGTCGGTCAACTGACTTGCGTGTTATTTGTATGGAAGAAATTTCCAGAGAGTGGGTTTTTCGTCGATCAACCGAGTGGGCAATTCCAGTCGACCGACTTTCGTGGTCCCGGGCTTTTTAGATCCAGTTTTGGCTTATCTTTGGTTTCATATATAAGATACCCTTGGGTTAGGGTTTCTTATCCAAGAAATCTATTGTAGCCACTAAGAGAGGTATTCCTTGAGAGAGAGAGAGAGAGAGAGAGAGAGAGAGAACTCTGTACTGTTCGATTGTTTTTCCTTTGAGCATAGTGAAGTGTGGATCCGTGGACGTAGGCATCATTAGCCGAACCACGTAATATCTTGTGTTGTGCGTTCTTGTTTGTTTTTCTTTGTTCTTATTCTTCCGGCTATCGTGTTGTGGCTTTGTTGCACGCTTTTCAACATAATTTTCAGAAAATCCTCCACATAAAAGATGCTGCAACTATCACTATCCACAACAACTGATTGACTTCACATATCCCAAACTTCCTTCCGTGGATACTTCAAATCAGGCTGCACCATCTCACATATTTCAACGAGTCTAATGCTTCAGCAGTGTTTCTTGATGAGTTTAGCCTCACTATGTAAACCAAATTCAATCAACTCGATAGAAGTGAAAAAATCAATTTCAACATGATTTATGTAAAGGTACAATCAACTCAAACATTCTATCTAGAGATGAGGTAAATTGTATACTGTTATAGATACTTTCTCTGACCTACAGGATATCCCTTAACCCATTAAACTCATAAAATCTTGAAACTTGACCAACAACCCTGTAAACAAAATATTTTTCAACATGATTTGTGGACAACAATTTTCAAAACCCTATTGTCCCCTTTAGATACTAAAAAATCCCCAAACACACTACACAAATAAAATTTCTTAGATAATCATAAAACATGCAAGTAAACCATTTTTCAAGTCACAATAAGTCTATTAACCAGTCAAAAGCATAGGCAAGATTCTAGATTCATAGATCCCAATCCTATCCTTGAAAACTACAACGTGTACACTTCACCATTTTCGCTTAAGAGCAATTCAACCCTAATATAACCTTCTAACATTTTCATCATGCAAATCAAGCATCGATTTGTGTTATTTGGAAAATCATCGAGACCCTCTAAAACTCAACTTTTACAAGCCTATTATCTGATTTTTAGGAAATATTTAGCTCCTCAATAAATCCTAATAGCTGAAAAATCTAGAGAACCACCTTGTTCTATGCTTACACTCCATCCCATTTTTTTTTACAATGATCAAGTTGATTTTACCTTCCTAAAAAACTACAAACCAACCTTTTTGTGGGTTTGGTGGTGGGTGGGAGTCAAAACAACCTCATTTCAATTTTTTTTTCTTCAACCAGCCTACTGTCAACTTTTTTCAAATATCTGATTCCTGTAAAAAGTACACATAACATAAAAAATGAATCCTAAATGTCGTTACATCCTTCTGCCACCATTACATCACCATACACAAATTTCAACAAAATTCCTTCGTAAAAATTTATAGCAAGACGATCCTCTTGTTATAAAAATATACGACTGCTCTTCCCTAATGCATCTCTTTTCATTTCACAAATATTTTTAAAACATAAATAACAAAAGGGAAAATAAAAGGGGGTCCTTCCAATTGGTTGACGTAGAAACATCTATGGTCCTTAGTCATATTATGCCTCTTTTCTTTGCAAATTTAGGACTACACAAGCATGTTACCACATAATAGAAAGAGAAAGGCTTCAACTGTTCAGTCAATTCGTATAAAGTGAATCATGAGTAGAAGAATCTAACACTCTCATACCAAGAAGTTTTAAGTTTCACCAGATTAGCATTCCACGGATGCCTTTCTTTCATATGGATCAGATTTCACTTTGTTGATGCTTAATTAAAACTAGTAAAAAAAACCCGTGTGATGCACGGAAAGGAAGAAGTTTATGACAATATTTAAAGACATAATAAATAAATATCTCACTATTATAGAGTTCCTACGAAAATCAATTATAGTAGGTTTTAAAAATTATAGAACATAAATAAAATTTTATGTTAAAACACAAAAAAAAAAAAAAAAGGTATAGAATTACATCAATGAAGAAGACTAAAATCAATGGTGCAACAATAGGAATACAAAATGAAAAAGATGTCAAAAATATTTATTTCAAAGAACATCAGCCCATGGTTCTCATGGGGCCTTGGGCTTACCGGTTCATGTGTGCTGCCAGTCTTGCATGCACCTAAGTTTTACCTGATCTACCTGAAGAATGGGCTTGTGTCCCTCTTTTAAAAAAAAAAAGTCTAATATATATGGATATTAAATGTGAGTGTGAGACCACTAATTAGACTATAACGATCCAGTGCCTATGAGCCTATACATGTTATGGTACAGAGTAGTGTCAATCATGACTGTCATGCTTACTCAACCCGGATTCACATACATTAATATCCACAAAACATGATTAGAATCCATAGAATCAACCACATCTATGTTGGCCTAACCGTGTGTGTGAGTGAGCTAGGTGATTAGAGTTCAACCAAAAAAAAATGGTGGAAACTGACAAAACATAAACTCAGATTTAAGGCATTACTCGACATACATTCAAACTATAATAATAAATTAAAATGGATTGCCTAAGATTTAGTAAAAAGATAGAACAAATTTAAAGACAATGGTTATATTGTAATACTCTTTGTAATGCAAATAAAATATTTAAAAAAATTTCTAGAGATGGTAATGTGAGCAAGTGCAGCATATCAAGGCATATCCCCAACGTAAATCTCGCGTATTGAATCATCAATTGTCGGGGCGTTGGCAGTGGCTTCAGAGTTCCCCATCGTCGCAAGTTTGGATACGGTCATCTAGCCATCGATCTTCATACTGGGCTCCTTCAAGGCAAGCAAAGCACCATCAATGTGCTTGAATGTGACAAATCCAAATCCCTTGCTCTTACCAGTGACCTTGTCGAAGATAACAATGGCTTCTTCAAGATCACCGTATGATGAGAATAGATTGCGAAGGCCCTCGGTGGTGGCGTCTCACCCGAGGCCTCGGACGAAGAGCTTGCGCTTGGCAGGGTCATGGTCTGAAATTGATCGGACAGCATCTAGGACGTCAAGGTGGCGAGCGGTGGCGACCTGGAGAATGGTGAGGAGTTGTTCTTCAGTGAAGGGTTCAATGATATTATGTTTGTCCTTTGGTGTGGGCTTAGGGCCTGAAACTGCGTCCATGGAAACTGTCCCGTTCTCGTCGGTCTTTCGCTTCTTAGAAGGATCCATGGATGATATGATGAGGATGAGAGATGGAATATCTCATAGGATTCAAAGATTGCAGGAAAATACAGCCTAAAAATCTACCAAAACCCTAAACCCTCCACTCCACGCCATTCCCCTCTCTCACTTTGATATGAGAAGAGTTAGTCCGCATATGTCTGTATCTCTTCCTTTAATATAGTATCCCAAAGATTGCATCCCTAAACTCAATGCACGGCTGGAAAGGGCGTACCCTGGGAACATGCATGTAGAGAGATAAAACCAAAAAAAAATAGAAAAGAATCGTCCCCCACAAAAACCCAGAAAAATAATAGTTGCATCCAAAAAAAAGAAGGAAGCGTTGTATCCAATTAAGAGAGACAAATAAGAAAAAGTCCCTTATCCATAGATTCAAGAGGCGTGTCTGTTGGGGTGGTGCCGCTTGCTAACAGATGTGAAGAAGATTAATAGGGAGAGAAAGGAGGATATAAAAGGAGAGTAAAGGAAGATTAATGCTCTAAAGCAAACTCCCGAGTAGAAGAGAGAATTCGAAGTGGAGAGACGCAACCCTTTGGACTTCCGAATTTGGTGGGAGTCGTGGTATACAAGTATTGTGTCCTTATCCTTCCTAAAAACACTCCCGGACCGCCACGTGGACCACCCAAGGCTGTGGTTTAATTAGTAGTAATAAGTATAAACTCAGGTTTTAAAAAAACTAGTGAAAAGAAACAGGGTTACCAGTCTTATAGAAACACAAACAAATGGTTGGCAGATTATGCCACTTCTCCAAGCAAAGTTTTGGATGAAAGAGACCTCCAATAAGGACCAATGTTTTAAAACGTTAAGGCGTGAGGCGAGGCGTTAGGACCTCAAGATGCGTGAGGCGTAAGCCTCGAGGCGTGAAGCGTAAGCCTCACAAGAAAGCTTCATGCTCTCTAATATTAACAAATAAATATAATATAATGGCAAAAAGATTCAAGAAGTTGATGAAAAATTATAGTATATATACATATAGAGAGAGAGAGAGAGACATATATATATATATATATATATATATATATATATATATATATGGGTTGTGCTAGAGTTCACGCAATGCGTGAACTCCTTAACACTCACGCAAGCAAAAACATCAAAGGTATAAATGGCAGTTATATAATTAATTAAAACATGAATGTCATTTTCATAAAATCAATTATAGACAATATTTCCTAGTATACCCTTGCTCCTTATATCAATTCCCAAAGATGTCCTTGATTTTAGCTTGCGTGAACTCTCTTAGAGTTCACGCACTACGTGACTTGTATCATTTCCCTATATATATATATATATATATATATATTTGTATTTGTATTCATTGTATGTGTTCATGTGGGCGCACACGTACACATAAGAAATACTATATAAATTAGTTGAAACAAATAACAAATTTTAGAAAAAAAAAGACATTTAAGTCTCAATTCCTAATTTTAGTTAATGTATAAGACGTACATAGACATAAAGCAAGCTTCAAGACATGAGGCGTGTGCCTCATGTGAACCTCATGGAGTTTTAAGCCTCATGGTTAAGCCTCAAGGCGTTTTCCTTAAGCCTCGCCCCGAGGCGAGCCTCGAGGCGTAAGCCTCACACGCTTTTTACAACACTGATAAGGACATACATTCAGTTTCTGTGATGAAAAGAATTCCCCTATTATTTCACTATATAAGTTCCAGAAAAAAAATTCTAACCAAATTTAGAGGCTACAGGTGAATAGGACTTTTGAGTGTCTACCATATTACTGATGGGAGTGGTCTGTTAGTTTGAGGGTTGTTCTTCACACAAATAATTTGGTTTTTCAGTTTTTTTTTCCCCTCCTATTTTCGAAATCTCCATGTTTTCTTTATCTTTAGTCACATATTAACTCATTATCCTAAGGAATCCCCCTAACTTATAATCCATATTAAAACCCTCAGACACTGATTTGATTGTCCCAATCAATCTCCTGAAATCCGAGAACACCTGATACGATCTTTTTATAAAATAAAATGAAAATAGAAAGAAGGGGGCGAAGATGAGATCATTAGAGGGACATCGGACCTCTTGATTTCATCAAAGGGAGATCAACACCTTTTGGTCTCATTCGAGAGAGATCAACACCTCCTAAAAAACCCCTTTCGAAGTTCTGTAATTTTCCTTTCTTCCTTTCATTCATCCCTTTTATAATATTACAAAGATAATAAAATCCTAGAGGTAACTCCCTAAGGTGGTGTTTGGATTGAATTTATTTTGGCCAAAAATCAATTCTGATAAAATTGATTGTGTAGAAATTCATTATCAAATAACCAGAATTGATTTTTGGCCAAAAAAATCCAATCCAAACGCCCCATAAAATAACTACTCCCACTATTTTGATACTTATCAACACCCCGAAATTGAGAGATTTCAATTAAACAGAGAATAAAGATGGCTTAAAATTCTCATGATCAACCTTCAAGAACCAGTAGATGTTTTTATTCCCTAAGGCCTAAACCATGAAATGCACTACAGTGTTTTGTCAGTTGTCACCATATCATCAAATGCTTGTTCTATCTTGCTGTTTCAATTTACTATTTCCTTCCCAGGTTATCCTTCTTAAAGAAATTCAAGCCATCAGAAATTCGGGCATAGCAAGCAAAAGAAGTTGAATCCCGTAAATATTCGACATGAAAGCAAACAAGACCAGTTCTAGATCAGATGAAAAATGAATTAATTGTAGATTCAAATAAGCGTAAGACGAGAATTCAAAACCTAAGGGCTTGGATATGAGAAATAAATGAAGATAGAGATACTGTGAGAAACAGAAATTGGGAAAAGAAACCCTATTAATGGGATAATTTGTGGGTAAGTGTGATACCTTGAAGTGAGATTCACAGAGGAGGTGAAGAAGGAAACAGAAGCCCAGTCATGCTTCGACCGAATCTGATACTCCTGTTCCGCCAGATTCGAACGTGTAATCATCTCTCTCTCTCTCTCTCTCTCTCTCTTCAGGACAATTGAAGAAAGACTAATAGCCTATAGAGCTCAGAAGTTGTAGTAATGGAGAATTGCAGATCTAAAGACGAATTGGAGAAGATGGAGAAAAGGAAACAAAATGAGGACAGAGGCGGGGTTTGAATTTCCCAACATTCCTTCTTTGCGTGGACCTTACTTACTAAGAAATTACAACGGAGTAATTGTTTTTGTTTACATGGAAAATTGGATGGAAATAATTTCCCTAAAAATTCAGGGGAAAAGTTTTCTTTTTATATACTATTGGGTGGCACATGCTATGTACGTGAGAGATAAGAGTTGGGAGAGAGATTGGGAACAGGTACTCTAGTAAGGAAATTTTAGAATTTTAACTTAAAAAGATGAAGTTATGAGTTGAATTCCTAATAACACATGTCCCTACTTTTTTTCTTGAAAAGTAGCTATAACGTAGAGAGAGTGTGCCTCTTCATTGAAAGACCAAGGAAGGAGCATTTATTAACTAAATATAAGGTAGATTTTTTTTCTCCCCTCCTCCTTTCGCCACGTGGGATTATAATATTCTCATCTTATGACAAGTGTCACACTGATCACCTTTGTTCTTCTCATTCTCAAACGACACAACTCTTGTAAAGAGTTATCTCAAACGTATAGATTAGTATTAACATCTTAATTCAAAAAAACATTTGAGATATTTTAAGAGATTGTGATAAGAGAAATAGAGACATGTTGATTAGGCACCTTATCCCTATCCCTATCCCTATCACATTTTTCTCTCTCAAAACCCTCAAACCACACTACTTTTTGCTAGAGTTCCCAATAACCTCATCCCTCTTCCCTATTCAAGGGCCAAAAGTAAGAGAACGTGCGTACGCTACCTTTTTCTTCTTCATTTTGATAAATTCTAATCTCACTCTCTTGGTTATTTGGATCAACAAATCCAAACTCATCATTCTCTCTTGGTTATATTGACTGGACTCATTCTCTCTTGGTTATCTGGAGAATTTGTTTTTAAAATTCTGGACTCATTCTCTCTTGGTTATCTGGATCAAGCTCTCCCGCATCGTTAAAACATCAGAAATCCTTCTCTCTTGGTTATCTGGGGGCTATTACATTTTTCCAATTCAGATTTAGGTTAGTTCATTTTATTTTTAAATTTTGAAAATTTCCATAAGTTTTTATCTGGATTCCTACTTAGTTACTGTATTCAGATTTTCATTCGGATCTTGATTCATTCAATTATTTTAAGAATAATTCTCCAAATCTTAAAATTATAGATACAATATATACGAAGGTTCAAGTCCCTCGAGCTCACAATCCCTATGGATCCGACCTCTACGACTCTGCCACTAATAGCAGGAAGAGTCAAACGACGAGTAGGATTATCTCAACCGATACACTTACAGATTCGGGTTGGATTTAAATCTTTCATCTTTATCCGATAAAGAAATCCACGAATAGAATCTTAATAAAATATAACTCAGATTTGAACCATAGGATTCAGGGATAATTCCGATATTGGAGGGCTTAAATTCATCTTTAATGATATTAAGTTACCATTTCCGGCAAAACAACAAGTTTAGTATTTGAAGAGGATTAGAAGAGTCCTTCAACTTGGAGAAATCTAAGGTAGCTTAGTCCTACTTAGTCACTAAGAACTCTCTTTATATATTTGTTCACTTCTTCAATCCTTTTCTACTTTATTTTTTGTTTTTGTTTTTGTTTTTCTGGTTTCTCTTTCAAAGATCTGAGATGGGTATGACAAAATTGGGTAGAAGAATTCTTATTTTTTCTCTACTCTTTTCACTGTTGTTAGTTGGTATATCAGAAGATGTGAAGATTACAGTAAAGGGAGTGACCTCCATTGCTAAAACAGATGATAACTTCATCTGTGTAACCTTGGACGGGTGGCCACTTGCCAAGTGCAACTACAACCAGTGCCCATGGGGAAAGCTGGAAAGGCTGAGATTCTCAATCTGGTATGAACTTTGATCTGTTTACACGTACATATTCATGTATCAGATGATATGAACTTATGTAGTTTTTTGATATTTGCAGGATTTAAATAACACAATTCTTCCAAACACCATTAAGGGTTAGTTAAAAATAAAATTTATGAAATATTCTTAAAATATATTACTTAATATTCAAATAATTAATATTATTTAATTTTAAATATTCTTAATTATTACCGTGCATCGCACGGGTTCTCTGCTAGTAAGAGAAGATAAATATAAGAATTTGAGAGAACAGTGGAAATATTGAGGGATTATTGTTACTTGTAGTTGATATTACTTCAATACCCCTATTAACTTTTCTCATGTAAAATAAGATAATATGATATCTTAATTTTTTTATATGGAGTTATGGGCAAATAGGAAAACTATAAAATAAAAAAAATTGTCCTTTTATTATAAAATTGGGACTCCTTAGGAATATTAAAAAAAATCAATCAACTTTTTAATCCCGCTTCTCTTATTATAATAGTAGAGATGTTGGAAAACATTTATTTTAGGAAAAACTTTTCTAGTCTTTTTTTTTTAAAGACGCCTAAAACAAGAAAATAAACTTTTCATCTGGAAATCATTTCTATGGTCTATTTTCCTTGCAAACAAATAGAGAGAAAAATAACAAACGTACCCAGAGTTTCCATTTTATAACCGAAGGGCAGGTCCTCCTTGGTCCACGCCCCAATTTTAAGTACTTACCTACTGTCAACAAAAAAAATCCTTTTTACTTTAATTATTTGTATTGATTTGTTGCACCTTTTGCAATTTTTTTAAGAGCCTTGAGGGTCCCCTCTTCTAAGTTGACCGCAGTGTCCCCGTGTCTCTTTTAATACATTTTTAATCATGATTAAACTTAATTAATTTTTTTTTTTTTTTTAAACCATGGTTAACCTAGGGGGTGAGAAAATCCTAATAACAGTTGATAGATGGTAAAAAAAAGGAGCGTGGAGCCGTGGACCAATTAGATCCCGAGGTCAGCTTCTAAGCTGGCCCTGGTCCGTTTTCCATTGCCCTTTTTTTTAACTTAAGCTTGAGAGGGTTAACCTAGGCACACTTGTGGGTGTAGGTGTGGGTGTGGGTGCTTGATATCAAATAATTTGTTCGTTGAATACTCAATGGGATTGGAGGATCAACGAGGCAGGAGGAAAGAGCGATCGCAAATCTCACGAATTGGGTGGGGGTGATATCGAGCCGAGCCGAATAGTGAGATGTCCAAGCTTGTTCATTAATTAAAAGGAAATGGAAAAACAGACCCAGGGTCAGCTTAGAAGTTGACCCTATGATCTCATTGGTCCACGCCCCCTTTTTACCACCCATCAATTGTGGTTAGGATTCACTCACTCCCTACGGTTAACTAATCTAACCATGGTTTTTAGAAAATTCAAAACAAAAAAAATCAAATTATTAATTTAAATTTAGTTAAGCTTAACCATGGTTAAAAATGTGTTAAATGGGACACGAGAACGCTACGGTTAGTTTAGAAGATGACCCTTGGGACTCTTAATTAAAGGAACTCAAAAATCAAGCTTGAGCTTGAAAACAAACTCAAGCTTTAATACATCGAGCTCGTGTAGTTCACGAGCAGGGATTTATTAGATATAGTTATTTGTATTAGGTGAAAAATCTATTTTATAAAAATATTATAGCTTTACCTAAAATTCTAGTATAAGTTTTATAACTGTATAACTATTTTTATAATCTAAAAATACATTATATATTACTAGCGGGTGGCACGTGCGATGCACGTGAGAGTGAGGGGAAGGAGTTAACCATAGTTAATAGGAGTTAAAAGGGACACGTGTTAACGTGTGGGTGCGATTAAACTCTCCCCGAGTTCAATCGCAATTGGTTGTGATTCTATTCTTTAAATAGATAAAGGGTAGTTTAGGAATTACAGTAAAGCATTAATACATTAAAGTATATAAGGGTAGTTTAAGAATTTTGAAATATGAGGCTACGCCTCTCTCTCGCATTATAATAATAAAGATTAATATTTACAATATAAATTAAATATACTTATTTTAGTATTTAAATGAAATAAGTGTATTTAAATAATTTATTAGAATATATATATATATATAATCAATCCGGGTATTAGTATGTTCAAGCTCGACTCATTAAGGAAACAAGCTCGAGCTTTCAACGATCCCATCTTGAGCATTCACAAGCAGGATGGTTCGTTAACCAATCTGGATGGAGGTTAACAACTCGTACGTCACAACCTCAGTTAGTTGTATTAGTAACTATGGGTGGGATTTCTTCTGGCCACCACCTCACAGGTTAACAGGTGTCCCTTTTAACAGTCTTTAATTGTGGTTAAGATTTACTAATCCTTTTCAACCTCCTAACCTTAATTTTTAGAAAAATAATAGTTTAAAAAATGACTATGAGAGTAAAAATTTCTTAACCATGATTAAATTGATAGTTAAAGTGGCTTTGTGGGTGGGCCCGACCAAATCCAAGCCCAAGATGGAATCGGATTTGGTTTGACCCCATCCCTCAAGTCAACATGTGTTCCTTTTAATACTTCTTAACTATGATTAATATTTGGTAATCTTTAGACTTCAATGCCTAACCTTGATTTTTAGGAAAAAATTAACTAAGAATTAAAACTTATACCTTCCAAAAAGAATTAAAACTTATTAACTAGAGTTAAAAGAGTAATTAAATAGGCTTTTGAGTTGCCATACAGTTTTTGTCTATCGAGGCTGGACCAAATCCATAAAAGATGAATATTACAATGATGCACCACTCAAAATTAATCTTGGATAACCTTAGAGGACACATGGCATATTGAGGAAGTGTATGTACCATCCAATGGAAGGGGCACACGTCATTGTAAAGAGTTTATCCTCGACTGTAATACTCAGGCATTTGTCAGAGGAAATCTGTTGCCCATTAAGACAAGCCCATGGTGTATTGGTGTGTTTCTCACATGTGTAAAATTGATGTGAGAAAAGTTGCACCTTTTATGTCTATACCCTCTAATAAAAGAGGTGTCGTCCAACTTTTCTTAAATTTCTATTCCAAAATTATCCTCTTTCTCTGTTTCGTTTACCACGTCGTAAGAGGGAATGTTGGTGGGCCGCTTGTGAAACCTATATGATTTTTCACTGTGTTGGGACCATTTGAGCCGTTTTAACTATTAAAAAAAAGAACTTTTGTTGGATTCTCTATTTTAACTTTTTTGCTGCCAACTCTTGCTGTTGCTGCCACGTTCCACTGTCCTTAATCTACCCTTATTCCATGAGTTAAACAACTGTCTATACCCTCCTAAGTTTTATTTGTTTTTCTTCTATACTTTCTTTTATCCACAGCTTACAGAAAAAGCTATGCCCAAAATTTTGTCAACCTGAGATCTCTTTTATCTTGCACTGCCTGCAACAATGGCATCACCACCTCCACGACCAAAACTCGAGTCAGGCTAATACGAGACATGGGTTTGAGCTCAAATGAAAGAATTTTTTTTTTTTGAAAAACCTAAACCTCTCTTTCTCTCTCCCTCCCATATGTCTCACTCGTGTAATTCTCTCACCACACCCTAACCTCCTCTCACTCTTCCCTCTTTTAATTAAAAACATAAGACCAGTAATGAAGTTTTTTTAGTTGAGGAATTTATTTCTTTCGGCAAATCATGTCCTATTCTACAACCATTCTATTGCATCTACCCCTAATTCATCGCTTCATCGTGAATTTCGCTCGATTTGACAAACTATCAAAGACAATGATAAGATCTAAATAGGTTTTCCTCCTTCAAATCCACTTTTTTATTTCCTTTCTCAAGTAGGGTTTTGAATGTATGTGATGACGCTCTTGTACTTTGCTTTATACTTGCAAATTTTTTCATTTTTGTAACAACTGAAGCATAAATGGCTTTCTGTATGATGCTCTTTTACAGAATTTGTTATATTAATGGTCGAATTCACTGCAATGTTCAGCTTACATAATTATTTGTATCTCATTGCCCTCTGAAAGAATTAGTAGGAAGTATTCTCCATTACACACAACCCTGCACGCGCCTTGCACGTGCCGGGCCAACTAGTCCTTTCTAAAAGTAACAGTTGCTAATTATTTATGCCAACGGATTTTCTTGTTAAATGCCCCGAGTGTTATTTGAATATAATCGAGTATTATACTATGGGTCGAGTATTATACTTTGAAATAGTCTCTTCATCATTTTAGATGGAAGCAATTTGTCTGTGTTCTTCCTTGTGACCATAAGTGTTGGAAGACCAGAATAAATTCACCTTTACAGATTTAACAATTGTAAACACCAGTTGAAGGATAAATTTATTTGTACAGATTTAACAGCTATAAACACTAGTTGAAGGACCAGTTGAATTAATCTTGGTCTTCAAAAACACTGGCCATGGGGAATAACTTAGGGAATAACACATACGATATGGTTCCTGTAATGGGAAAAATTCGTAAAAAGAATGGGTAAAATAGGAATTTCTCACTCTAACAAATTCTAACAAATTAGCCGACATAAGCCCACTTGGGATATGTGCTGACTCTCTTGAGTGTTGTCTGACAGGTGACCTCATCATGACTACACAAGTCATGATGACTCCACATGCTTATAAATAACCATGAATCTCCAAAGAAAGGAGGATGGTACGGAAGACAAGAGAGAAAGTAAAGAAAGAGAAAAGAAAAAGAAGAAGGAGGAGAACTGGGAAGCTTGAGTCGCTCACACCCCAACCCCGAAAAGCTATGTAGATAGTCGCCTACCTGATTCTCTCCTCTTCATTTAATATTCTCTGACCACTTGATGCTCTCCACGGCCTCACAATCGATTATGACCACCGGATGCTCTCTCAAATCGGTCATATTCGTCTGATATTCTCCATGAACAGTACCCTTATACCTTATCAATATCTGATGTTTTATGTTTATCTACTTAGTGAAATGTTAAGGTCACACTGCCATTTATACGACCTCACAATTGATCATCTACTGAGTACATGCATACTTGAACTTGTGTCTAACGTTGTGAACTGTACCTGAGCTCGTTGTCCGTTGTGAACTGTACCTGAGCTCGTTGTCCGCTGTGAACTGTATCTAAGCTCGTTGTCCACTGAGAACTGTACCTGAGCCTGTTGTCCGCTGTGAACTGTACCTGAGCTTGTTATCCGCTGTAAACTGTACCTGAGCTATGAACTGTACCTGATCTCGTTGTCCGTTGTGAACTTTACCTGAGCTTATTGTCCGTTGTGAGTTGTACTTGAGCTCGTTGTCCGCTGTGAACTATACCTAAGCTTGTTGTCCGCTGTGAACTGTACCTGAGCTCGTTGTCCGCTGTGAACTATACCCGAGCTACGTTGTCCGCTGTGAACTGTACTCAAGCTACGTTGTCTGAGCCTTGTTTGAGCTACGTTGTTTGAGCTACGTCCTCCGTTGTCAATTGCTGCCGAGCTGCGTCCTTTGTGTCATTCGAGCTACATCCTTTGTGTCTCCCGTGCTACGTCCGTTGTGCCTCCCGAGTTGATTCCTTTGTGCCTCCCGAACTGAGTCCATTGTGCCTTCCGAACTGAGTCCTTTGTGTCATCCGAACTACGTCATTTGTGTCTCCTGAGCTACGTCATCTACCTCTCCATCACTCGTCCTCCAGAGCATTGTGTCTCCAGAACTAGTCCTCAATAGCATATGCTCAATGACCTCGCGATAAGTATCTCTACACTATCATGCTCATATACTTATGCCTTATACTGAATTTATCATCGATGCTTATTTCAGGGTGCACACCCGCCCCCTCAGTTTCATTTGTAGGCGGAGTTTTGTTATCTTCCTTCTACCAGGAAACCAGAGATTGTTGCAACTACTGACGCGTGACGAGTCCGGGAATTTTCCCCTTCAATTCCATTTTAGATGATAGTTATGGAAATGTCCACTTTAGAATGTAATAATCCTTTAATTAAATATATCCTAACCTTAGTTTGCCTTCCAAAAGAATGACACATGGCCAGAAATAGAAGAAAAATCAAATTATCAACAGGTTGTTTCAATCTTTCCGACATTATTTTAAGTTCTCCTTTATTTGTGGTCACGTATTAACTGAAGAGGCCCAATGTAAAAGTCAGACATTTATCAAAGGAATCTGTTGCCATTATTTATAGAGAAGTGTTAGCACCGCATTAACTCTAAAATTTTCCAAACACAAGATGGCTAGCATGTGGAGATCTTTAATTATTTTACCACTTTAACAAGTAAAAGTTAGAAAATGTTGAACATTTGTAGCATCCGGTTGCGTCTTTGGAAGTTTTGCGATTGTGGCTAGCAAAATCCTTATTTATATTCCCGGGACTTGCCTCTTTGTGTATCTGGTAGGCGATGTCAATTTCTAGATTTTTTTTTTTTTGATTGTTACACACCCTCCTCAGCCACCAAAAGAAATGGATCAAATCAGACGGTTAAAAATCATCTAATTTGTTGGACTTTTGACTTGGGACAGAACTTACCTATTTTCTTTTGTGGTAAACCCTCTTACCACGACACTAGAAGGAAACTTTCACCAATCGTTTTGGTCATTATAGCAGCGAGTTACAAACAGTCTTCTGCATGATACAGTGTTTTTAGAGTACTTCTTTCTTCTGAATGAAACCATCTACAACTATGAAAATCATGGCCTACAAATAAATTTGGGGGGCCACCTGATCTATTAAAATGGTGAAGGGATTTATTTGAGGGGAAAAAAAAAAGAAGAGAATAATGATTTGCCATTTACCAAATCTTTTCACTGTGAATAGCATAGGATCCTCTTAACCTGGGATCCTATGGCGCTACAGTGGCAAATGTTCCCAAAGCAAGTGCAACTGTCGTTGCAAGGGATTACAGGGGCATCATTCTAGATTCAGAGACGTCAGTTCTCCATGTTTCTAGTGCCCCCATAGTAGAAGCAGTGGCGATGCGGAATGGTTTGCTATTGGCCAAAAGACGGCGATGATATCGACTTTGGCTTGAGTTAGACGCAGCTGTGCTAATCAACTTTTTGCTCAAGAGTCATCCAATCCCCTCCGAGACCATAGCTGTGATGGGGGGTGTGCAGAAACATCTCCAATCTCTTTATAGTATCAAAAAGTGTCCTATATTACCAGGAGTGGAAATGTTGTAGCCCACCAATTAGCCCGTAAGGTCCTCTTAACCGAGGGAGCTAGCCGACCTCCTTTCGATCCGGGCATCTTTTTAGTGTAATTTGTTTATGTAGTTTTTTGTTAATTGATATCCTTTCAATCAAAAAAATATATATATGTAGCATAGGATCACAAACCATCTCAACGCACATCTATAAGGGACAAACACTGGACTAAGATAATAATAGAAAGAAAAAGGATACATAGGCCCCATGATTAACAACAACGGCACGATAAAAACATCCATTCCAAACACGTATATGGTCTTGATTTGGTTTCAAGCACCTTCGTGGGCTCGCACTTTCCAAAGGTGTGTGCATCGAAAAAACTAAGAGGTCCGACATACATGGCCCGGGTTGGCCATATGGCCTTTTAGAGTGGGCTAATCTATGGGCTTGGGCTGCTTATATACAAGGCCTGGAAATAAATTTTGAGGAATGTATTTAGGGTTTTTACTCAAATTAAACTTTGATTTGGCCGGAATGTGACGGCCCGTTCTGTTAAGAGCACAAGTCGTTCCACTGGAACTTACAAATCGTAGGGTCCACCTTGAGACATGTGTGATGGTTCGTTTTCCTAATCAATGGTTGTGATCTTATGGTAGGAGATCTTAAGTATTGGGCTTTCTTCTTTGATAACCCTTATCTCATCTCTATATATATCTATCTATCTATAATATAAAGAAATAAGTCTCACTTAATACTCAACAAATAAGTGTCACCTAACCTCCTCTCTTTGCTCTTCAATCTTTAATCCTAGGAATCCTATGAATTCTAGTTTAAGAATGTCACATGACACTCTTTTTAAAATCTCAACCGTTAACTCTTTCTCTCACTCACGTCTTCCTCTCAATTGAAAAACTATTGAAAGGATTTTAAGGGATACATACGTTTTCTTCATAATTCAAAAATCATTGAAAAGATTTTAAGAGATTGTGATAAGATAGATAGAGAATGTAAAGAAAGATTTTAGAGCATTCCTAGCAGCCTCACCAAAATAGTTTTTTAGCTATTTTGATGAACCAATTGGCAAAAAAGTGCAAAATATCGTCTCCAACAACCTCACCAATTTGAAGATTTTGGTTTGCTGAGTGTACAGTACTCACCAATGTTGGTGAGTCACTGTACACTCACCAAACCAAAATATCTCTCTTTCCCTCCTTTATGAGCTCACACAAATAAAATAAAGATTTCTCTCTCCTTTTTTTTTTTTTTTTATTTGTGGAAGTGACACAATAATAAAATAATGATAGTTTTGGCTATTTTGGTGAGGCCGTGAGAAGTGTTTTAAAAAAGTGGCTCACCAACATGACTTTTTATGAGTTTTGGCAAATTTGGTAAGGCTGCTAGGAGTGCTCTTAGGGGATTATGATAAGAGATAAAGAGAGAGATAAGAATGATAGAGAAAAATTTTAGAAGATTGTGATAAGAGGGATAGAGAGAGATGTAGAGATTTTTTTTTTATTCGCACCCGAGCATCGCACGGTGTCTCTACTAGTACTATAATATAAGGAAATAAGACTTCTCTTTCTGCTCTCCAAAATCTAATCTCTCTAATCTTATAACTTTTATTTTAGAGATAACATGTGGATTTTCACTTTAATCCCTACCGTTCAGGTTTGTGACCCACTATCTCATCCTAGAGCCCTCTCTATCTCCACTATTACCTATTCCTCTCTTATCTCCAACTCTTGTAGGTTTGGGATCTACTATCTCATCTTAGAGATCTCTTTATCTCTACTATTGTAGAGTTCTCTATTATCTTCAACTCTTGGGTGTATTAATTTAAGTTTAATACTAAGAAATTTATGGTTTTTTTATTAAATGTTATTAAAGTAATAAAAAAATATTATTATAAAATCAGTTAATTAATACAAATAATAATGTTTATCAAACAAAAAAAATTATATTATTAAAAATAAAATTTATTAAAATATATTACTTAATATTTAAATAAATAAATAATATTATTTAATTTTAAATATTGTTAAATTATTACCCGTGCATCGCACGGGTCTCTGCTAGTATATATATATATACTAGTAAAAGTGTATGCAATGCACGTAATAATTTATTTATTGAATATATAATTAATTTATGTTTAATACTTCTTAGAAAAAAATACACTAGATAATCAATAAAATTATTTTTAAAAAAACTTAATTAGTATTAGTATAATTATTTAAGGCTCTATTTAATTCATAAAATTAATTTTAAAACAATTATTTTATGTACATATTTTTCATCTCTATTATTATAATAAGAGAAGCAGGGTTAAAAAGTTGGTTGATTTTCATCTAATATTCATAGTGAGTCCCAATTTTATGGTATCTTCTAGTTAGTAAGAGTGGATTTTTTTATATTTTTCCTATTTTGTTAATAACTCCATATAAAAAATTATGATATTATGTTATCTTATTTTACATGAGAAAAGTTAGTAGAAATTATTGAAGAAATATCAACTACAACTAACAATAATCTCTCAATATCTCCACGATTCCCTTAAATCTTTATCTTTATTTTCTCTCATGTTCCCTCCTTGGTCTCTCAAAGAAGAGGCACACCCTGTCTAAGTTGTAAATACATTTCAAGAGAAAAAGTAGGGACATGTGTTATGAAATAGTTTCAACTCACTACTCCATCTTTTTAAGTTCAAATTTTAAAATTCTCTCACTAGAGTCTCTCTACCCAATCTCTTTCCCCTTACCCTCTCTCTCACGTGCATCACACGTGCCACCCACTAGTAATTATTAAAATATAGAATAAATAAGTATTAATTTATGGTGGTAGTAATAACCTAGCAATATTAGTTGCCAAATTCTTTGACCTGCACAACAATGTCATTGTAGCGAAATTCTTGCATGAAATTCTTGGTTATGAATACTAAAGATTAATATTGTATCCCAATATTAAGATGTCTTCTTGACTAAATATGGTGCACAGGATCTCTTCTTTGTTGGAACTACTTTTTTAATAAGGTAAAATTATTCATTTATAAACCGAAATTTTTGGGTTCATAGAAATCCAAAGAGTAAATATATATATATATATATATATATATATATATATATATATATATATATATATATATATATATATATATATATATATATCAGGCATGTCTAACATTCCTCCATTATGTATTTAAAGAAAGCAACTAAACTATTTTTGAACCAAATAAAGAAAGGAAGTAAAAGCCACAACAGATAGATGGAGGTAAGAAGAGAGGGGGTATTGCAGGCTTTAAGTGAAGAGGGTAGATGAGAAACTTACGGTGCTTAACCGTTAAAGGATTAGGATTCACACTGTTGAGTGAATATAGAGAGAGAAGCTCTTTTACTGGATATTGTTGATGGAGAGAGATGGATGTTGTAGTCACTTCGTTCTTCCTTGAGGGTGTGTTTGTTTGGCAAGAAAGTGAGAGAAAGTAAAAGAAAAATTGTTTTCTTGCACTTTTCTTATATTTGGTATGCAAGAAACACACTTTCATTTTCTTGCACTTTTTCAATTGTGCCAAACTTTCTCCTAAAAACTTCATCCAACTTTTTATGGTTATTTTGCTAGAAAATTTAAGTTTATTTTCTTTTTTCCTTTCTTTTCTTTTACTTTCTTTTCTTTCACCCACTTTCTTACCAACCGAACGCACCCTAAGAGTTTGTTTGGTTGGGATGAAAATAAATTTGAGAAAAGAAACATGGAAAAGTAAAAGAAACGGTTTACTTCTCTTACTATTCCGTAATTTTGTTGGAATGTAAAAAATATGAAAGTGAAAGAATCCTTGACACTGTTGAGAAAGTTTGGCATGGGAATGTGTCTTTCTTACATTCCGAACACCCAAAAGGTAAGAGAAATTGAAATTTTCTCTTACTTTACTCCTTATTACCTTGAAACGAACACACCTTAAATATTTGGAACAATTTTTTGTAGCGGGTTTCTGCAAAACTCCAGTTGGTCAATACAGTAAGTTCACAACGAAATAGCATGATATTGGAGCGTAAGGCCAGGGTAGAGCCTAATAATGGCTAGTTGTTAAGGCCATAAAACCTTTTGGAATATAGCACTTATTGAGTATCACAATAGTAGAAAATTTTGGCATGTAACAAAAGTGCAGAACATACGTGTTCCTTTAAAACTGGTGCAACATATATTGAGAAGCAAAAATCTATGGATGGCTTCGGGTTATGCAAATAAAGTTAGAGGATTCCTAAATTATTGAAATAAGAATCCTAATAGAACATATTAGATGGTTATTGAATCATAAAGGAAACCAAATCTTAACAAACTCTAATCTATGGGCCCCACATAAGAGTTTAATTATTATTATAATATAAACTACATCTACAATTCCTTCTAATTGTAATCCACTTCATTAATATTTTTAATTGATACCATAGGTTAATAAATTAATATTTTTAATTTAAGGATATTTTAGTCCAAATAAAGTTTAGTATACTCCTTGTACTATATATATATATATACTAGCAGTTGGCACGTGCGATGCACGTGAGAGCGAGGGGAAGGAGTTAACCACAATTAATAGAAGTTAAAAGGGACATGTGTTAACCCAAAGGTGTGATTGAACTCTCCCCGAGTTCAATCGTGAGTGGCTATGATTCTATTATTTTTAATAGATAGATGAGCAAGGGGTAGTTTGGGAATTAAAGTAAAATATAAAATCAAAGTTTTGGTTTATATAAGAGTAGTTTAGAAAATTTGGAAAGATCAAGCTACGCTGCCTCTGCCTCTCCCATTATAATAGTAAAGATATATATATATACTAGTAATAGTACACGTGCTTTGCACGTATAATTTTTTCATTTTTAAAATATAATTTTGAAAAAATATATAATTTTTAATATATTTTCATTAGACGTCACGCTACTCTCTTTATATTAAATAATTTTTTAATATAATATTATATAAATATAAATATAATTGAGTAATTAAATTTCATATTTCTTATATTAATTTCAAATTAATATTATAAAAATTATTTATCTTTTCTTGGTTGCTCCCCGGGTGCCAATCCGGAATTTCTACGGTCCTTCTCATAAGGGTCAATCAATCAAGGTGTGGAGATTATAGGAAGATACTGTTCATGGTTGTTTTCCTTAAAATATGGTAAAGTCCTATAACAACTCTTCTTTCCGAGAGACTCTCATTCTATAGAAATAGAATCCTTTTATAACATATGGTAGAGTCCTAAACCAACTCTTCTTTAGGATTCTTCCCTAATATGGTAGATTCTTAAACCTACTCTCTTTTAATAATGGGTCTCACATAATATTAAATAGTGACTTAATTAAAGTTTGGTTATATTATAAGTTATGTATTAAATAAATTAAGTTAAAGGGTATTTACGTCAGAGTAAAGTTTTGCATACTCCTTATACTTTTATTAGTAGAATGATATATATATATCATGTGCGATGCCCATGTAATAATTTAAAAACATTTAGAATTAAATAATATTATTTAAAGATTAAGTAATATATTTTAAGAATATTTATAAATTTTATTTTTAATGATATAATATTTTTATTTCTAAATAATATAATTTTTTTTTATTTGATAAACACTATCATTTGTATTAATTGATTGATTTTATAAATAATAAAATTATTATTTTAATAACATTTATTAGAAAATCATAAATTTGTTATTATTAAACTTAAATTAATACACCCAAGAGTTAAAGATAAGAGAAGACTCTACACTAGTAAAGATAGAGAGGGCTCTAGGATGAGATAGTGAGTCTTAAACCTACTTGTAAGAGTTGGACATAAGAGAGGACTCTACAATAGTGGAGATATAGAGGGTTCTAAGATGAGATAATGGGTTCCAAACTTGAACAGTGGAGATTAAAGAGAAAAGTCACATGTTATATCTAAAATAAAAATCATAGGATTGGAGGGATGGAGTTTGGAGAGTAAAGGTAGAAAATGTTATTTCTTTATAGTATAAGTAGTAGATATCGGGTCCCAACATCTATTTGGATTACCTCCGGTGGACGTCCGAGGTCGTACTTCGAGCATCCACACATCATTGGACATGTGGTGATAAAAGGGAAAAGATATCAAGTAGGGAAAAGTCAAAATCATGGAGAGAAAATGAAATGACTTTTTCCCTCTTTCTTTTTTATTTATTATTTATTTATTTTTATCACCACATATCTATTGATGTGTCCACGAGATGGGACCTCGCTCATCCACCAGAGGTAATCCAAAGTCTATCTTAATGAACTTAGGCTCAGGATTCTCCCAAGTTCTAACTTGAGAGAATCTCTCAAGTTTGAGCCCCTAGAGGTCGCCAAGTGTCTCCTTTGACACCCCTTAACCATGGATAATGTAGAGCCCCGAAATTTCATTTCACTAAGAATGAATAGTGTGTGAATAGTGCCCAAGTGTGGTTTTGTACACTTATGGGTCTTATGTTAATATATGTGTTTGGAATTATGGCGTATATGTTCCAATGGGTCTATATGTCCTTAGGGAATGTGTTGAAAGCATAAAAGAGTGTTGGAAGTGCATTGGGGAAGATTCGAGTGGTGTAAACAAGGTTTTTCAGCAAAGCAGGGGTCGACCGATCGCTCGGTCATTACCTGCGATCGATCGGTCAACTACCGATCGCTCGATAGCTGTCGCACGGTCAACTTTTTTGTATGGGGAAAAATTTCAGAGAGTGTGTTTTTGACCGATCTCTCGGTCATAACACCGATCGACCGGTAAGCCACCGATCGCTCGGTCCATACCACCGATCGATCGGTCATACGCAGATTTTCTTCATTAAGGGTGTTTAAGACTTTAACCATCACCCTTTGTTGTGCATTATTTTTGAGGGATTTGAAGAAGAGAAGGAGGAGAGGACCTTGGTGATCGTTCAAGCTTGTGGAATATCAAGTTCTCACTTCCATTTGGTGTTTTCCAACCAAGAACTCACTGTTCTTGCTTGTTCCAGCCATTGGGAGTCAAACTCATTGATTTCTCCAAGGTAGATACACTCTACTACAATCTTGCAATCCTACTAGTTACTAATTTTGATTCTTCTTATCTATGCCCTATCTATATGTATTGATTTTACGTATGAAAATGTGTGATTATATACTTGGATGAAGGTTACTATTATGATGCACTTTAAGTGTTTGATAAAATACCTCTAAGGGATTCTATGCTTAAATACGATGATTTCTCTTATTAAGTGCATATGCTCGCATGTCTCGCATAAACTGATGGTTTCCATGGATTTCTCCAAGTACAAACAAAGGTTTTTCACGAAAAGACGAATAATGAATGATTCTAAGTAACTCTATGATTTCTCTAAGATCGTTTCACAAGCTCTAAGGATCATACCATGCTCACAAGGAAACTCTATGATAATGCTCTAAGATCGTCTCACAAGCTCCACGGATCACAATGAAATGCTCTAAGATCTCTAAGGTTATGCTCTATGGAAATGCTCTAAGGTTATTGCTCTATGCTCTATGTCTCTACGGATCATAATGACTCTAAGTAACTCCATGAACTCACAAGAACTCATAAGGCTATGATTATCGACTGACTCACACGGTTACAGTTTTGGTTTCGAATATTATCTCACATACGTTTTCACGGTTTCCATGCTTTAAGGAATTTACGGATTTCATTCTCCATGTCATGCTCCATGTCTAACCGTTTTATTGTTATTAGTTTGTATACACTGAGTATTCCATGCTCAGTCGATATTGTTATGATCGGCAGGTGCTCGGGTTCCATTCGATTTGTGTGGCGATGAACCTTGGGTCGAGGAAGAGTACCGTGACCCGGAGCCTTCCATGGATCACTATCATGACGATGGTGCTTTAGATAGGAGTCGTGACTTCGATTTCTGTTGATCGACCGACTTAGAACTTGTGTCATTTTGTTATGTGAGTGTGGGGTTTGTCCACTCCACTTTTGGGTTTCTCACACATGTATACTTGTTAGTTCTTACTTGAGCCAAGTTATAGGAGTATTCATTTTGCTTCCGCTATGTTTAGTATTTTATTTTCCGCTGTGCATTGTATTTCGTTTCTGTTATGTATATTCAGGTACTCTGACAGGTTTCCACGTGTGCCTTATGTATCATACTGGAGGTATGATATGGCGGTCACGAGTCAAAGTACCCTTAACTCCTAGGGGGTATTTTGGGTCGCGACAAATAAGGTTCACCCACCCTTAGGAATCACTCACCCATCCTTGGTTTTTTTTTTTTTATATTAATTATTATTTTTTACATTAAAGAAACTGTTTTTAGAGTTTTTTAATATTAAAAACAGTTTTTTAATTTAAAAAATAATAATTAATATTTTTAAAAAAAAAACAAGGATGGATGAGTGAACCCTAGAGGTGGGTGAACCTTACCCATGATTAAAGGGTGTCAAAAGAGACACGTGGCAACCTCTAGGGGTTCAAACTTCATAGATTCTCTCAAAATTGAACTTGAGAGAATCCTGGGCCATCAACTTATGATCTATCGGGACTCTGGAGCCACGATGGGGACGGAAATTAGGATGTGACGTCCACCCTTGGTGATGTTGATGTGGGGTCCAGCCATGTTTTAGGCAGAATTAGGCAACCGGCCAACATCGTGTATCCCATCCGAAATTCCACGTGAGGTACCAGAAGCATCCGCAATAGAGACGGAAACTAGGACCGAGATTAACGCAAAATAATTACTTTTTGGTGATTAATTAATTATTATTATTATTTTTTATAATAATATACGGTTAGGTCACAACCCCAATTAGTGTGTTAGTATATGCTTGAGACGGATGATATATCCATCGCACACTCTCGGGAATGGATCTCGAACCAATGGTGTGGTGTGAACACGCACAACCAACGGGACAAGCTTCGCTTCCCTATTAAATTTTATTTGATCCCATCATTTATTTTTACTTTTGTCATGAGGCTGTACTAGTGATAATTATAATAATATACGGTTAGGTCACAACCCCAATTAGTATGTTAGTATATGCTTGAGACGGATGATATATCCATCGCACACTCTCGGGAATGGATCTCGAACCTATGGTGTGGTGTGAACACGCACAACCAACGGGACAAGCTTCGCTTCCCTATTAAATTTTATTTGATCCCATCCTAGGTTCTTTTCATCCATATATAATTATCACTAGTACAGCCTCATGACAAAAGTAAAAATAAATAAAAGTTGATTAGTACATTAACTTATTTCTTAACTAAATATCATTTTTAAAAAAAACTTTTTGAAAAAGGATGTGTTGTCTGTGTGACCCCATTCCCCTAAACCCTAAGCTCTATTCTAAAAACTTCTCAGTTTAAGAACAAGTTCGCGAAACTCCTCTTACCTTACTTTTAGAGAGTTGATGAGTTCTAGAAACATGAACTATTGTAAGGTTTTTAACGTCTTAATAACCTTACATCATTGCTAGGTTCTTCATCGTTCTTCAATTTTTCTCGTCTTAATAATCTTAAATCTCCTAGATTCGTCATTATTCTTTAATCATTATTGGAACTTCCGTTGGGTTTGGGTCCACCAAATGGTTTATCATGTTTTATTGTTTTAAGTTTAGAATTGTGTATAAATAAATAAAAATTATAGGTATTTTTTTTTTACCTCTTAGTGTGTTCCTATAATTTATTGTATTTTAATGGTGTATAATTAGTAAGTGATATATTTGGTGTCCAACCAATAAAGATTAGCGTGCTCGTAGCAGCACCCAAAATAATTTAAGTTCTAAATGATAAATGTAACAAAAAAAATGCCAGAGGAGAAACACTCTCGGATTGATCCGTGCTTGATACTTGAACTGTTTAAATACAAAGAGTTATACTATGACAGTGAAAATCTTGTAATTACAGAGACAAAAGTGTATTATAAAAGCATCCCTTGTCTCTCTATATAATTATCAAGTGCTATCAATAGTGTAAAGAGCAATGCTACGTCCCTTCCGATTGTCCACTCTCCAATTGTTTTTCATATTTTAAACAAAAAGACAATAAAAACGATGAGACCCACAAAAAAATGTCATTATGTTTTATCTTTTTGTATAAAAATAGGAGAGCACTACAACCGGAAAGTAGATGTGGCATTGGGAGCTCCATGAAACTGAGCTTTGGCTCAAAATTAGTTTCAAACTAGAAAGTGGCCCTCATTAGTTAAACTCTGGTTCAAAGATGTGGATTGTAGCAGATGTTTTATCTGCTTACTATCTATAAGGGTCCGTTCTTCTGCTAAGACTTATAAAGCATGTCACTTTGCACTTTGTAATGATACTTAGGAAATTTGAGTCATTCTGTCAAGATTTAGAACAAAATTAATTCTTACCACCATGAGATTTCAAGGTGGCGTTTGATTTGGATTTTATTAGCCAAAAACCGATAAATTGATTTTTGGTTAATAAAATCCAATCCAAACGCCCTACAAGTCTTATCATTTTTATGAGGTTTGAAATGTTATGGGTATTGCAACCCTAAGAGATGAAAAACACAATGCATCTAGTTCTTAAAAAAAAATGTATATTGTTAAATGAAAAAACTTGCAAAGTGTCAAATTTTGTAAGCCTCAGTAAAAGAGAAAACCGTATTAGATATTAACTTTTTTTTTTTTTTAATAGCAAAATACTAGCACCGGTTACTGGTTTGCAATAGTTAGTGGATTAATTAACGAGTTCCTAAACATGATGGACCTATCATATCATATCATATCAATTGCTATACCCCGCCCCCCTCATGGAGATATGCACTACCACTAACATAAGCCAGCAACATACGGAAAGGGACAGTTTATCGTTCCTTGCCCGCAAACGCAATTAGATAAGTTGGACGTTTCTATTATTTGAGATGTAACTCGTGTTGAGCGTGATCTCACATCCAGACGGTGAAATATCTGGAGATTATCAAATATCCTAACAAATATCCGGAGATGAACACCAAAAAACAGACGAGTTTTGATCAAAACGTAAGAAAATCCTATCCAGTGGCCAACACCCTTATACAAGTGGTGGTTAAGAGTAGACTTCTATGCGAGCATGATTTGAATACGTTAGAATTCGGTATGAGCTTGATTCGAGCACAAATATATATTTAGAACTTGAGCTTTGCTTAAGCAAACTTACTCGAGTTTGAGTGTGGCTCAAACTTAATTTTAGTAGTGTTATTTTAATTGACTTTATATAATTATAATAAAATTATTTAATATTAGATTACAATATAAGAAATTACACAAAATTAATCTAATCATACCAGAATCTGATTTGAAGATGGTCCTCGGTGGTGTAGAAGTAGAGAGTCAAGTTTAAGGTTTTTGCTTTTAACTTTTTAAATTTATTTTGTTATTACAAGAAAAAGTGCATGTTTAAATATTTAGAGTTAAATACTGTTTTGTCACCTTAAACTTAAAATATCACTGCTATTAATAAAATATTATTATCATAAGTTTAATTATAATATCTTATACTTAATAGAGATCTTAAAAATGTTAATATTATTTACTCATTTTTGATATTTTATATTAATTATTTCAAGAAAATAGGTGCTTTTAATTTTAAAGTGATACTTTGGTTAAACTTAATGGCTAAACTGGTATTGTCAGAATCGAACTGGATTGGCCGGTTGAACCGGTGGAATCGGTACTCTTTAAGAACCGACCAGAAACGGTTAGAACTGGTCAAAACTGGTAAAATCGGTTGGAAACCAATCAAAATCGGATAGAACCGAGAAAAATGAAAAAATAATAATTTTTTTTTTTTGTAAAAGGCACACGATTGAACCGGTGGAACCAGAAACCGGCCACTCTACCGGTTCGATCCCAGATTCGGTTCTGACAACACTGGCTTAACTGTTGATGTTGAATCTTTGTCTTAAGGAATTCTTGAAGAATCAAGAAATCACATTCATAAAATTAGATAAAAAAAAGTATATTATAAAAAATATATTATTAGTTAAAAATATTATTACTATATAAAATAAAAACATTATTAAAAATATTTCACATGCAAACCCTAAATGACTCAAACTTGGAGCCGAGACCACAGAGGGTCTGGCTCAAGCTCAATTTGTTTAAACATAACAATTTAAATACAAAGCTCCGCTCTGTTTCACGACACTGAAGCGGAGTTCCTTTCTCTTTTTTGTCCATGATAATTTTGTAAATCTGGCTGTAGAAAGTGTTTTGCACAAATACCCCTTCCTTTATTCAAAATTACAAACGTATCAGGAGAGCTCCGCTTCAACAGCGTGAAGAGGTCTCTAAACATAAATGTAGCCCTAGTTAAAGGGCATCGTTAGTGAGGACGGGTGATTGGGTTTAAATTTCGAATTTTACAATCCTGTGGGAACATCTATACCAAAAGAAAAAGAGAAAAATTGTATCCTCGTCCAATGGAGCCTTTTCCCCGACACCCAACGACGCAATTCTAGTGATTGTAACTTGGGAAATGAACACCCTCTAAGAAAAGAGAAAAAGGGAGGCCATGGGTGTAGAATTATTACACACCCATTCCTCTCGGAATGCGTTTGAAATTAACATTTCGTGATAATAAGCTGTAAGTTTCAAATAGTCCGCACCGACCTTCCAAATTTATGCCATTGATGCCGACACGGGGGACCCGCCACCGCCCCATCACCCTCTTTATACGTCACGTGTCCACCATTCTATTGTTTTGTGGGCACGCAATGTCATTATAGCATCTCTTTAGCACTTTCTTTTTTTATTTTTATGCCTTAGTCGGTTGCACCACTCAATAAGATATTACTTTTTTTTTTTTTTTTTTTTTGGGAAGAGTTTTGTATATCAGCAGCTGGTCCTTCCTAATTTGCATATACACCGTCGTGTGTAAAGGTTTTACAGATTAACTCATAATTTTCCAACAAACAAACAAACAACCTCAACCCTTACTTCTTGTTTGAAATTGTTACTAAAATAACTATTATATCTTTAACAGATATCATAATCTCCTTTAACTATTATTGAACAATAGTTAATAAGTCTTAACTCTTATAGTTATTAAATATTTTTTTTCTAAAAACCAATGTTAGATGATTTAACCTTAAGGTTATTTTTTTTCTTCTAAAAATAAGATTAGATGTTTTAATCTTAAGGATTAGTGAATCTTAGTCCTAGTTAAAATAGACACGTTAATTTTTTTTTCTACTTAATGCTTTAACTCTAAGAATTAGTGAATCTTAACCATAGTTAAAAGGAGTTAAAAGATATGTTTAATTTTTTTCCCTAAAAATCAAGGTTAGATACTTTAACCATAAAGATTAGTGAATCTTAATCACAATTAAAAGGAGTTAAAAGAGGATTCATCAATTTTTTCCTTCCTAAAAATTAAAGTTTGGTGTTTTAACCCTAATGATTAGTGAATTTTAACCATAGTTAAAAGTGTTAAAAAGAGACAAATTAATCATAGGGGTTAAAACTTATTAACCATGATTCAAAGATAGTTAAAGAGATTTTATGAGGTTATGAAATATTTTAAGAGTGTAATAGTTATTTTATTAACAATTTCAAACAAAAGTCTAACGGAAGTGAGATTTAGGTTGTTTGTCTAACATTGAAAATCATAAGTTAATTTTCAAACTTTTAACACATAAAATTGTATTTGCTAATTAAGGAAGAACCTAACAGCTAATATGCAAAAAGTCCTTCATTATTTTCCTTATTCATGTAAGATGGCGTCAGCTTCGGATTCTCTCTGGCCCGTGCCAGCTTTCGGGTCAGAAGTCATTTGATTTTCTCCCCCGATTTTGACACCCCACCCAACCCCACCCTTGATATCTCCCTCTCTTTATCTCACAAAGTGTCAAATAAGGGCCGGAGAAGTCAAAATCATGGGCTCATGGAATGACTTCTCCAACCCAGCTAGCGCTTCATTTGCGGTTGCACCAGAGCACTTTCTGGCACGGGCCAGAGAAAATCCGAAGCCGCGTCAGATGCGTGTTGGGCATCCCTATAAAGCCAGCTCTCTCCAAACCTTAACGATCATCACAAGGCAACGTTCCAGCTGTTCATTCTTCAAGAGTGTAGTGTTATCGTTGAACACACGTTGTACGAATATCTGTTCTGTTTAGTTCTTTGTTCTTGTATTTTCTAAGGGTTAACAGTATGGCGGAGGAACACCAGAAAAGCCATGAGTGCGAGACTCCCACCGTTGCAGTTGAGACCACAGATCGCGGGATGTTCAGTTTTTTGGGGAAGAAAGAAGAAGAGAAGCCACAAGAGGAGGTGATCGTGACTGAGTTCGAGAAGGTACACGTGTCTGAACCTGAAGAGAAGAAGGAAGAAGAGGAGGAGGAGAAGAAGCCCACTCTCCACCGATCTCAAAGCAGCTCTAGCTCGGTACGTTTATTATAAGATTTTTTATTGGTAAAAACTAAATTAATTGAGTGATTATGTGATCGGCTTGATGTCAATATAGACATGTGTGAATCCTTCACTGTACGTAATTAATCAGAGATCGGGTTACTTAGAATTCCAAAGCTTCCCAGATAGTGTCGACCACTAATCGCAAGATAAAGTCAAACTTAGACTCACGTCTAAAAGTGATTTATTTGGCGATTGAGGGTTGATGACATTGAGGCCAACACTAGACATAGACGGTTGGTAATTGGTGAATGTTCATCACCTTCTGATACACGTCCCATTTTTGGTTAAGTATGGAAAGTGGGGCTAGCCTTCCCCTGAGAGATATCCATTGATTAAGTGAATGGTACATGAGGGGATAGGACCTCATTGGGTAAAGGTCCGAGTGAACAAGGTTGCTTATGCTTAACTTTCGCTTATTATACATATTACCAAGACAATTAGTTGGCGCTTATTTATTTTGCAAAGCGGCCATCATATTACGATTTATGAGTTAGGAGTGGAAGTAGTCAATTAGATATTTGCTTATGATTCCCAGCACTCCTTAAAAAGTGGAAGCTAGGGTAATGCAGAGCTGTTTTTTTTTTTTTTTTAAATGTTGAAAATAATAATAAAAAAAAGTTTTCAGAAACACCACTCCAGCGCTTGATAATCACGGAAATTCAGAGTAATTACCCGGGTAACTAGGAACCATGTGTAGTAATGTGGAGGATTAAAATGACGACCTTGCACATGGAGTGTGGATTAGCAAATAGCAACAGCCCCTGTTGTAGGCCACCGAGGAAGAACTCTTGGCCGGTTCTAGAAATTCACTTGGATGTACTAATGGTTCTTTGAAAATTTGCAGTCCAGTGACGAGGAGGAAGAAGAAGGAGAAGGAGGGGAGAAGAAGAAGAAGAAAAAGGGGTTGAAGGAGAAGATCAAGGGGAAGGTATCTGGGGAAAAGGAGGAAGAGAAGAAGGTGGAGCAAGAGGATACATCCGTCCCAGTAGAGACGTGCGACGAAGTAGCTTTTGCAGAAGCGACTCCCCCAGAAGAGAAAAAAGGCTTTCTAGAGAAGATCAAAGAGAAACTTCCCGGGCAGCAGAAGAAGGCCGAAGAGGGTTTTCCTATTCCAACCCCTCCTCCTACCGAGTGTGCTGCAGACGAGCAAGGGGAGGCCAAGGAGAAGAAAGGGATATTTGAGAAGATCAAGGAGAAGCTGCCTGGGTACCACAAGAGTGGAGAAGAGAAGGAGACTGAGAAGGAAAAGGAGAAGAAGTGTGCCTGCAGCCATTAAGAGGGATATATTTTGTTTGTTTATTAAATGGTGATTAAATGGTGATGTGCTTATTTTTTTTCTCTTTATATGTATAAGTGCTTTATGTGCTTATATAAGTTTGTTTTGATATTTTTAATTTCAGGTTTGAGTGGGGAGATTATCATTTCCTTATGTTATTTGTGAGATTAAAGTATCAATGAATTGATTGCTTCCTCCGTTTTCTTCTATAAAAAAAGCTTCTTCAATTCTAAAGTGTAATTGAGTAGATGCTCTCCACTCCCCCAGAAGAAAAGAACCACTTTAATTTCAACATACATTTAACTTTTAAGAAGGCCAGTGAACTCCTCGTTTAATGCAAATAAAAGACAGATCAATAATGATTTGTCTTAGTTCTTGCAACTACTTTTCAAACGAATCATGCAATGAAACATTGAGCATCCCTTTAACAACGAAACATTAAGCATCCCTTTAACTTTAGACCTGGCTTTCTAATTTATCGATGCATCTGTGTAGGAATGTGGCCATAAAGTCAAAAATGTTTCTACATTCAATCCAAGTTTCCAAGTAAATGTTCATTCTTGTAACGGTTTACAGGACTTGATAGAGGGGGCGTTTCTCCGGAATGAGAAGAGATATCCGACTATCTATAAATAGATCGAATCTATATGATTCAAGTAACCCTAACACTAAAGACCGTTTGGTGTGTGCAACCTTGCACACAGATCTTGTGTGCCCCTTACGAAAATGGACCATGTGTCCCTAAAATATCCAGCTCATATTCAGGGAGATTGACGCCATCACCTCCGTTCACTTCTTTTCTTTTAACCACATAAGGAAACTTGTGGTCAAACAATCAACTAACCGAAGGTCAAACAATCAGCTAACCGAACCAAACAATGAACCAAACAAGAAGGTTCCTAATTCAAATTTCTTCTCTTTCTACCCATATCTGCTTTCTCCTTTCACAAAATCGGGAAAAAAGTTGCAGGCAATGATGGAGTTCACACCATGGATCTGGGTACTTTTCTGGAAAATTTATCGTATCATAATATTACAGTTGACAAAATAATAGCTGGATCGGATAGTATAAAGCCAGGCATAGATTGGAAACTAAGTTAAAACTAATTTCGGTTCATTCATCATACAATTTTTTCTGGTTTTGTGAAGGGAGAAAGTAGAAGAGCTAGGCAAAGAGAGAAGAAATAAGAATTAAGAAAGTTTTGGTGTTAATAGAAAAGAAGTGAACGGAGTTGACGGCGTCAATCTCCCTGAATATGAGCTGGATACTTTAGGGACACATGACACATTTTCGAAAGTGCAAAGTTGCACACACCAAACAGTCTCCTAACACTAGGTCATGGAGAAAACCGTCGTACCGCAATCATCAGCCTCATGACATTCCCCTTCATCATCATCTTCAGTGGGAGATGTTAGCATATGTAATAGCTGTAAATGCTACTGAAGGGCACTCATGAATGTGCAAAAAAACCTCTATTAATTGTTTCCAACTTATGACTGAAATTCAAGAGGAGTTTTAGTTTTATACCAATAGATCTATAAAAGGGGAATAAACTCCATGAGAGAAAGATTGCTCTAAGGCAAGAGATCTGCTCTTGTTGAGAACAGCCCTCTGAATTCGACACTCAGACTCACGACAACCACGTTCCCCTATTCCATCTTCTTATAGATTTTTCTGCTTCCAACAATCTTATCTTGTGTTGGAAGGTGAGCTCGGTGGAGGATAAGTTTGTGCTCTGAGTCATGTGGGGTTGTGAGGCAAATTGCCCCTTCTCTTAATCTGATAAAGATGAGATGATAAAAGGTCTTGACTTTGTTACCAATTCCTGTATTTGGTTCTTTTGTTTGTTAACTCATCTCTGTCATTAGACGGAGTGAAAGTTGTCGAAGAAAAAGTGAGGCCTGAAGATGATTGATTGGGGATTATGGAGGGATAATATCGCGATGTCTAGGGGAGGCGTATCAGTAAACCCATTAAATCAAGGACTAGGGTTGATTTTGGCGGGAAGTGATTAACAAGTTAGATTTAGTAATTCCTCTCCACTATTGTCTACCAGAGGTAATCCTGAGGCTTGTTTATGATATCAGTTATTTGAAAAACCTATTATCGCAGATGAGACTTTAGAGTAGCGTTCGCCTGCCCACAGTTAAAAATGGCAACCAACAAAAGTGAAAAGAGTCACCAGGCTCACCAGATCTAATGCTCCGTCTCAGGGGTGGAGCTACATGGGGCCAGGGGGAATAAAGCTCCCCCGAGATTTTGGAATATTTTTTTTACTATTGTATTTATAATATTAATAGCCTGTGAGAGGGGCGAAGCCGGGAACAGAAGCTCTGCCCCCCTAAACTTTTTAGAAAAAAATTATTCTTTACAAACGATCAAAAACAAGCACGATGGTCCATGAACTTGACCCTCAATTTTTTTTGGAGGAGGCTACACCCTCGAACCCCCATTGTTAGCCCTTGCAAGAGAATCCTGTCTCCACTCGTGCTCCGTCCTCCCATTCAGATAGAAGAGCGGTGTATCCCTTCAACTTGGGTAATCAAGTGGCATACCAGGAGGGTCTCCTTGTTCCACCACTTCACCCCCTCGTCACTTGGCAAACTTCAGCTCAAGGGACCTCAGTCGAGGTATTATCTTTTGGTACATCATTTTGGCCGCAACCCCGGTTACCTGTTCATGCGTTAGAGAGCCTAGCTTCTAGTGGCCAGTGGGCTTATTAAGCGCCACCCCAGTTATCTGTTAATGGGTTAGAGAGCATAGCTAGCTTCAAATGGGTATATCAACCGTTACACAACTCCCAACTCCTCGTGAAAATGTATCCCAAATTACCCACGGGCTAATACACAACTCCTCATGAGAATGTATCCCAAACTACCCACGTGAGGTAATGCACACTGCCACTGGCACTAGCAGGCAGATGTGATGGTATTGCATGAAAAAACAAATACATTATTCAGGAAAAGAAAAATTAACCCTAACTGCCTCCTTTTTATGTTGAGGATCTCCAGGTGCGCCTATATGTTTGTTAATGACCTATAACTGCTTTGTTTCTAAATTACTCAACTCATCGACCATAGGTACCAAGATAACCATGAGGTCTCTCTTAAAATTTCAAAACCCATCTACAAGAAACCTAACATGGACATAAACAAATAAAACCAATGTTTTTCATACATGTTAATTCGAATTAGTGAATATTATATTCGTTATTTATATTATTACTATTATTTATTCAACAGATTCGATTGAGAAATAATATTCCAAAACTTTTGTATGTTCTCTGTTGTTTGTGTGGATTGGTCATACGTTATAGAATATATAACTTCGATCTTAGGGATCAATTTCTAGTCACGTAACTTCATAATAATTATGTTAATTATGTAAAGAATCTGCATAATTTCCTTCAAATTGAGATGGCATCCAATAATAGTGTTCTTTAGAAAAGAGTCCGGGAAAGAGGTGATTATGTTCTCCTATTTTCTCAAATATTCACAGATGCTTTTGTGGGAATCATTGAGAGGAGGAACAAAGAAATCAATTCTTCGGTATCACAATCGCAAGTAAAAAGAAAGTTGGATTTGGCGATGCTTCCTTTCTCAATCCCATAAAATATGATGCATCTGATTCCAATATTTTGATGTAAATAAGTGAAATTTGGTTTGGTTTCTGTATTCGCTATGATAAGTTACTTGAAAACAATGGAAATGGTGAATATCAGAAAGAATAGATATTATAAGGTAAATTAATTCCTACTTTACTTATAGGGTGCTGTAAATTTAATTTTTATGCAGGTGAACAATGCAGGGGATGAGACTTATTATCTGACTGTGAGGCCATTAGAGCCTTTAAACTAGGTGTACAAGTCTTTAGAATGCAATCTGTATGTTTATTTAAGCTTCAAAAGTACAATAACCACTGCTATAAAACATTGCAAAAGTAACATTAATAATCACAATTTTTTTTTGTTATCAAAATGCTCCACGATTGCACATTAAAAACTAAGCTAATCTATCAGAGTTAGGGGAATTTTTCATCTTATAGTTCTGGTATTACATCAGGTATCAACCTGATCTAATATACCTCCTTTATCTGATCCTGGAAATTGCAATGCAATAATACGAGCTTGACACTCCCTAATGGAAGATGTCACTCTAGATCAAATGAAATGGCGGAATAAGATTCCCAAAATCGGTTCCATATACTGGGAGTTAGGATTGATGGTACGATGAGTTTTATACTGGGCCCACCTTTAGTTGCAAGTTCAATACCAACTTACCTCTCCAGTCCTCCCTGCCAAAAAAGGAAAAAAGGTTACTACATAGATGTTACCTAGTCAGATCATTTGGAGGGTATTTCTCATGAGGTTGGTTGGTTTTTTATTTTGGAAAAAGAAAGGATTTACAAGACTATAAACGTGTTCATTATCGAATATATACCACTCATTAACTTTAATAAATCAGAAGTTGCCTTGGTTTAGAAAAAATAAAAAAACATTTAAGATGATTAGGGCAACGTAGTCAATAAGCAATTGGTAGCTGAAAAAGGAAGCAGTTGTTGGTCATTAAAACACATCGGCAGTTGGAGGTCCCAAACTTTTAAATGGAGCAGCTCCACTCCTTGTTACTTTTCATATTCAGAATATTTTCTATTAGATGGACGGTCTAAATCGAGCCCGAAGCAATAGGCTTTTGCAGCGGAACAATTGCAAAGCAAGTAACTATGACTCCATCGTTTTAAGGTTGGGGTTGAAATATATGAGGATGTTCAAAATTTTCTAAGATTCTATTTAAGTCAGCTTTAACCTCAAGTTTTTCTTAAACAAAATTTATATGGCAATTCCTCTCACACATATTGAGGAAATCATTTGTTATTCAGAAGTGACTTAGCAGGGGTGTATAAGGAGCTATCAACTTGTTGGCATTTGTGGCCATGGAGCTCTCGGTTACTCTATTAATGAGTAACAACAAGTATAATGACATTCATTAGTGTGTCATAAACTCTCATTATGTCTTCAATTCATGATTGTAATTCAGGAGATGAGTTACTATTACAGATCTATATAAGGGGATTAAACCGCATAAGAAATATGTTCCAAAAGCATAAGAGAGATCTGCTCCTGTAAAAAGAGCCCTCTGAATTGCGACACCCAACCTCACGGCAATACCTTCCTCCATTCCTTCCATCTACTTCTTCCTCTCCTCTCATTTACGGGACCCAACACAACCCTCCTTAAGACAGGCCCTATTGGAGGGGTTGCTTGGATTTTACCCTTATTGCACCTGAACGACTATATTAGGTCAGGTTGTTTGTTAGTCACATGATATCATTTCAACAAAAAAAAAAATTCATTCCTTTTTATGATTTTGCTAGCCCCGCTCAATATCATTGAAATTTGGATTAGGCCCAAATCAGGCCTGTTAAAGCCCATTTTGAACCAGATATACTATGCTCCATGGCCCGACAGATAATTATTTCTATGCCATTGATATACAGCATTGATAGATTCTTACGTAAACCCCAATCTAGGGGTTTTTCCCAGATTGTCCCTTTAGTATGGGGTTCTTCCCCAAATAACTAGGTTTTAAAAATCATTCTTTAAATGCCCCCACACACATGTGCATCTATTTGTACATGCGAATTTTTCCCATTTTATCCAAATCATTTGAAAAAAAAACTTTGGATATCTCTACCTCATTTCTAACGAGTTCTTCGTCTCCATCCTATTTCCGACGAGAGAACTTCGTTCCCACCCCATTTCCAGTCATAGATCTTTGTTCCAAGAGCGTTCTTTTCGTGAAAAAACGTCATTGACCGAAAAACAACCCTCATTTTCGGGTTATTTGTGTTTTTTAAAAAATGAATTCAAAAAAATCATTGCATATATGATTAATTCATGGAAATATGTTTATAATCATTGTATTTATGGTTCAAAACCTTAAATTTCATGTTATATATGTGTTTACATGTGTTTTTTTTCATTTTCTATGATTTACAGTCATGTTTCCAAGCTTGAAGACGACGGTCGATGCATTTTGCACGAGTTCGATGCATAAAATGCACGAGGTCGATGCATTGCATCAACTTAGTGCATTTTATACGCGGTCGATGCATTTTGCATGGGGTCGATGCATAAAATGCACGGGGTCGAGGGATCGATGCATAAAATGCACGGGGTCGATGCATTGCATCAACCTAGTGCATTTTGTATGCGGTCGATGCATTTTGCACGGAGTCTATGCATTGCATCAACCTAGTGCATTTTGTATGCGGTCGATGCATTTTGCACGGGGTTGATGCATAAAATGCACGAGATCGATGCATTGTATCGACTTAGTGCATTTTGTATACGGTCAATGCATTTTGCACGGGGTCGATGCATAAATACACGAGATCGATGCACTGTATCGACCCTGGGCGTAAAAAAACTTCAGGAAACTCAGATTTTTACGATTTTTTCATCTTTTTTTTTTTTTTTTCAAATTATTCTTCTTTCAAAATCAGTATAAATGGTAATGAATGGGTATTTGGAAGATGAGAGGAGTGGGTGAACTTCATTCATCTCATCCACGTACGTATCTTCTTCTATGAATGGAGAACTCTCGCCGGAAATGGGGTGGGAACGAAGAACTCTTGCCGGAAATAGGGTGGGAACGAAGATCTTTCATCTGCGAACCTAAATCCCTCTTCTTCTTCTTCTTCTTCTTCTTTTTCTTCCAAAATCAATAGAGGGGTATTTAAAACTTTTCATAAATACTGAATTATGGAAAATAGAAGATAAGGATATTTAGAGAAGGGTTTTCAAAACTTGGTTATTTAGGCAAGAACCCCATACTAGAGGGGCAATCATACTAGAGGGGCAATCCGGGAAAAAACCCCCCGGTCTACGCACTGCGAGTTCGAGGACAGCTTCTAATCGTGTGCACCCACTCTCTCGTCCATTTCATTGATGGAGGACGCGGACGGGGGTCGTCAGTGCTCAATCTGCAACCAGAAAGAGTCCTAAAACCCTAGAACAGGTACTTTGTCCTCCTCCCTTCCCTTGTAAGTCGTTTTTTTTTTTTTTTGTAATTAAAAATTCCAGTGTGCAAACTTCGAATTATGGTTTTCCCTCTAAATTCCTTTACTCAAGTTCTTCTGTTTGAAGGACTCGATGCTTAAAGGCTGCAATCACTCTCTGTAGATTTGCAGGAATGTTTCTATGCTGTCTTTGAGGAAGAGATCCACAAGGTTATCGTGGATAACCATTTATTCAAGCCTGGCGAACGCATTGCTATAGGAGCTTCCGGTGGAAAAAGGTATATTCTGCTGTCTTTCTTAGTAGTTTTGAACAACACTGTTTCTCGGATTCAATACTCTTCCAAACCCTATAATGGGGTTTATCATGTATTGTTAGTGGTACAACTTAATTTAATCCAAATTAATAGACATAAAATCAAGAGTAAAAATAATATACTTGCAAGTGCACAAGTGATAGAATTGATGGATCTGGTGAGCACAGGATCTGATCCATAGCCATTGACTGTTGTGCAGCAAGAATTAGAGAGAAGTTGGTTTTCCACTCAATGAGAATAGAGCAAAAATCACTGAGAATATAAAGCAAGAGAAAGAGGTTTAAGGCTTCAGGAAAATCCACCTATCCCTCCTTATGATTAGATTTAGATGAAAACGCATCTAAAATTAAATAAAGATTTAAACTAGATGGAAAATACTACGATAAAACCACTAATTATTAATCCAACTGAATAATTACAGCAATTTAAAAAGCAATTTGTATGCAACTTACAGTGGATCCAAGCATTCCATATATCATTAGATCATTTGAAATCAAAGAACATATAGAGAGGAACAATTAACTAAACTAAGAAAATTATTCAATTAAAATCAATAATCAAATCATCCACATCGTCCACATAAGTTGGGAAAAGCTTCGAATCTCTAACCTTAGAAAGTTGTTTAGCCAACCATGATTAGAATTGTCATTCTCCTTAATGGTTTACTAAACATTACAATCAAATAACTCAAAGAAAAAGAAGAAGAAATAAAAACAAAACAAAACTAACAAACAAGAGAAAAGAGAATGAGAAAAGATTAGAGAGCTCAAAATCTCTCGCACTTTAGGTTTATATAGATTAAAGGAAAGAAGAGAAGAGAAAATAAGCAAAAGAGAAACTTCTAATTACTAAATTCCAACCAAAATTGTACTTCCCTCAACTTGACGAACTGTTTTGACCCCTTAAACGTCCAAATTAGGAGATCTTCGTGAAATACAATTTTGTTCCCCTCTGAGTCTTCTTTCCAAAACATTCAGTCTTGTCTTAATCCGACTTTTGAGTCAAAAGTTACGAGCAAATTAGTAAGTACTGTCCAGATTAGGCGGGAATCCGGGAAATTCTCCTTCTTTGCTTGAGATTGGTAGCTAAATAATAGCACTCCTCTAGCCATCTACTTAATTTCTTACTTTTCTTGTAGATTTAGTTGACTTTCATTAAGCTCCTTACTTGAATTCCAAAATCCACGCAAAATAGAGAATTCATGTGACTAAAATAGGCTTTCTCATTTTTTCTGATATAGAAACATCAATATGATACACTTCTTCTTTCTAATTCAAGAGAGTTCCATCATTTTCATGCCAAAATCACCTTCATCCGTATATTCCTAAGATTCTCCACCCATGTTGTAGAATCTTTCTATACTTGGTCTTGGGCTTTGACTTTTTAACTTGAGACTTGGCTTCTTGGACTTGGGCTTTAACAAATGCTTGTGGACTTTGACATTTTTATTTGTGGAACTTGAACTTGGGTTTTTGGACTTTAGCTTTCTTGAATCCCGAGAGTGGTCTGGGTTAAGACTCCTGCAACAATAAATACACGTAATAAGTCTCTCTTAAGAAAGCTTTGCACGTGACCTTTCCGGACGCGCATGAAGGCATGCAATTGTTCCATAAAAATCAAAAGAAAAATGACAACGCAATGATGAGAAGAGAATGTACCACTTTACGTGTAAACTTGAAAATATATGCCAGAAAAGTTTGATAATGTTAATTTAAATGAGGATAATCAAGCAAAATTAAGCACTTATCAGTTAGGATTCTAGATCCTACCAGCTTTGATCTACCTCAAGGTATATCAAACTTCCAACTCGATTCACTTCAAGGGGAATCGTTCCTCCAGTACTAGATTAATTTTATTCAATACCCAAAACTCAATTACAATCATGCTTTAATAGATAAAAACTCCTTCCAGAATTAGGATTCAAATAATTTAGAAACTCTCCTAAAACGATTGAAAAATCAAACAAAAATAAACTTCCTAATAATAGACTCCTATGCTAAATAGGGTTCCTAACATGTATATGATGTTTTTGTAAACCCAAAGAATTTGAATGAATCGTCTTTTTTCTTTTGGTACTCAATCATGAAATTCAGGGGCGGAGCCACGATTTTCTTGTAGGGGGCAAGTAATATAGGGGGGAGCCAGAGTTTTCTTTTAGGGTGTGTTCGTTTGGCAAGAAAGTGAGGGAAAAGAAAAGAAAAGTAAAGTGTGTTTTCTTGCACTTTTCTTGTGTTTGGTTTGCAAGAAACACACTTTCATTTTCTTGCACTTTCTCAATTGTGACAAACTTTCTCCCAAAAATTCCATCCATCTTTTGATGGTTATTTTGCGAGAAAATTTAAATTTCTTTTCTTTTCCCTTTCCTTTCTTTTCTTTCACCTACTTTCTTGCCAACCGAACGCACCCTTATGGGATAAGTAATGTAGGGGGACAAGTAGTGGTTGATTGATAATGTAAGTAATTATTATTGACGAGTTTATGAAGAATGATTAGGCAGGGTACCAAATATTCTTTGTCCAGGGGATGTTGGGGTTCAGGGCGGGCCATCTTGTCCATTTGTGTCTGTTTGTAAAGAATAGCTATGCCCCCCATAGACCATAGCTATGCCATCTTAAATTAAATAATATATTATAAAACTTAATTTTTTTTAAGAAATTAAAAGTTCAAGGGGGCAGCTGCCCCTCTTACCCCATGCCTATTCCGTCTTAAATTAAATAATATACAATATAAACTTAGTTATTTTTTTACTAAAGTTCAGAGAGGGCACTAGCCCCCCTTGCCCCTTGGGTTCTGATCCTGATGATGTTCCTGCAACTCACTATTAACTAAGCACAATGGTGAAGAAAATATCCAAAATTTTATTTTCTATTAATTTTGAAGAAAGTAGAAGGATATAATGCAGATTTAGGCTGAGTAGAGAAAATAATAAAATGAACAGGTAGCTAGATTTGTGGAAAGTGGAATGTTCTATGTTTGTTTGATGGAGAGATTTCATGTGATATGAAACGAGGTCTGACTCTTACCTGGTTGTCAGTTTTTTTTATCCATATGATTGTCATTTTGTTATGCTTTTTTGTGGAATTGAGAGATTCAGCGAAGTTTGATTATTCACTAATGTGGTGTCCGTATTTAGGGATTTTGGTGAACTCGGTAACTGTGGTCTGATCTGAAAAATGACTAAAATGCTCACAGACCTTTAAAATGTCTATTGGAGGAGAAAATGTAACTCTTTTGTAAAAATGCTTGGCCTTGACACCACGTAAACGATGTAAAATAAAGGCTAGTAATAAATATATTTAAATTATAAAATTAAGAACACAACTTACTCCACAATATATATATACACACATATAAAATCCGAAGGATCCTTTCCAATTTAAGCATGAAGATAATCTTATGTTGGCCTGCTTGGAGAGATTGACTTAATAATGGTCAAGACTAAGACACGATGGATGGATCTTAGATTGACTTACATTTTGCAATACATGGCTAGCAGGCTATATATGTGTACACCCTCAACATTTCGTCTATGGGCGCAGATAGCACATAGTATGAAGGTTTGTTGAAAGAATTAGTCTAGGGATACTCCCAAGTGTACTCCCATATATACTCCCAAATCCTAACCGTTTATCTCAATTATTAAACGGTTAGGATTCGTGCTGATGTGGCATTAGAAAAGACAAAATAAGCCAACTCAAATCCTGACCCCTAATGGTTGGTTATAATTTGTTAGGATTAGGGAGTATATATGAGAGTACCCATAGACCGACTCTTGCTGAAATGCTGATACTCTTGATACGTCAGATTGTTCAGTGGCGGTTGAGATAGAGCATACACATAGGCGAGGCAAAATTGTTGACTATTTGTTACGCTAATAGGTGCAACAAGCTTCCCCAACATATTAACTATAAGTTGAATACAACCATAGTTACCAAGGTCTCCTTTTTCTTTTTTTTTTTCAAAAAATCCCGAATAATACCCGACTTTTTCGTCGAAGTATTTGCGAGTTTTTGAAAAATTGTGACATTTTAACAAATTTTCAAATTTTGCTAATTAAACACGAATTATTCACGATTTTTTGAAAAAGTCTTGCATAAATATTTAATATAAGAAATTTATTTGTTTATAACATTCATAATTAGTAATCTTATTATATATTTTTCATTTCTTACTTGACATTTTCACAATTTATTTCCGAACTTGACGACTTTTTCCGAACTTTTTCCTACATGAATTATTCCCGAACCCTAACTTGGTAACTATGAATACAACCCCACTGATATGGTGGGCATCTGTTAATTTTTGTTATCCATTTGAGCTGCCAATATGTGGATGTTGTTCCATTTATCTATGTGCCGTTTGTAGTTTGGTTTTAGTGAGGCATGCTTATCTTAATGTATATGTGACACATTCCGTTTCATGATGTTGCATGTTCAGTTACTCCGTCTTTGTATTATTATTTATTTCTTGTGCTACAAAAAATTATGAATTGGGATCCATTTCTTCATGTTATTATCTACTTTGTTCAATGCAGACTCCATGGTCCTTGCCTATGTGTTGTCAGAATTGAATCTTCGGCACAATTATGGTCTGCATCTCTTCCTATTATCAGTTGATGAAGGGATTACAGGGTATAGGGATGATTCACTTGAAACTGTCAAAAGAAATGAAGTTCAGGTGAGCAGTTGTTTATTTTGTGTATTTGCTGCTTATTCTTATTCTTATTTTTTCACTATATTGAATTTTGAAAGTTTTGTGGCTTGTTTTCCATTCATTCTTCATTACTTGGAAAATCAACGAGTCCACTTGTAACTCAGTCAGTCGAGCCATTACAGCTCACTTAGTCAAATAGGTTATAGAATCAACTTTCCATAAACATACCTTCACTCTGCAGTGTTCTTCCAAATTTTTTCACGTTTCAGGAACTCCTGGAATTATAGAAGCTAATACAATGGCCAGCATTGATTTTCGTATGTTAGACAATGATTTTTTTTAGGTCTTTCAAATATTTAAACTTCATTCAATGACACGTCTGAGTGAAAGATTTATAGCTGTGCATGTAAGTTTGAACTTTTGACCAATGCTTTGATTTTTTATGATGCTTGTTGTGGTGTTTGAGAGCTTCTACTGTTGCATCATTTTGTATGTGAATGTAAATATGTCTTGATTCTAGTGCATTCGATGTGTTCTTACAGTGTTGAGCTTTCCTTTTTTTCATTATCAATTTAGAATGGGCCTGTTTTGTTAATTGCCATGCCTTTAATCCTATGCCGAAATCTTTACATCCTGTTTCTGCATACATTCCATTTTCATTTTGTATCATTCCGCTGTTTAAGTCATTCTTGCCTTCATCTATTGTTTTCAGTATGGCTGCCACTAAAAGTCGTCTCATACAACGAACGATCTATATGGATGGACAATGGATGAAATAGTGAAGATGATAGGCTTGAAAAACAATTGCACCTTTTGTGGGGTTTTCGGCGTCAGGTATGAGAACTTGTTCTTATTCCGGATTCATGAAAACAGGTGTTTCTTTGGTGGTATTGTTCTAATCCTTTTTTTCCCACGAGACATCTTTTGGCAACACTTACCCAAACAGAAACAGAAAATAGAGGACTCAAGTTGGGACCTACTATATTTGGGTCCCACCATTTCTTTTGTGTGTGCCGGCCCATAGGTGCTTAGGGATTTATTCAGTTCGATCCAGTTGGCTCCCGTGGGAGTTGAGACAACTACTTGAAAGTGGATAGCATAAAAGGACTTTTGGTAGCTCTTGTAGCTTTGTAGAAGTTGTCTACATTACTGCTACAATGGTTCTCTTTTAGATTCCCAATGGCTTTCTGTCACAGGCATAACCTTGGCAATGGCCAAGCACTGGCAGTTTCTCCTTCAATCCATCGTTTTACTTGTGCAGGTCCAGAATTTAGTAATGTTTTTTTGTTTGTTTTAATTACCATATAATTTTCTCATCAATGAAAGATCTTCCAGTCAGAGAAAAATACAAAAAATTGATGTAAATGTTGGACTTTCTAAATATCTTAGGCCCTTGATCGAGGTGCTGCAATGCTAAAAGCAGACAGGCTCTGTACTGAGCATAATGCGGATGATATTGCTGAAACCATTCTCTTAAACATATTACGAGGTGACATTGCAAGGTAATGCATCATAAATACTTACATGTGACTCTAAGTTGATCCCTTCGAGACTTCTAATATCTCATTCACTCTCTTCATTTATCAGATCTTTAACATGTGACTCTAAGTTGATACCTCTTCATCTCCTCTTGGAACTAGCTTCAGTAGGAACCTATTCAGAACCCAATTATTGATCCATGTTAGGACAGTTTCACCATTTCCAATAACCCATTTAATACCTTTCATTAATAAATTCCTAGCTTTTTTGATGCCCCTACAAGCCCTATTATGCAGTCTCCTGAAAGAAATTCCCCTTTTGTAGATACTTAGTGCGCATGATCTTAACCCATAGATTATCTGTTTCCGTTAGAATTCTCCATCCTAGTTTTGCCATACAAGCTAAATTTATATCTATTGCTTCTTGTATACCAAGTCCATCTTCCTTCATTTGTCTACAAATTTTCGCACATGCTATCGGAGCCTTGCTAACTTTATTTTTAGCAGAAGTCCAAAGAAACAGTTCGTGACATGCTGAGAAGTCCCTAAAGCTACAGATTTGATAAGTGTAGTTCTCCCTGCCCTTGGATAGAAGCTTAGTTTTCCATTTCTGCAACCTACCATTTAATTCTCCAGGGTTTCTGAAAACAGATTCCTATAAACCTGACCATTGACTAGAGGAGCCCCAAGGTATTTTCCAACATTAGTCTTAAATGGGATACCCATTGCCCTGCTCAAAAGCCTTTTGAATTCATTCGGGAGACTAAAGGAAATAGTCATGACAGACTTTTCGAAATTGAATTTTTTTGCGCAGATGCCCTGCAATACATATCAAGGAGATCCATAATTTTCCCAATGCGACAAGATTCACTTTGGAAAATATCATGCAATTGTCTGCAAATAGCAGGTGACTAAGTTCAGGTCCCATTGAAGACACTCTTGTTCCAATTTGAGATCCTCTTGTTATGTTCTATTTCCATAGATCTCGTAGAGGCTTCTTGACACAAAATAAATGGAAAAGGAGATATTGAATCTCCTTGTTGTAATCCTCTCGGTTCTTGGGGCTTAATATTGCCCACTGGCAAACCATTTAGTTAGATGGAATATGATGGAGTTATACATTGCATGATCCAGTCTATCCAAATACTAGAGAACCCAATTTAGCCAAGACAGCCTTAACAAAGTCCCATTCCACTTGATTGTAAGATTTTTTCATGTCTAATTTAAGATGCATCCATCTGATTTTCCTTTCTTTTTCTTAAAACTATTCAGAATTTCATGATTTACAAGAATATTATCCGTTATTAACTGTTTAGTTACAAATGCTCCTTGAACGAGAGAAATAATTGTATACAGTATAGGTCAAAGTTTGTTGGATAAAAATTTTGGAATAACTTTATAGCAAACATTACATAAATTTATTGGTCTATTGGTTTACGGTTTACTGTCTCTTGTCTCTGGGTTATTGATCTTTGGAATCAAGGTGATGAATATCCTATTCAATTCCTTGAGTAGGTGTCCAGAAGCGAAGAAGGCCTGGACCACCTCGCAAACACTATTTCCTACTATATTCAAAAACTTTCGATGAAATATTTCTTGCAGTCCATCAGGTTTAGTAGGGGCCTTAATAGGTTGAATTTGGTTTAAGGCTAACTTAATTTTCTCAATCTCTATTGGTTTTACAAGGAGTCTAACAATCTTTCTCATTGATACATGGGATTATACAACCCAACATCTCCTCTATGTCTAAAGCACTTTTAGTCTTAAATCTTTTAACGTAGCTATCCACTGGAATTTGAGACATTTCCTCCCTGGTCTCCACCCAATTACCTTAATTGTCCTTAATTCTCCATATGCGATTTTTGGATCTTTGGGTTTGTGCTGTAGCATGAAAATATTTTGTGTTTCGGTCTCCCCACTTCAACCATGAGGATCAGGCTCTTTGAGTGCAGTAGATTTCCTCACATGGGATAATCACTTATACTCTTTTCAGAGATCTATATCTAGTAAGTCCATTCTGGAAAGGCTAGTTGTGAAGGGGAATTTACCGAAAGGACACGCGTCAGCAGCAGCTCCTCCCAAGTTCTGATTTACTGGTAGAAGGTTGGAGTGGAGGGTGTGATACCCTGACCTGTACTCCGATGATTAAGTCAGTAGGTGTAGAAGACGATGAACAGTGAGAATATAATAGAGAGTTCGAAGATCTTAGCTCTTCCAATTTTTTGCCGTCCCTTCACACTGTTTTTCACAGGTTTAAATAGGCCACCCTCACCATGGCCATGGGCACCCATTGATGTCCATGCATACTTCGAATCCCTGATGTGTACTTCAGTAATCATTTTAGATAGATCTCCCGGTCATTCGTACTGCACGCGCATCTGCACACAAAAAGAGCAGGCAAAGAGTAGGAACTCGTCCGAGGTGACTGGCATTAAATGCAGCATTAAATGCCATTTAATGCCAAGACAATGTTACCTACCTACCATCGTAGAGGTAGGATCAGTCCCAGGCGACTGGACAGTAACGCCAGATCTCATGACGTGTTAGGATACGCGATCGTGGACAATAAGACGACGGGTACGTCGTCTGAATGAGGACGTGATCGTATCCATGAGACCACGGGTCCGTCGTCAGAATGAGGACGTGATCGTCGTCCACGAGACCACGGGTCCGTTGTCAGAATGAGGACGTGATCGTCGTCCATGAGACCACGTTCTTGTCGTCCATACGACAACGGGCCCGTCGTCGAGGTGACGACGGAAATGAGCTCAAACGATAACACCACACTAAGGACGAGCTCGTTGTTACCACACTTAGGTTTTTACGAAATTTACCCATTACAAATTGCCCCTTTATAATACTTTGAACGTGGTTCAGAGTGTCATAAATATAGCGAAACGTTGGAGGAGAAGATACGGCTCACCTCAGAATGATGATAGGTCACATACTCTGTACGCGAAGGCGTAGCGTCGTGCCAGCTGTATTGCGCGTGCCGAAACGTCATACCTCATAAATGTTTGGCAGGTTGTCATCATTATCTTCCGGACGCTTCGTTTTTCCCGACGGTTACTTAACTTGGTCAAAAGACCATCCTGCCCTTCGCGCTGTCTACACGTGTGTACACGCGTACGGTACAGATCGAGGTCATTATCGTCCTTAGAGTTATGGACTGGTCTATAAGTACCGAAGGCCTGGTACTTCATCTTCTTCACTCGAATTCTTGCATCCTGCTACTCTGCCGGAATTTCTCCTCACCGACGATCTACTGTTCTGGTTTTCTTCCTTCTCTGGCTGTGCCTCCCCTTGCTTCCTAAATCCAGCTTCGGTAAGAACCTTCTCTTTTCCTTTTATTCTGTGGTCGTCTTTCCTACATTTCTTCTTTTTCTCCTTGTTTGCGACCATGTCTGCCGAAATAGTTAGGATAGACACTGCCGATGAGGCCAGTTGTTCAGGCAGTGCCCCTCACGGTGTTATCACCGGTGTTTCCAAATCCAAAACCAGACCAGTGGTCAAATACGCACTTGACCATTACAGAACCCTTTTCCAAATTCCTCACGTCCATATTCATTTCGGGGAAGAAGATGTTCTTCCCGACCATCGTTCTTCCTGCACAATCGTCTACCTCGCTCAGTTCGAGGCTGGACTTCGATTTCCCCTCTCTCCCGTCACGGACTCCATCCTGTCCGCCCTTCAAATTGCCCCGGGGCAAATGCACCCGAAGTTCTACAAGTACATGTCTCTGATGGACAAGTTCAACAGAGACGGGTACAACGTAGATGCCAGGCACGTCTTCCACTTCCGCTACGTCGTGAAGTGTCCCGGGGTTGTTGAGGAGGGAAAGAAGACGTACTTCACCTGGAGACAAAAATCCAAAATCCCTGACATCATCTCACACCTCCCCGACGTGGAACGGGACTGGAAGGAGATGCCCTTCGTGGTCTCCGGTGCCTGGAGGGCAGAGACTGCCCGTCCTGTTCCCCACGAATTTACCTCAGGTCTGTTACTATTCAGTCGTTCCCCGTTGTCGGTTTTTTGGAAACGTGCTCCTGTCACATGGCTAATAATATTTTGCCTTTTCTGCAGAGGCTTCTAAGATACACTTCTCTGACCTGTCCGCGGAAGAAGAGTACGCGCTCCGGAGGGTTCGCAGCGATAAAGGGGACGCCTACGTCACCTGGAAGCCGTCCTCGACTCGAGAGACAAAGTCCACTGTAGAAGCAGGGGCCAAACCTAAAAAGTCTCGTCGACAAGCTCGTCCGCCGTCAAAGAGACCGCTCGGACAGGCAGCTGTTCTTGGAGAAGAAGAAGACATGGCTGACCAACCTTCTCCACGATCTTCACAGGCTCCGGCCTTAACTCGTCCTCCCCGTCCTTCCCGTCTATCCTCGGCGGATAAGAGGGCGGAGAAAAGAGAGAGAGCAGAGGCTCTCAAGGCTCTGTCGGCGAAGAAGGCTCGGCGAGAAGCGAAGCACGATCGACGGGTTCGAGAACGCGAATCTGCCGGGGTGCCATCTACTCAGGCTGCAACAACTGGCGAGGGGAGTGGTGTCCCCGTGGAGGAACCTCCAATCGTCAGCAGCGGCTCTCCCGCGGATGCTGTAGCCGCTCCGTCCACTGTGGTAGAGACGGCTGCCCCTGCGATTGTCCCGGCCTCTGCTCCCTCACCAGCCGCAAATGTGGCCTCATCTTCTGCCCCTCCTCGAGAGAGGATCACCATGGGGGGCCCCGCCGAACTCTGGAATCCCGTCTTCCCCAGAGGGTACACCCGTCCTACCGTTGCCCATTCTGCGATGGAGCATGATTCCATCGCCACATCGATGATGTTGGCGATGAGGCTCCCAGCGGATATGGCCGCAACGAGGGACCTGCACTGGATGGGGATGTTCAGTGCCGCGAGTCGAGCTGTTGCCACGGTACGCTTTCTTTTTTTTTTTTTCTTTTTTTTTACCATTTTTCTTTCTCTTCTTTTTGTAGCTGGGCAACATGCTTGCCGGGATGTACGAGGTCACAGCCGAGAACAGGCGTACCTCCAATGGGCTGAGGGACAAGGTCCTTGACCTGGAGAGGAGGGGAGCCGAGGACGTGAAACGGCTGAATCACGAGCTGATGTCCGTCAAAGCTGATCTTCGGTCTGCCAAAGGCACGATTGCCACGGCCGTGAAACAGCGGGACAAAGCTCGGGATGAAGCCCGCAAGGCAATGGAAGGAGAGAAGGCGGCAGCGGAACAGGCCGAGAGGTCCGTCCTCAGGATCAGTGAGATGGACGAGATCGTGAACTCTCTCCGACAGCGGCTGGAGGCGACGGAGGCCGAGAAGGCAGCACTGGCCGAACAGCTCGAGGAGGCCAGGGCCGCGAGGGACTGGAGGTTGAAGCCGCCAAGGAGGCTTTAACGGAGTCTCTTCGAGCCCATTTCCAGACGGAGATGGAACGGCTGATAACTGAAGACCGGGTCGAGACGGAGAGAGAATTAATGAACGAACTCCGAGAATCGGGACGACTGGTAGAGTCTCCCCAACAGTCGAAGGACGAGGCCACTCGTTCTGAGGCTGTGGGCATGGAGATCTCGCCTGGCGAAGAACCCGAGGTACAAGGAGGGGGGCAACCCCCGTCATCTCTTGGACCATCTCCCGTCCTGCCCGAGGCTCCTGCTGAAATCACCTCTGCCGATCCTGCTGCTGCTGCTGACGACGTTCCGACCGTTCCTGATGACGCTGTCGTGATCGTTGACGTTGTCGAAGACTGATCCTTCCTCCTTTCTATCCCTTTCTTTTCAATTTTGTATCGGCTGTACTCTCGTTCATCTTATATCAATAAAAAATTTCTGTTTTATATATGCCTCCTTTTATGATCACTGTGTTGCAACCGATTGGTTCGGAATAATCATCTCGTTCAAATAAGACATAGCACATAATTAACTCGTGATTGAGTATAAATCTCATAACAAAAATAAGACAAATAACACATAATTAACTCGTGATTGAGTATAAATCTCATAACGAATATAATTCACATCACTTCTAATAACGGGTCGTTAAAGAAGCGGATTAACACTACGGACGTAATTTGACAACAAGTCCATTTCATAAAGACGAACTTATGGTAACTCGTGGTGGGACACCATGCTCAGAGCACATTCCATTAGTATAAGTCACCGGTATGCTCAGATGGCAATTCCTTTGTATGAGCCACCTGTGTCCCGTGGTGAGTACCCTGTTCGTGTGAAATGCGCTCGCCGTGGTAACTCGTGGTGGGACACCATGCTCAGAGGACATTCCATTAGTATAAGCCGCTAAGATGCTCAGATGGCAATTCCTTTGTATGAGCCACCCGTGTCCCGTGGTGAGTACCCTGTGCGAGTGAAATGCGCTCGCCGTGGTAACTCGTGGTGGGACACCATGCTCAGAGGACATTCCATTAGTATAAGCCGCTAAGATGCTCAGATGGCAATTCCTTTGTATGAGCCACCCGTGTCCCGTGGTGAGTACCCTGTGCGAGTGAAATGTACCCGTCGTGGTAATTCGTCTAGAATGTTTTATAACGTATTGAATATGTACGTTATTGGAAAAATTAACTCGTGGTAATTCATAACACACAACTTTACTGGAAAAATTGTTTTAAATTCATAATGTTCCACGATTTTTGAATTACATTACCTTGTAAGTCTTTAAGGTAGTACACCCCGGGACTCCCGACACGATCCACGATATATGGCCCTTCCCAGTTGGGACCCAGTTTCCCGCTATTGACTTCTCGAGTGTTTTGGAAAACTTTTCGAAGAACGAGATCTCCGACTTGAAGAATCCTTCTCCGTACTTTCTTGTTGTATGCTTTTCGTAATTGTTGTTGATAGCGTTTCATCTGAATGCTGACATCTTCCCGCTTTTCTTCCAGCAAGTCTAAATGAATAGCCATTAATTCGACATTTTTGTTTTCCTCTCCGTGTTTCTTCCGTGAACGTGTTGTTGGCAGACAGACTTCAGTGGGAATAACAGCTTCCGCCCCGTATGCCAAAGAGAACGGGGTCTCGTTCGTAGGGCTCCGTGGTGTTGTCCTGTATCCCCACAACGCGTTATGTAATTCGCTGGTCCACTTTCCCTTGGAATCTTCCAGTCTTCTCTTGAGGGCATTCAAAATGTTCTTGTTGGCTGCTTCGGCAAGGCCATTCCCTTGAGGATAATAAGGAGAAGAGAAGATATGCTTGATTTTCAACTCTCGGCAAAAGTCGGCGATGAGCTTTCCTGTGAATTGCTTCCTGTTGTCAGAAATGATGGACTGCGGGATACCGAATCTACAGATAATATGTTCCCACAAGAATTTCTTCACTTCTTGTTCTCTAATACGCGCTAGGGGAACAGCCTCGATCCACCGGGAGAAGTAATCCGTGGCCACCAGCAGAAAAATTAAATTACCGGGAGCTTTGGGAAAGGGTCCCACGATGTCAAGTCCCCAACGAGCGAAAGGCCAAGGTTGAGATACGATGTTGAGTTCCTGAGCGGGGGCATGAATCAACTTCGCATGACGCTGACATTGACTGCATTTCTGTACGTACTTCTGTGCGTCAGCTTACATGTAAGGCCAAAAATATCCTTGCCCCAGAGCACGATGAGCGATAGTCCGTCCTCCCGAATAGATGCCACAAATCCTTTCGTGGAGCTCGGCTAAGATCGTCTCTACGTCTTCAGGGTGCACGCATTTCAAAAGGGGTCCTCCAAAGGATTTTCGGTACAGTTCCCCGTCCACAAGGGTATAACGGGGAGCTTTATATTGTATTCGTCTTGCTTCCTTTGTGTCAGAGGGGAGAATTCCATTCTTCAAGTAAGTTGTTATGCCCGTCATCCAGCTCGGCACTTGATTTACGGTCAACACCGTGCGTTGCGTTTGTAGCTCAATAGAGGGGTACTCTTTGTACTCAACGAGGATTGTCTTGGGTTCATCAGTCTGTATCATTGAGGCGAGGTATGCCAACGCGTCAGCATGCCTGTTATCGTCCCTTCGGACATGTTTGATCTCGAGGACATCAAAGGCCCTCCGTAGTTCTTGTAAAAATGCAGCGTAGCGCCTCATCCGCTCATCCCGACATTCATAGGTACCGTTGACTTGGTTCACCACGAGCTGTGAATCACAGAACACCCGGAGTTTAGAAATTCCCAATTCTAGGGCACTCTGCAACCCAAGGATTAACGCCTCATATTCAGCTTCGTTATTGGAGGCAGCATAACCAAGGCGCGTCAGTTTCTGTACTTTAACATGATCAGGGCTGACAAGGACAGCACCAAGTCCCGAACCGCTGACATTAGACGACCCATCCACGTACAAGACCCAATCGCACCACGCCGTCAGTTTGGTTCCGTCTCCAGCCTCTTCTTCCACAACGGGATCTTCCTCCGCATCGTCTGGGAGCTCGTGACGATCGGGCTCTGCTGAAGTTTCGGCCTCCTCCACGGGGAAATCGGCTAAGAAGCTTGCAACGGCCTGCCCCTTCTCTGCGGTTCGGGCCTGATATTGGATATCGAACTCGCTAAGCGCCACGGCCCACTTCGACATACGTCCCGCGGTTTCAGGTCGCCCCAACACAGTTTTCAAAGGGTACGTTGTGATGACGACGATGGTATGTGCCTGAAAATAAGGACGTAACTTCTCAGCAGAAAAGACGAGAGCCAGGCATACCTTCTCCATCCTGCTGTAGTTGGACTCTGCCTTGTGGAATGTTTTGCTGACGAAATAAACAGGCTTCTCTACGCCGTCGTGACTTCTGAGCAGCACGGAGCCAATGGCTCGTTCCGAAACGGAGAGATAGAGGTACAATACTTCACCAGGTTTAGGTACGGAGAGGATCGGAGCAGAGCCTAGATACGTCTTCAAGGCGGCGAAAGATTGGGAACACTCTTCTGTCCATCTGAAGACGGAATCCTTTCTCAGTAACTCGAACAGACGTCTGCATCGATTAGAAGACTTTGATATAAACCGGTTGAGAGCAGCGATACATCCCGTCAGTTTTTGAACTTCTTTCCTTGTCTTCGGTTCCGGCATATCTATCAGAGCACGGATTTGCGTGGGATTTGCTTCGATGCCCCGTTGACTGACGAGATAACCAAGGAACTTGCCCGAGGCGACGCCGAATGTACATTTCTCAGGATTTAACTTCAGGTTGAAAGTGCGTAAAATAGAAAATGGCTCCGCCAAGTCGGTTACAAGAGAGGCCCGAGTTCGGCTTTTCACAACGATATCGTCAATATACACCTCCACCGATTTACCAAGCAAGGGTCCAAACATCAGATTCATTAGTCGTTGAAAAGTGGCCCCGGCATTCTTCAGGCCAAAGGGCATGACCCGGTAACAGAACAGGCCACGCTCCGTTATGAAGGCCGTTTTCTCTTGATCGTCCTCCGCTAAGAGGATTTGATTGTAACCCGAATACCCGTCCATGAAGCTCAACATCTCGTGACCCGCGGTTGCTGTGATTAGTCTATCGATTCTGGGAACTGGGAAGGAGTCTTTCGGGCAGGCTTTATTAACATTAGTGAAATCGATACAGACTCTGACTTTCCCGTTCTTCTTCGGAACAGCTACTACATTGGCTATCCACTCCGGATATTGGACCTCACGAATGAACCCGTGCCGAATTAACTTATCGATCTCTTCTTTGACGGCCTCATGGTACGCTGGAGCAAGTCTACGAGGCTTCTGTTTAACTGGATTGACTACGGGATCAACGTTGAGATGGTGACAGATGATTTCAGGACTTATACCCGTCATGTCCTCATGTGACCAAGCGAAAACGTCAAGATTCTTCCTCAGAAAAGTTATCAACTCCCGCTCTTCATCCGTTGTCAAACAAGTCCCGATCTGCAGCATTCTTGGCTCGTTCTCCGTCCCGAGGTTGACAAGCTTCGTGGGTTCAACAGAGTGGCTTATCAGTGATTCACCCGTGCTCTCCTCTTCCACGGACCTGACCTGTAATTGCTATTTGAGCGGGTTGGGTGAGGCGTAATCACACTTCTGCGATGCCAGCTGGTCTCCTCTTATTTCACGTGGTCCGTCCGGAGTGGGGAATTTCAGTACCTGGTAATAGGAAGACGGAACAGCTCTCATTTCGTGAGTCCACCATCGCCCCAAGATAGCATTATATGGGGACGGGGCATCGATAATGGAGAACCGGGTGGATAGGGTGATAGGTTCAGCTTTGACTGGTAAGACGACTTCTCCTAGGGGTTGCATCGAACTTCCTTCGAATCCTATCAAGGGGGTCTGTGCAGGGACAAGAACCGCCGGGTCCAACTCCATCTTTGCGAAAGCATGGAGATACAGGATATCTGCCCCACTTCCAGGGTCAATGAGCACTCGCCTGATGTCGAAATCGCCAATTCTCATAGACAGGACAAGAGCATCGTAGTGAGGCCTGACCACAGTAGTCATATCTTGATCAGTGAACGATAGGGCCTGCTCGACTTCCTTCGTCGTCGATCGCACTTGACAAACTTTTGTCACGTGTGATAACTTCCTTGCCTTCGCTCGGTACTGTTGCTCGACATCTACTTCCGGTGCCCGAGCGCGATGGATGACGTTTATGACTCCCTTCGGAGCTTCTCCGCCTCGGCTCATATGACCAGATGGCTCTCCCTCGTGAGACCGAGTGGACGGCTCCGTAATATGCCCCTCTCCTCTTCCAGAGTCCACGTATTCTCCCAGATAGCCCTCACGGACTAATCTTTCCAAATATTCTCTCAGGATGCGACAACGATTTGTGAGATGCCCGTGGCATTTGTGGTACTGACAGTATTCGTGCGCCCTGGGTCCCGTGGTGACATCACGAACGGTCCGCGCTGGCCATTCGAAGTATGGTTTGTCTTCCATCGTCTTCATGATCGTCGCCGGGCTTGCTGAGAAGTTGACTTGACCACCACGAGACGCGAAAGGACGTCTTTCTGTTGCTTGATTCTCCCTCTCCTTGTAATGCCCGGGTTCCTCTCGTCCCTGATAGGCACGGTCGTCCCTCCGCCGGAAATTGGACCGTAGATCCGTTCTCCTTGACGAGTCTGCATCTTGGCGGATTCCCAACGAGAGTCGGTTCGGTTCTCCTCGTCGTTCAACGTACACAACTTTTTCCTGTCGTGTGCGTCTACGTGGTTCCTCGTCACTGGAAGATGATTCATACTTTGGTCTCTTCCCTCTCTTAGAGGAGGGTCTGCTTCCCAATTCCACAGCATCTACCCCTCGTGCTCTGGGCCTCGTTGTTGCTGCAATATCCTCCTCCATCCTTCTGTACTTAGAGGCACGGACTATCAGCTCGTCCATCTTGATTGGACAGTCAAGGGCAAGAGACTCGTAGAGCTTGGAACTCTTGGGTATGGCATTCTTGAAGGCCGCTATGCAAGTGCAGTCCTCAATCTTGTCGATATTAGAGACTTCATCGGTAAACCGTTGAATAAAATCTCTAAGGGATTCTGCCGACTTCATTCTCATGGCGAAGAGTGAATCTGCGCCTGCTTTCTTCTTCTTGTTAATGATGTACTGGTCAATGAAAACTGATCTCAGATCAGCCATACACCTGATCGACCCCGCCGGTAGATTACGAAACCATCTCGCAGCCGCTCCAGTCAGGCTGCTAGGAAAGGCTTTGCAGAGGAGATTGTCATCCGGGTTACGGACAGCCATAGCATTCTTGAAGTCGGTCAGGTGGTCAATAGGATCTCTCCTCCCGTCGAACTTGACAAAGTTTGGTACCGTGAACTTTGATGGGGTATAGGATTCGACGATCTCCTTGGAGAAAGGAGACGTCTCCTCCTCGTCCTTGTACTTCTGAGCATACTGATCGAGAGAGGCTCCACCTGTCGTTCCTCTGACTCGAGCATTAATCAAGGCTTCCACGTCTTTGAGGGTCAGGCCTGTCTTCAACCCGTCGTCGCTGACACGGAGATCTCGATGTTCAGCATGAGCACCAAGAGAACGAGGGTGGGCAGTTTCCTCAGTAGAAGGAGTGAGAGTGAATCTTCTTTCCAGATTCTCTGGTGCAGACGGCGAGATCGGGGCCGTTCCTCTGGGGGGAGGAGAAGGAGGGAAATTGAGTTTACGAGCTGCAGAGCCCCCTCTAGGAGATTCGTCATCGATCTCCAAGTTTCCGTGCTCCAAAGCATCAAGCCGCTCCTGCAGTGACTGTTGCTGGCTGACTATCTGGGCCAGAGTGGCCTGTTGTTGTTGTAATAGTAACAGGATGGGATCAGATATGGTCATGGGCCTTTCTGGTTGTCCAGAAGATGGGCCTGATGCGAACGTTTGCGCGGTGGAAGGGGTGCATGAAATGGCTTGAAGGGGCTGGTTCTCGATGATAGACTGGGGAGTTTGGTCTGCCATGCTGACCGAGAGGTGGTGTGAGCAAAGGGTGGTTTCGGCTAAGTGATTTCCCACAGACGGCGCCAATTTTGTGAAGGGGAATTTACCGAAAGGACACGCGTCAGCAGCAGCTCCTCCCAAGTTCTGATTTACTGGTAGAAGGTTGGAGTGGAGGGTGTGATACCCTGACCTGTACTCCGATGATTAAGTCAGTAGGTGTAGAAGACGATGAACAGTGAGAATATAATAGAGAGTTCGAAGATCTTAGCTCTTCCAATTTTTTGCCGTCCCTTCACACTGTTTTTCACAGGTTTAAATAGGCCACCCTCACCATGGCCATGGGCACCCATTGATGTCCATGCATACTTCGAATCCCTGATGTGTACTTCAGTAATCATTTTAGATAGATCTCTCGGTCATTCGTACTGCACGCGCATCTGCACACAAAAAGAGCAGGCAAAGAGTAGGAACTCGTCCGAGGTGACTGGCATTAAATGCAGCATTAAATGCCATTTAATGCCAAGACAATGTTACCTACCTACCATCGTAGAGGTAGGATCAGTCCCAGGCGACTGGACAGTAACGCCAGATCTCATTACGTGTTAGGATACGCGATCGTGGACAATAAGACGACGGGTACGTCGTCTGAATGAGGACGTGATCGTCATCCATGAGACCACGGGTCCGTCGTCAGAATGAGGACGTGATCGTCGTCCATGAGACCACGTTCTCGTCGTCCATACGACAACGGGCCCGTCGTCGAGGTGACGACGGAAATGAGCTCAAACGATAACACCACACTGAGGACGAGCTCGTTGTTACCACACTTAGGTTTTTACGAAATTTACCCATTACACTAGTCATGCCATCAATTTGGATACACTTAATTTTCTCTTCCAGAGTTTTCAACCTATTATGTATATTTCCGAAGACAATTTTACTCCAACTTGTGGCTAACCGAGCAAATTTATTGCATTTAGTGGATAGTTGATAAGCTTTGGAACCCACCACTTCTGAATAGCAAGCCTTATAAACTATCTTGCTGAGCCCATCCTGGGTAAACTACATAACTTCAAACATAATGGTCTATAACCAAAAGTAACACTAGGGCTAGAATTCAAAAGGATAGGCACATGATCCAAATCCAAAATAGGAAGATGGGTAGCCCTTGCATTCGGATACATGCAATTCCATTCAGGTCTAGCCATGGCTCTATCTAGAGGCTCATAGATTGCTGCATATCCTGCTGTACAATTAGACCAAGTAAAGAGGTTACCTTAAAACCCAGATAATACAGAGTAGTCTATGGATTACCTGAATTTGTCTATGCAAGACCAATTAGGGTCGCTACCTCTTTTCTCCCCCGGTGCAAGGATTGCATTAGTCTCCAATCACTAACCATGCTCCCAGCATTTGGTCTGTTGTTGCTCTAAGTTCTTGCCAGACCGCATCCCTGCCTCTCTCGTTGGCACTACCATAAATAGCTGATAAGATCCACATCGTGCCATTAGAACTATCTTTGACCACCGAATGGGTAACTCTGGCTGACGAAGAGATCACCTCAATTTCACAATTGTCCTCTTTCCACAAAAACCAAATTCCCCCAGAGTAGCATGTTGCTTGCACACAATGTTGCTTTTGGATTGTTAGTTTCCTCATGAATTTATCTGATCTTTCTCCCCCAACTCTCTTTTCCATTAGTATGCAGATATCGACTTTCTCTCGTTTAAAAAATACTTGAATATGCTTAACTGCACCAGAACTTCCTATGCCACATACGTTCCATGCAATGATATATTGGTCTCCTCCCCACTGAGGAGATCTTTATGATCTGAGTCCAATAATTTTTTAATCGAACCTAGCTTTTTATCATACGCGCCACGTTTAACTTGGGAGCTCTTAGCACTTTGTGAACGTCCCTCACTGACCATTCATGACTTCGTGCAAGAATGCCCATCGTTGCAACCTGAACCCTGGTAGTGCTACTCAGTATTCATTTGAAGGGGGTGCAGGTTAAATGCTATGTGTTGCTCTGCTAACCTCAGAAATTCAAAGCTGTCCCGCCGTTCGTCTAGACAGCCTCTTCGTCTCTCCTCTTCACGAATCACTTTCTGCTCAATCTTTAAGTCATGTCCCCTAAGCTCCCTGTCAAGATCCTGTAAGATGGAATCATGATTAAGCTTACCCTGCTTTTGTCATGTCTCTCCTTTTCTCCTTGCCCTGGCTGGGCTTTGCCTTGATTAAGCCTAGACTATCTGGTCCCAATACTAGCTCCAAATCGTCATTCTAGTCCTCTGATTCTCCGTTACTAATGTGAGAGAGTATTATCTCCCATCTCATGCCCTTCTCTCCCTTCCTTAATCGACTTAGTTGAGCGAGAAGGTCCTCCCTTATTGAATTCCCCCTCTTGTTGTAGATGCCAAATGAATCTTTCCTTAGATTGGATTTTTAAGGCACTCCAACTCACCACCACTTCCTCATAAAGCTCCTTTGACTTCTGACTGACCACGCTATTGTGCACCTCCTCATCAGTGGTTTCCGTAGCTAAGCTAACGTACACCACTCTTCCTTCTCCGCTCCATCCGACTAAATCGATCATGTTCCTATGCAGTCCTCGGGTTCCACTGTCCTCGCCGCCCTCCTAGTTCTTGTTGTCTGTAGGTCAGGCGAAACTGCATTGTCCCCATCTGGTACCACTACCACCCTCTGTCCTCATTACGGGCCTCCATGTGGGTGACTCCTTTTGTTCCGTCTCTTCAATCCAGTTCCCGAGCTCTTCATGGTCTGGTCTCCTCACACAAGGGGTGCACTCCGGACAGTCCGCTATCTTGTGTCCCGACTTAACTCAACCAAAGCATAGATCTTGAAGTCCCTCGTAGAAACTCTTATAGAATCACCAAATCACTGGCGTTTCTATCTGATCACTGGAATCTCATTTGTTTAGAGGTTTGTTAGTATCAACCTCTATACAAACTCTAGCAAATGGCCCATGCTCCTCCCGTCTGGTAATCTCGTTAACTTTTATTACTTTCTCGATAAATTTTATTATTTTTCCCTCATTCCAGTAATCTCAGGGTAGCCCTAGGTTCCTGATCCGAACTCCATACCAGTGTTTTCCTCAACGGGTGGAAACCCCTTTGCCATCTATGTAGCACTATGTATTTGCCACCCACAAACCATGGACCCTCCTCCCATACAGTCTTAAGATCCTCTGGGTTCAAGAATTTTATCACAAAGAAATCATCGTTATCTACAAAGCTCACTTCGTGAACAAGGTGAACCGAAGATTGTTCCAATCTACTCATGACCACCCATAGTGGTATGGCAGCACCCCATATCTTGCTGATGAGACACTTCTCTTTCATCATACATGGGTCAAAATTTTCAGAGAATATCACATCATCCAGGTGCCTTTCAATTTACTCAAGAGCATCTTTTCCTTAAGTAATGTATTCGTTTTGCTCATTCCTTGATCTCTCGTTGTACCAAGTTCTTCAAGCTCCACTTGATCAGCCCTGCTGATTTTTCTTGCTCTCCTATTAGCATCTCCTTGTACTTGATTGTTGGGTCCGTCTTCATCTGGTGATCTATTTTATGGGACAGCTGTGACTTCTCTCTTGTTTTCTCTTTGTGTTTTAGCCATTTTAAATCCAGATATCATTCCACATACAAAGCTCTTGTTGAGTGAATGCTTAGCAGTTAGCACCATCATTTCAGGCCGTCGGTAGCCATTGCTATGTCACTTTGACCATCCCATCTCCATCATCCAAAGTCCTCGTTAGCCGTCCATATAATTCCTAGCTCTATACCATTACTACGTCCGCCAGCATCAGCTGTTGTCCTCTTCCCTCTGCCTACATATGCCTGGCACCAACTCCTTAACCTCCAGATTTCTCCCCTGACAGCATCATGGCCCCCATTGGATGCTAGCCGAGCAGATGCCTATCTTTTCTCTTAAAATACCATTTATTCTCTTCAAGCTCTTCCATCCAGACATTTTTTTAAAATCCTTCATTAACTATCCTGAATTCTTTCTTGTTTTTTGAATTGTCCTCTAAATCAAAGCGGTTAAAAAGGTGCAGAGAAGGGAATTCAGCTGGGCATTGCTTGGCAAGGAAAGCTCTTTCCATTGATGATTTGATTGTTTGGATGGAGGATGCTCCTCCTTATCTGGTTGATTTGTTCCTCAAAGATGTATTATTTTCAGCTTCCCATTAACATCAATCTCATTTAAAAAGTGTATTTTTGCTTTCCTATTAAAATTCATGCCTCATTTTAATTGTGAGGGGAAACCTCCCAGAAGTTAATCAATGGGCAGTCAAGGGATATGGCATGCTGGGGAATAATATGTCTCTTCTCCAGAATTGTTTAGACCCCTAAGAAAGATTTTGGGAATTTGAGGTCCTAGATACTCTAAATGAATTCAAACTCATTGCTGAGGCACTGCAATGACTCGGCCTTCCTGTTTTTAAATTTGGGCTTCCTCAAATTTTTATTTGGGTTTCATTTTTTCAGGGGGTATTAGGTTGCATTTGTACACATCTGCACCAAACTCAAAGATGCATTTATATCAAGATCATTCCCTTTCATGAAACAGATTATGGGGGAGAAGTGTTGATGAATTAATGGGAGCCTATATTTTCCTTTTATCAGCATTACTCCTGAGATTCGTTTAGATTATTATGCGATGATTCATTTTATAATAGAAGACTGAACATTCATCATCCTCGTTGATTTCAATGTGCAGAAATGGTGTAACACGTGTTTTGCTGGAGTGACTGAATCAGGGTTTGCCAAAGCTGGGCATTGGGCAAACTTGAGGCCTCGATAATAGTCATAACAAGGATTTGGGCCTCAGAAATGGAATGAAGAATATCCATAGCAAACAATGTGGAACTGTGGATTTTTGATGCTATACATATTGTATGTGTATTATTTCCATGCAATTATTAATTATATTTACTTTTCTAATTTTCCTTGTTAGGAAAGAAACAAGAATTTTTTTTTTTCAATGGGTTCCCACAAACCAACTACAAAGACAATGCGTAGTAACCTCCATTACATCATTTCTAATAAATGTTAAAACAAGGGGTTATAAAAATGGTAATACCATGAGGTCCAGATTAGCAATTCTATTTGCAGCCTGATTATCCTCCCTATAAACATGCCCAAGCTTGCACTCCCAAGGAATTCCTAGGAGCGCTCTATTGGTTCTCATGAGGGATTCATGGGGGTTAAAACCATCTGGTTTTTTTTTTTAACAAGAGTCACCACATATTAATATCTCTAATTATAATTATCTAGTTAAAATTATAGTTATTTATCCAATTTTCCTCATGATGAAAGAAACAAGAAAGAATAGTTTCTTTTTGTGCGCACTTTTATGACGAAGTATTTAATCGGTTTTTTTTTTTTGTGATCTTAATCCTATGACATCTTGCTTGTAATTTCATTGTTTTGGGGCTGGACAATTTCCTTCCTCAGAACCTATTTTTTCCCTGATTTTTCTTGATTTTCGTTGGATTTTTATTTTTTGAAAAGAAGGAACAGGTGGAACTACCCATTACCCAACATCTATCGAAGGTATGTAGGGATGAATGGAAGCCCCATCGTCCATGATGGGACGCCACCTTATGATAGCTTGTCCTTGGACTAAGTTGATTAAAATTGAATTTGAATATTTATGACCATATTCCGGAAGCAACGGTCTTCCATCCGAAAAAAAGGAGGTTGGGGGGAGAAACAGCCAACCACCACCCTCCTCCTTCACCACGACACAAAGCAGAGAAAAGAAAGAGAGAGAGAGAGAGAGAGAGAGGAAGGGCCAACACCCCCCATCCCTACTTCTCCTATTCTGCTCTAGTACCCATCATATATACCGGAGAATAAAGAGATCCTGTTTTTCTAATACCTTTGTTGAAATGGTGAACGCTTCATCATCACCATCATCATTGTTGGTGTGCGAGGATAATGATGGCTACCCAGTCTTCGCGTTAGGCATGGAGGTCTCCTGCATTCTTGTCCTCTCCCACTTCTTTCATCTCATCCTAAAGCCCCTTGGTCTACCTGGACCCATCGCTCAAATGCTCGTATGTTTTTTTCTTTAACTCCATGCATATCTATCCATGTCTTTCTTTATATATTAAATAGCTAGAAATTCCTAGTGGGGTTATTGGATGCAGGATTAATACAGGGCATTAACACCTTGCTAGAGCTACCTTTTTATTTTTTTTATTTCAACCCTCTTTGAAGCTTAAATTCAAATCTAAAACTGGGGGATATATCTAATTATCTTGATAAGGTTAAGGATTGAATCTTCCCGAGTACTAGAATCCAAGAGAACTCTGTATCCATACACACCCCAAGTAAGGAAAATGATATGGGATTATGCAGTAATACTGATCAATTTTATAATTTGCTCCTAAAACCCAAAACCATTGAGATGTACTGACTGTCCTCTCACCATTGTTATGTGTTCTGATCGAAATAGGCAGGGCTGGTGCTAGGTCCCTCAGGGTTGTCCCAAATCAAAGCTGTGAGAAAATATTTCTTTATACACGACGCCACAGATAATTATCAAAGCATGGCAATGTTTAGCCGTATAATTTTCATGTTCCTAATCGGTCTTGAGATGGACATTCCCTATCTATTCCGCTCGCTACGACCGGCAGCCGGTATTGCATTTGGCGGTGGCGTCGTTTGTAGCATCTTTGCAGTGGCTATATCTCCATTTATGTACCGTCAGACTGGAGATCACGAAGACAAATTCACATTTGCCTTGATCCTCATGTTGCTCATTGCTAACACTGCCTCTCCAGTTGTGATCAGGTTGGCTGCCGAATTGAATCTTGCGACATCAGACGTTGGACGGCTAGCTATATCCTCATCTTTGATCAACGACATTTCTTGCTTGCTAGTGGTGGCATTAATGACTGTTTTGGGAGGAGATGGTGGGAAAGTTTGGGAGAGGATTAGAGGAGGTATCTTCAGCATCATGGTCCTTGGGGTGGTTGTCATTCTAAACCAGCATTTGGCTAGGTGGTTGAACCAACGAAACCGAAAACGGAAGTACCTAAAGAATGCGGAGGTGTTCTGCATTTTATCCGTCGTCCTCGCTACTTGTATGTTTATTGAATTGATGGGCTATAACAGCATAAGTGCTTGTTTCTTCATTGGCATGATGTTCCCTAGGGAAGGGAAAACTGCTAGGACTCTGTTGCACAAACTCACTTACCCTGTACACAACTTCATACTTCCAATTTACTTCGGGTTTACTGGATTTCAAGCGGACATAACCCATTTGAAGAGCTTCCACCATATCATCGTCATCGTCCTTGTAGTCTTGTTGAGCATGGGAGGCAAGATCAGCGGCACCCTTGCTGCTTGCCATTACTTTAAGATTCCACTCAAGGAGGGCGTCGTCCTCGCCTTCTTGTTGAACTTGAAAGGCCATGTCGATATTCTAATCATTTGCGTGGCCTTACAGAAGCATGTAAGTTTTCCTTCCTTAATTGCTAATGTCTTCAATCAGAGATTCAATCATATGTTGATATTCTTTTCATTTTAATATTTTTTGCAGAGATGGAGCCCAGCAATTTACAACGTGTTGATAGTAACTATAGTGATTAACACTACTGTTGTTGGCCCAGCTGTGACTTTCTTGTTGAGAAAAGAAAGAGAAGCCATGGCCTTCAGGGAGATTGGGCTTGAATGGCAAAACCCGGAGAGCGAGCTACGAGTGCTAGCCTGCGTGCATTGCCCGCGACATGTCTCTACAATGGTGGGGGTCATTAATGCAGTATCCAGTGGGTCTCACAAGGCACCGATTACCCCCTACTTGGTGCACCTGATCGAGCTCACTGAGAAGAGTAGCACCAACTTGATGTATCACCAACTAGAATCTAATGAGCTGAGCGACGAGGAGGACTACGGTGGGAACGATGTGCTGGAGATCAATGATGCCGTCGATGACTTCATCATGGAAACAGGCATAATGATCCGCCAGATTAGTGCAGTATCTCCCGTTGCAAGCATATATGAGGATGTCTGCAATGTCGCCGAGGACATTCGAGCCTCCATTATACTCCTCCCCTTTCATAAGCACCACCGAATCGATGGAAATATGGAGAAAGGAAAGGAGGGGATCAGGGCCACCAATCAGAAGGTCCTTCGCCACTCCCCGTGCTCAGCTGCCATCCTCATCGACCGGGGGCTTCGAGCCCCCCCACAAGTACCTGCAGGCTCCGACACCGGGCAACATATCGTGAGTTTGTTCTTTGGTGGCCCAGACGATCGCGAGGCCTTGGCATTTAGTAGCCGACTTGCGATGCATCCTGATGTACATCTAACTGTCACTAGGTTCCTACTGGCACCGAGGAAAGAACACCTGGGGTTTGATATTGCATCAAACAAGGATGAGGAAGTTCTAATGGCAATCTCAAGCGATGAGGCCCAGAACGAGGTCGACGAGGCCTTCCTGGGGAACTTCTATAACAGGTAACGTTTGGCATCATTTATGACATGGTTAAAATTATGGTGAATTACACATCTTCATACGTGGTGTAGATTCAGGGATCTTGTTTATATTATAACACCATGATTGTTGATTAGGTACGTAATGTCGGGTCAGGTGAGATATGTAGAGAAGTATGTGGAAAACGGGGCAGGCACGGTGGCGATGCTGAGTGAGATGGGGAAGATGTACTCTTTGTTTGTAGTTGGGAAGGGTGGGCGAAGACTCTCACCTTTAACGGCAGGAATGAGTAACTGGGAAGAGTGTCCTGAGCTAGGTTCTGTTGGAGATCTCTTGGCTTCATCAGACTTCGCCATAAGCAGTTCAGTTTTGGTCATCCAACAACAAAGACATCCGCGGAAGGAAATTATCGACGACGAGTTATAGTTGCTCCTCCGATTAGCATCTACTGGAAACTGTGCCCCGGGATTTCTTTCTTTCTTTCTTTCTTTCTCCCTGTTATCTCCTCGTCAAGTGATCAGGAAAAGGAAGAAAGATAAATCAGGTTATGTAAACTCTTCTCGCATAAATTCATCACACAATAGACAGGACTAACTCCAATTTAAATTCTGAAATGGGGAGTGCTAGCCTTAGACGCTGGCTATGTGGGCTTTTCCACCTGGTCAGGCTGGTTGAACTTGAAGCAACAAATTTAACATTATTTGTAAGGCTCAGGATCCTCTCGAGTTCAACTCGAGAGAATCTCTCGAGTTGGAACCCCTAGAGGTCGCCACGTGTCTCCTTTGACACCCCTTAACCATGGGTAAGGTTCACCCACCCCTAGGGTTCACTAACCCATCCTTGGTTTTTTTTTTTATTAATTATTATTTTTTAAATTAAAAAAATATTTTTAATATTAAAAAACTCTAAAAACAGTTTTTTTAATTTAAAAAATAATAAAAAAAAAACCAAGGATGGGTTAGTAAACCCTAGGGGTGGGTGAACCTTACCCATGGTTAAGGGGTGTCAAAGGAGACACGTGGCGACCTCTAGGGGTTCCAACTCGAGAGATTCTCTCGAGTTGAACTCGAGAGAATCCTGTGCTTATTTGTAATCCTATTCCTGCCCCCTTCACTCTCATTTAACCTGCTGGGAAAAGCGATTACAAAAATTAATACGTACGTTGTACGAGTTCGGATGGGCAACAGCGCTTGCTGTTGCAATGTTGCCCATATGTGTCTTATAAAATGGGGGCCACGTTGTACATAGCCAGCATTTTTTGCTTTATTGGTGAGAGTGGAACTCTGCCTCAATGCGCATGGGGCTAATAATTGTTAGGGCTAGACTCAAGCCAAGTTGGCTCATGGCTTGTTGGACCCTATTAGAGATAGTTTAGAGGACCCATAGTGGTGTAATAAGGTGAGATGTCATCTCATATTTAGATAGATTTGATTAGGATTAGATTTGATAGAGTTTCTCCCTTAAGATGATGTAATATCTATAAAAACCCTCGGGTCATTGTAAATCATCAAAGTAATACTCCATAGAATCAGTTTTTTTAAATGATATCAGAGCCAGATAGATTGATTGGACCTTACTCTTAAGTTTTTGCCGGCCTTTTTTTTCCCAAAGTTATAGTCATCACCAATTCTCGTTGAAATCTCTCTATCAAATCTACCTAGATATGAGATGAGATATACTCACACCACTCTGTATTCTCTAAACTATTTCTAATAGAGTCAAGCTTAAGCTGACATTTCTAGCGCGAACGAATCAATCTAAGCTTTTATTTAAGCTCTCGAGCCAAACCCTATTTGATTCATCTGGGGTTCGAAACTCGACTTTGCAAGCGCGTAATTTATCACTATAAGTATCATTTACCCATATACTTCTTTTGTACTTTGACAAATCCAGCAACGTGGCCTCGAGACAAAATTACATGCTAGGTACCTAAACATCAACTTTGCTATTAGATTTCTCATTCTCCAGTTATGAAGGGCTACTTATACACCCCTCGCCTGTTGCATGAGGGGTATGGGTGTGACCTTCAGTGGAGGAAGGTCTAGGGATCCAATCCCCCCAGGTACGAGTTGCAAGAGCTCCCCTACCCAAGCTAACTTATAACATATCTAACCTACTATCGTAGTTAAATGGAAAAAACAAGGCTACTTATGGGTATTTTTTGAAGGAGAAAAAAAAACAAAAAAAATTATGTGACTAGACTATTCTTATTCTTGTGTTTTTGAAAACTAAAAAACAAAAAATTTAGTAAGTGATGTTTTGTAATTGGAGAATGTGAAATTAGTTGCCAAAGCTAGAATTAGATAACTAACAAAGGATTTTCTCTCCATAACCTCGTGCCCTCACCATAAAATGTTCTTAAATTAATATGGATGATTGACAATCATAGCCGCATCCATTCACGGCGACGAGGACGTAGTTGTTTGTGCTTATGAGCAGGCCCAAGGGATGAGGACTGACCATTTCCATCAATCCCACTGGGAAAACCAAGCACAAACTTTGACAAACTGCTTGACAGATCAGCCATTGATTTGTTGTCTTGAATCAAAGACAATCCTTTTTGCATTTTATGCTCCGTTTGTTTTGATGTAAAATAGGGAAAAATAATTTTGATGTAAAATAGGGAAAAATAAATGAAATTCATGAAAAATATCAATTGTCCTAAAGAAAATATACTCAAAAAATGACATTTTCAGTGGAATTCTTTTGTTTTCCTCTATTTTATATCAAAACAAACGGAGCATTAGATTCTAATTTGAAGCGCGTACCGTCTTTTTTTTTTTATGGGTGGGAAATCATGCGAGTTGCCAGTTCTACAAATTAAAGTTGAGTTTTGAATTTGATTTGTTAAGAAGGGAACTAGATCAATCATATATAGGCCGCGTTTCCAATCATGGCACGTCAGATCAGACGCGCTTGTAGCCTTGTACGTACAGAGAGGCTGCCTGTACGCGTTTACTATTCTCAGGTCCGGACAGAAGGATGGGTCGTATGGTAGAAGCTGCCCACCTTTCACGATACGCTGTTACAACTTGCAAAGCGGTGGAGGTCGATCGTAACTTCCAACGAATGTGGACACGCTTAGTACATGTGAATACAAACCTTTCCCCATCTGGACAACCAAGTCTTTTCAGGCATTCGTGAACTGGAACTTTGATAGTTCTGGTGGAGGAATTTTCCTGTGTTTTTTTTCTTCAGACAATGCTTTCTGTTTGTCACCATCTTCATATGACTCTTATCCATTAGATTGGAGCCTTGGCCAGCCTAACAATGTGGTCCCATATTTTACTACCTCTACTAATTTAATTGCTTGATCGGGTTGAGGTTTGGACCCGCTAGTTGGGTACGGGTTTGATTTTCTCAACCCATTTTATAATTGAGTCTCATTTGGATTGGCCTCCAATCCTCCACTTTGTTAATTTATTAATAAATATATGCTTTTTTAATTACTAATTGGTCTAAGCCTCTTTTATGTAAGCTTTGTTAGCCCATAATTTATTACAAAATAACTATTGCCAATATATAATCACTGGAAAAATAAACTGCATATTTGTAGTTAATTAGCTGGAAAAATCGATTATTTGGTGAGAAAATCAATGACAGAATAGAAGAAGCCAAGAAAAACCTAAATTAAAAATAAAGGGGAATACTAGTCCCACTTCCTTATTTAATTCCAATATTCAAACTGCCTCCTTTCTATTTTCATCCAGAGGGAAAAGTAGTGGATAAAAGTGAGGACACCTGTTGGAAAAGTGAGGAAGAGAAAATTTGAGTCTAGCATTCTCCTAAAATAAGTAATGATTTTCTTTCAAAATTTTTTACGATTGTAAGGAATAAAATGCATAATGAATATGTGGTTATATGCAAATACAATTTGAGAACTCCTAAAATAAGTAATGAATTTCTTTCAAATTGTTAATGCTTATAAGGAATAAAATGCATAACCAATTGGTGGTTATATGCAAATACAATTTGAGAAATGCTAGCCTACTCTCAAACTTCCAAAGTCTCCTTGTGGTAGCGCCAAGTGTCTATATTACCCTATCATCTTGAGATAGGGGCAAATCATGACTTCCCCTCGTTTGATATTTTTGTTTCTTTTAACTGGTTTATGGATTAGTAATATTGCAACCTCTTTTTTTTTTTTTTTGGAACTCAGGGTGTCTCCAACCTTTGGGTTAGGACTAATCCCAGAGGGTACGACATGAGCCCGCAATCCGCCACATCTATCGAGACTTTGGAAAAAAAAATATTAATTAATTCCGACATGGGGTTTACAACTCCTCGTACGATTAAATAGATCAAAACCGATTATTTAAAAATCTGAGCCAAATGGGCGGCTTAGAATTAAGGAATCCCTAGTAGAGTCGGGTACGGGTTGAGAAAGTTGCCAATCCTTGGACCCCGAAGAAACCATTTGAACTAATCAAAAACTAAATGGAGCGGCATAAAAGAGTATGTGTTGAAAGTGTGGGTGGTTAAATTGGAAGCACATGCAGTGTCCGTGTGTCGCGTCAGATATCACGGCCACAAATTAAAAACACAAGCATGTGAGAGGCACGGTTCTTCCACCGCTTTACCTCTCCCCCTCCTTCCACGCTCCCCAACCAACACCCTATTTTCTGCTTTTTTACCCTTTCAGTCCGGAACCTCTATGGTAGATGCCAGAGAGAAGGTCTCTGACTTTTACAAGGAAATGACACCTATTATTTTCTTAATTTTTGGTTTTAGACTATAACAAGCTAGAGGGTTTGTGGAAAAAAAAGTCAGAGACGTTCTCTCTCTGGCTTCTGCAGGAGGTGATCCCGTGCGTTTCAGTTTTACGGTTCCTGTACCGCACTTAAATACGCCATCTTCTCATCGTCCACTATCCTCACCCATCACAACTTCCCTTTAAGCCTTCGCAAGAAAGTAGTGGAGGACTACAATAGTGGCCTCTCTCTCTCTCCACCTTCATTTCTTTCTGCTAAAATGGCGCTGAATTTAGCGGGATTAATCTACGTTGCTGTATCTCTTTTGGCTGTTGTTAGTGCTGAAGATCCCTACAGATTCTTCAACTGGAACGTTACTTACGGAGACATTTATCCCCTCGGTGTCCGTCAGCAGGTTGGTACATTTTCTGGAAGCAAGGAAAGTAAAGTGTAATGAATGTAGTAGAATTTCGCTCTTTCTCAATCTAAGAGAGATTCTTCTTCTCTTTTAATAGGGAATCCTCATCAATGGCCAATTCCCTGGTCCCGATATATACTCTGTTACAAACGACAACCTTATCATCAACGTCTTCAACAGTTTATCAGAACCCTTCCTCATATCATGGTGAGTTTTTTCTTTTTTATTATTCTTTTATTTTATATTGCGTGTAATTCTGACAAGAGAATAAATGGCCGGATCCTTATCACTTTTTCGGTTAGTTTATCATAGTTAGTGGAAAGCGAACTGGAACTTCCATTCTACCTGTCCTAATCTCTAATGAGAGGATTAGGTTATAACTTATATAGAAGGATTTAGAATCTACAATAGGAAGATAAGTTTCTGATTTATCTCTCTAATTACTAATCAGCATATGGCATTTGAAGGAGCTCCCTCCCTTAATTACAAAACTGCCACCACTTACGGTTAGGGTGAGTGAAAAAACGGGTGCTCCGTCAAATGCTTTAAAAACGGGGCTCCGGCTCATATTTAAACTTGTTGATTTTATGAGCATCAATTTGATCTCCATCTAGACTCTAGAGAGAGATAGTGCAGTTTCTTTCTAAAATTGAATTTTGTGGAAAAAAAAAAAAACAGGAGTGGAATTCAACAGAGGAGGAATTCATTCCAAGACGGGGTCTACGGAACCACCTGCCCGATCCCTCCAGGAAAGAACTTCACGTACACTCTCCAAGTGAAAGATCAGATAGGTAGTTTCTTCTACTTCCCATCTCTTGCCTTCCACAAAGCGGCTGGTGGGTTCGGAGGGATCAGGATCCTCAGCAGACCAAGAATTCCCGTCCCATTCAATGATCCAGCAGGCGATTATACTGTCCTCATCGGAGACTGGTACAAGGCTAATCACAGGGTAATCAAATTACCCTCTCTACTCGGCCCTAATGACTGGCCATTAAGGCTAAGCACACCCCGACATAAGTATTAGTGATGGATTAGATAATAACGAAATTCCGTTCGTATTTCAGGAATTGAAGGCCATACTGGATCGTGGTAAGAAGCTACGTTTTCCTGATGGAATTCTAATCAACGGTCGTGGGCCCAATGGTGCATCTTTCACGGTGGAACCAGGTACTTACTGAATGATTGGAACAAAATATATGGTAGTTGCCGCTTCATGGATGTTATTAGACTCACCTGCTAAAGATATGGCCGAAGTTGCTAATGAATATGTATTCTGTGTATTACCACAGGGAAAACTTACAGGTTACGAATATCCAATGTGGGGCTACAAAACTCCCTAAATTTTCGGATTCAGGGACACAATATGAAGTTGGTGGAAGTGGAGGGCACACACACTATCCAGACCACCTACTCCTCCCTTGACATTCACGCTGGCCAGTCCTACTCCGTTCTGGTGACGGCTGATCAGCCCGCTCGGGACTACTACATAGCTGTATCTACCCGTTTCACTTATCAGGTCCTTACCACCACTGGAATTCTTCACTACACAAACTCTGCCCAGCCGGTCTCCGGTCCACCTCCGGGTGGACCTACCTACCAAATCGACTGGTCTCTTAATCAAGCTCGTTCAATCAGGTACTGTATTCTTCATTGATGCACTAGTTTCCTTCTTAGAATCAATATGAATAATAATTCAACAAACATTTCTTATCCTATCTAAATTATTTTTGTGCACCACAGGACAAACCTCACAGCAAGTGGACCGAGGCCTAACCCTCAAGGCTCATACCACTATGGTCTCATCAACACCACAAGAACCATCAGGCTAGCCAATTCTGCGGGTCTCATCAATGGTAGACAGAGATACGCTGTTAACAGTGTATCATTTGTACCAGCTGACACACCCCTTAAGATCGCAGACTACTTCAAGATAGGGGGTGTTTTCCGCGTTGGAAGCATCTCCGACTACCCGACTGGCAGAAGTATGTACCTCGACACATCGGTCATGACTGCAGACTTCAGATCATTTGTCGAGATTGTGTTCCAGAACCACGAGAGCATCATCCAGAGCTGGCATCTTGATGGCTATTCTTTCTTCGTGGTCGGGTAAGGACATGGCTATCAAACTATACTCATATCTACAGACAGTTCGAGAACAACGAGGACGTCATGCATTTTATGCTTCATTTATTTACTTTTTGATGATCTACGTAAATTTTTGTATTGCAGAATGAATGGAGGGTTGTGGGCTCCGGCTCGCAGGAGCGAGTACAATCTTAGAGATGCAATTTCACGTTCTACCACCCAGGCATGCGCCATGCACTGTATTTGCTATGTCGTGAAATGCATGAAATTGTTGAAGACTGAAAACATGTATACATGATTCATAATAAAACATTTCATGCTTGGTTTGCAGGTTTATCCCAGATCATGGACTGCTATATACGTGCCACTGGATAACGTGGGGATGTGGAACTTGAGGACCGAATTCTGGGCACGGCAATACCTGGGACAACAATTCTACCTCCGTGTTTATTCACCGGTAGAGTCACTTAGGGACGAGTATCCGATCCCGAAGAATGCACTTCTTTGTGGTAGGGCCAGCGGCCGACACTCTCACCCTCTCTAAGCTACCTATCGAAAAAGATGCAGGATGGAATGTAATAACCGTAATAGTACTCTTAATTCGGGTGGTACACTTACCATTATAACTCTAAATGACCTTAACTCCAGGTCGCATTCATTTCTAATGAAAATTGTACTTTCTTATTATGTTAACTATTAAAAAAAAAAAAAAAATTTATTCAATTAGTATGGGGATACTTTGGTGCATCTGATCTTCTATTTGGAGTGCAATGTCACGAATCGATCTGGCACTTCTTTGGACTACCACGACAACAATGCTACCTCGGGCCTTCCCTGTGCCTTATTTTGGCTTGGCCAGGTTGGACTGTCCACGGTATAGGGAAGGGGGTTTTGGCTAGGGCTGTCAATGGGATGCTCATGGGCTGGGCTGGGCTGGGGTCTATCCAGGCCCAACCCTCACTCACAAGAGTACGACATAAGCCCTGCAAAACTTGGTTCAAGCCCTCGGGCTTGAATTTGCTAGGCCCAAGTCCTACTTAGGGTCAAAGCTAGGCCGTGCTTGGAGTTGAAAAGAAGATAAAGAAAAATTTGTTTGTCCTGATATTTATCAAAAAAAAAAAATTTTAACCACCACCAGCTGACCAGTAACGATAAAGGCGATAGAGTACTAGATAAAAAGAATGAGAGATCGATTAGATAATTACTTACAATGAAACCTAAGCATGTGGGTGGACATGTCAACTTCCAATTACTTACCGAGAAAAGTACGGAAATGGGCCCCAATTTACAAAAAAAACCCGTAAATGGGCCTTGCTTTTCGAGATTTATTTCTATAGGCTCATACGCATGAGAGCCTACAGCACGTGTTGCCCAATTTTTATTTCTCTCGAAAATACCCCTGTTCTTCTTCCCCAACCTTCATCATCCGAAACTTTTGGGGTAGTATGGTTGGTATTCAAAGAAGGTGACGTCCATGGAATTGTAAAATTTTTTCATGACTGGTGAGTAACACTTATACCCTTTTTGATTGGAAGAATACCCAAGAAAGATACACTTGAGTGACCGGGGATCGAGTTTACTCCTATGTTGTTGATGGATATGGACGAAGACAGAACACCCGAATATTTTGGGTGGAATGGTGGAGATGAGACGCATGTTTGGATATGATTTTAGGAGGGCTTGACATGGAGTTTGAAATTTTAGGACCCTAGATGACATTCTATTGATGAGATAGGCTGCCGTAAGGACAGCTCCCCCCCAAAAATATTTTGGAACATTGGTTGAAAACATTAGTGACCTGGCAACCTCTAATAGATGTCTATTTTTTCTTTCAGCGATTCCATTTTGTTGAGGGGTATCTACGCATGAACTTAGGTGGACAATTCCTTCTTTTGCTAGGTAATCTCCTAGAATGGAGTTGAAATAATCCCTAGCATTATCCGACTTCAAGATTTGAATTTTTGATTGAAATTGGGTCTAAATCATATTTTTGAAATTTTTGAATATTTGACTTGTTTCTGATTTTTATTTTATAAGAAATATCCAAGTTAGTCTAGTATGGTCATCTATAAATGAGACAAACCACCTAGCACTTGTCACATTTTTTTGTTTTTGATGGACCCTAAATGTCGCTGTGAATCATTGAGAATGGTTGAGACGATTTATAGGGTTGTGTTGGGAATTGACTCCGAACATGTTTTGACAATTGACAGATTTCACACTCAAAAGATTTTGTATTTTTATTGAATAATGAGGGAAATAAGTGCTTGAGATACAAAATGTTGGGATGACCTAAGCGATAGTGCCACAACATGATTGCACTATTGTTATTTGGATAGGAAACTAAAAAAGACCTCCTACTAACTGTCGTTTGAGGTTGTTCTTGTGGATAGTGGCATTCCTTGAGGATGTAAAGTCCGGAGCACTCCTTAGCATTGCCAATCGTCCTCCCCGAATCCAAATCCTGAAATTCACAATGAGTAGAGAAAATTTAGTAACACACCTCTTTTCCTTAGTGAGTTTACTAATTGATAACAAATTACAATCCAAGTTTGGAACCAAGAGGACAGAGTCGAGTATTAGATCCTTGGAAATAACCACTGAACCTGTACCAATAACCTTCGATAGAGAGCCATCCGCTATACGGACAGTTAAATTGTAGGGACATGAGTTATAAGAACTAAAAATTGAGATATCTCCCGTCATATGGTCAGAAGCTCCTGAGTCCACGATCCACGGTTTTATTTTTTCTTTTCCTATTGTTAGTGCACTTAACAAATTACCTTTGTGAGCAAGAGTACCGAAACCAATGACATGACTGGAGGAAGTGTTGGGTTGCGATTGGGCTGACAGAAGAGGAGACAAAAGTTTCTGAAGCATCTCCATTTGCTCCTTGTTTAAGAGGCTCACTTCAGGTTGTGTCTGCTGTCCTTCTGTAGCAACATGATTCCCATGACCTTCTCTCTCCATTAGTTAACAGGTCGGCTTCCAATCTGCTGGTTTCCCTTGAATCTTCCAGCAAGTCTCCTTCACATGGCCAAGTTTCCTACAATGATCACACCATGGTCTGCCTCCTTTATTTTTCACACGATTGCCAGAAGGAGAGGCAAACTTGGTTCCCTGAACAGCAAGAGCCGAACTTTCGGTCATATGTAGGTGTTGAGGGAGACTCATCATGAGTTTCTTCCAACTTTCTTCACGAAGGATTTCAGAAAATGCCTCTCTGAGACTGGGTATGGGTTTTGTTCCCATGAGTCTTCAGCGGATTTAATCAAGGTTCTTATTTAAACCTAACAAAAACTTGTACACACGTTTTCCTTCGACAATCTTTTTGTACAAGAGACTATCAGTAGTACAAGTCCAATTATGAACTTCAAAAGTATCAAGTTGACGCCATAGACGAGTAAGGGTATTGAAATAATCAGTTACCGTAAGGTTGCCTTGGCGCAAATCGTGAAGGATTCCTTCAATCTGAACAACCTTCGATGTGTTTTCTTTATCCGAGAATGTTTCTTTAACCGTATCCCAGATTCCTTTGCAGTGTCAAATGCCAGAAAATTTTCACCAATGTCTGTGGTCATCGAGTTGATGAGCCACGACATGACCATGTTATTTTCTGCCATTTATTTCTTGTAGGTTGGGGCCGTTGTTGCCAGAGCCGCTAAAGCCCCGGTAATGTAGTCGTCTTTCTCCTTACCCCGTATGAACATCAATATTGACTGAGACCATTGCAAATAGTTGTGCCCATTTAGTTTATGAGCAATGATAGGAAGATGAGAGGTTTCCATCTGATGGGAGGATGATGAAGGTATGACGATGTCTATAGAAGATGATTAGTCGATATGCATTCCGAATGCAGGGCTGTATTTGGGCATGAATTTGAAAAAGAGATTCGAGTAGGAACAACTCGAAGAGAGAAGAGAAGAGTCAAGATTGAACCTGCTCTGATACCAGTAGAATATGAAAATAAAGGATGGAGGAACACAGCAGACTATCCTGCGATTCACCTTTTTTCTTATTCACAAACATGGTCAATAAATAGATTACAATGGGAGACCATCCCGGAATAGATCTCTCCTAACTAGGAAAGGAAGAATGGGATTAGAAACAATTCAACCAATCCAGCTAACAAAGGAAATAAGCTAATTACAAACATGCTAAAATAAGATACAATCACAGCTATACAAACACTCAATAAGGTAACACTTCAGTAATCTAGTGCAGCGAAATCAAATGCTTGTTTTTCAATACTTTTTTGTTGTTTTGTGCTATTTTTCGAGATTTTGGAAGGCTTCATTTTCGAAGGTTATTAAATTACCTTTTTCGTTATTTTTGTACTTTTTTCGTTATTTTTGTGCTAATTTTCAGGATTTTGGATGGAATACTGCAATGCATTTTTGAGATTTTCTGTTAATCCAGTGCTGATTTTCGATGGTTACAGTGCATTTTCGTTATTTTGTGCTCATTTTCGGGATTTTGGATAGAATGTAATAGTGCATTTTTGAGATTTTCTGTTAATCCAGTGCTCATTTTCGATGGTTACAGTGGATTTTCGTGATTTGTTTGTTATAACAGGGTTCCATTTTCGAGATTTTCTTGTCAAAACAATGCTCATTTTCGATGGTTAAAGTGCATTTTCGAGATTTTCAAAGTTGTTACCAGCACTATTTTCGAGATTTTATGTAAACACAGTGCTCATTTTCAATGGTTACAGTGCATTTTCAAGATTACTGTATATTGTTCAGATTTTTTCTGAGATTATCTTCAATTTTTAGAAAACCATTTTCATTTTTAACAACTTTCAGTTTTCAAATTTGTTTGGCAAATTTTAAAATATTGTCTTACATATAAATGTGTTCTCGATAATGCAGATAATACCTATATCAGTAGTTTGTTGTTATGACGATGAGTGGAACATTGAGGATTCTAATGTTAGAGAGTACGTGTACAGTGGTGGAAAATCAAAATTGTTACAATTATCTTCGAAAATGACATATGAGAAACTATTGGATAAAGTTTATCAATTGACTAACACCCCACCGGAAGAGTGAAATTATATTGAGGTGTTTAATTCCTACACCAGCGCCAATTCCTCCCAGTGATATTACAGACAATGAAGAGTTGCGGGCATTTCTTTCACATGTCAAGAAAGTAGAAAATAAATATCTACCGCAATTATATATACCGAAGGTGAGGAAATATGTACCACAACCACAGTTTGGTTGGAATTCTGGGAGTTGTGAATATCAGCATGTTCAGGAGGTTGTTGTTACTCATATCCAGTAGACTTTTGTTCATTATTTTTTTGCCCGTCCAACCAAGCAACATTGTCTAATGGTAAACTTGATCAACACTTAAGTGGACAACACTAATACTACCAATGGAGGCACAAATGAAGATTTTGGGGCTTCCACTGATATAGGTGATGAAGGTTTTGAAAGTATAGAAGGATCGTCTGATGAAGATGAGCATGATTTTTATAGTGATTTTAATGAAAATGTAGCAACATACGATGTTGAAGATATGCGTCAAGACTTTGTACATAGGGAAGCAATAGCAGATTGAGACACAAGGACTATACACTTAGATACCCCGCATATTGATCCCGTAGAAGATTGTGGGGGAGTGGTAACAATTTTTAAGAAATAGTTAAGAGTTGTTTCGCATTTGGGGTTTCTGAAGGGATTCAGTTCCAGTTCACAGGTAACATTTCCGGGAAGACACCAACAGTCGCAAGGGTATTTTGGAGAGAAAAACATTTGGGAACGCACGTGATGTAGGCTCGCACGAGTGAGAGCCTACAAAAATAAATGGCTAAAAGTGGAGCCCATTTTCGTGGTTTTTTGTAATTCAGGGTCATTTCCGTACTTTTCTCTAACTTACTATGAAACCCAAGCAGGATGTATAGAATTAGTCCATTGATGTAAATGGAGCATGCACTATTTGGGTCATGTACTATGAAGTATTTATTTATTTTTAATAAATTTAATCATTTTCAGTTAAATTAAACCTACTATCTCAATAGTCAAATTATATATCCATAACTATTAGTTCTACATTAACCTAACCTCAAAATTCAAAACTAATTTTATAATTGCTAATAATGTTTACTTATATATGTTTTCAAAGGCTTTATTCAACACATCATTAACTATAAATATGATTAATTTAGTTAATTTCAATGCACGGGTTCTTCACTAGTTAGAATTAAAAGTCTCTCAATAGTCGGTGGTTTTTAAGCAGGGGGGATATGATAGTGAAAATAGGAACCATATCGTCTGTGTTCTTCCCTGTGGCCGGATGAATAGAAGGCTAGGATCTCTCCAATAGGTGGTTATAATTGTTAAATCCTTATAGACAAATGAATCTTGACCTTCCAACACTCATGGCCACAGGGAAAAACAATACTATTTTCTTCCGTGAAAATACTACTATACCAAAATAAATATTTCATTAAAGAAGGTTATATAAGGTGATTTTCAGTTAAAAACTTTAAAATAAATATAAAATTATATATATATAATGAGGACTGACATAGGCTTTAGGGGTGTTGCCCAAGCCCCGTCGTTGTGTCAACGGGCCTAATTTATTGGGCCTACTTGAGCTTGCAGGCTTTATTAATAAATAAAAAAAATGGCCACAGTTTTGTGGGATTTAAAGGGCCTGGGTATCCTCACATGAGGGCCCAATTGACGGGCCTAGTTTTGGTGTTAGGGGGTTAACCTTGCTCTACCGTCTAGGCGATGAGAATCGAAGGCGTGGATTTATTTTTTTTGGTTTTAAAGGCGTGGACATTCACTACATGGTAAAATGCATTGCCCCAATAGAAATTATCGAATAGAAGAATTATGAGCGCGTTTCGTCTGAGAATATCAAGGCCTTACAAGAGGGGCGGAGTATACGGTGACAAACAAGGGCCTTAGGAAGTGGAATCAGTCTAACATTTCTACCAAAGAGGGAGATCACCATCCACCACCCCCTTCTTCAGATCTCGTGTGGGCATTAATACGTGTCGTGTCGCCACGAAATCTTCCCATCTTCAAGACACCGAATCTATTCAACGATCGTCCAGAACCGTCGAAGAATATACTTTAACAAATGACTTTGTTCTTTAAGCCGAGCTCCGGCACCTAGGTTAGGACAATGACCATGTTAACCTTACGTGCTTGTACCTTCTGATACTTCTTGCGTATAAATCTAAGAGGAGTTGAAGTGGTATATACAAAGCTAAGAGTGAGAGTAAGAGGGGAAAACAGAAAACAGAGAGAATTCCAAGAGCTAGAACTTGGAACCTGCTGTCTCCCAACCTGAACCTCCCATGGCAAAGAGTTGGATTTCATCATCTTCCCTTGTTCTTCTGCTTTCTCTAGCCATGGTTACACTGCACTTGGCCGATGCAACAGTTCCCGCTATTTTTATATTGGGGGACTCGACAGCCGATGTTGGGACCAACAATTACTTGCCTGAGAGCACCGCAAGGGCCGACTTTCCTTTCAATGGGATAGATTTTCCCTTCTCCAGACCCACCGGGAGGTTCAGCAATGGCTTTAACAGTGCCGACTATCTAGGTATGTATAATTGGCAAGGGTACTGTAGTTATTTTACCAATCTGCGCTTCAAGCTTATTTTTTTCTAGATTAACTATGATTTATGAACATGAGCTCCGGTTGAAGAGAAAATAGGAACAACCCAAATTTTGGGCCCTGATAATAAAGGGATGAGTAGAGAAGTATGGTGTGTTTTAAAATAAAATATGAGGATCATTGTGAATTATGAATATGAATTGCAGTATGGTAATATTGTGTTTTCCAATTTCCATATTTGAACAGCCAAGCTGATGGGTCAGAGGAGGAGTCCACCACCTTTTCTTTCTCTTCAGAACAAAACATCCCGTCTCATGAAGCATATCGTCAGGGGTGTAAACTTCGCGTCCGGTGGGTCCGGACTTCTCGACACAACCGGACTGTCGCTCGTAAGAGCCTTTGCTGCCTCAGTCCTCAACACCTTTGAGTTTTGCCTTCTTACTTGTTAATAAACTGATTTTTTGATGATTACAATGATTCCTCATTAAAGATTATACAGAGATTACATGAGTTTTAAGATAGAAACATTATCGCATCTTAATTAAATCTAATATTTGATACTATCCTCTTTATGATGAGATACACGGACGTACTGACACTTCATTACAATGAATGAATATTTTTGACATTTTTTTCTACTACCAACAGGGGAGGGTCATCCCCTTGGGGGAGCAGATCCAACAATTCGCAACGGTCCGCAATAATCTTACGGCCGTAATGGGTCCAGCGGCAACAGAGAGTTTGCTCTCCAAGTCTGTCTTCCTCATCAGTATAGGAAGCAATGACATCTTCAATTATTACAGTTCGAATGGTAATTCTAACAAGGAAGAGTTCCTGATCGCTCTAAAAAGCAAGTATGAGGATCACCTAAAGGTGAGCTCTGTCTATGGTGCTATCTGTAATTAAGATGCCTAGTACATATAAATATACTGAACTATTCTTCTATTATGACAGAATCTGTTCAATCTGGGAGCCAGGAAATTCGGGATTATAAGCGTCCCACCCATCGGGTGTTGTCCATCTCTAAGAGCGTTAAACCCCACTGGGGGTTGTGTGGAGGACTTGAACGACTACGCCCGGGCCTTCTTCTCCACAACAGAAGCCCTCTTCAGTAAGCTCAGTTCAGAATTCAAAGGGATGACGTACTCGCTTGGAAATGCATACGAGATGACCATGAATGTCATAGAAAACCCGCTTCCATTCGGTACGCATTTTCACTTTATAAACGGCACCTATTCCTCTCCAGTTGTAACTGGTTTTGCCAAAACCGGTTACACTCCTGAGGTGGCCACGTGTCCCTTTTGAGACCTCTTAACTATGGTTAAGATTCACTCACCCCTAAGGTTCACCCATTTATCCTTGGTTTTTTTTAAAAAATTTGTTAACCGTGGTTAAAATTTACCAACTCCTAGGGTTAAATTATTTTAAATATTTTTTCTAAAAACCAAATATAGGTGGGTGAACCTTAGGGGTAGTTGAATCTTAACCACAGTTAAGAGGTATAAAAAGGAACATTTGGTGACCACAGGGGAGTAACCGGTTTTGTCAAAAACCGGTTACAACTGGAGAAGATCACCGGTCTTTATAAACTTAGTATATTCATACCTTAATTGAAACCTACGTACCTATATGAGCACATACCGCAAGAGTATGTTTGGCTCCTCCAATTATTGGTTGGTCTAAAACCTTATCTTAAGGATTGTGACATTTTTCAATGGATACCCATTTCATCTTATCTTTGGTGATAACACTGCTCCTCCTGCAGCCAAACAAGCTCTACAAGAATACATTATTGCATTTCACCTCCTTATTTTATCTAATTTTTGTAAGATAATATAAAAAGAAATGAGAATAGAATCTAACTATTTCAATTTATTTATGGATTATTCCAATTTCTCAGGATTAAAAGAGCTCAAAACAGCATGTTGTGGAGCCGGGAAGTTCAATGGAGAATCCCCTTGTGTGCCAACTGCGAATATTTGTTCCAATCGTGATGAGTACTTGTTCTGGGACTTGTACCATCCCACGCAAGCAGTTGCTGAGTTGGCAGCTCTAACCCTATACGGCGGTGCACTAAGATTTGTAACACCATTCAATTTCAGTCAGCTGGCAGAGGTTAATTGATTAGCTAAGAGAGGTCCTATTGATGACTCTTTATCTATTATCTTTTGTATCTCAATGAAAGGATTCTTATGTTTTAACCCAAAAAAAAACAGAGGATTCTTACGTAAGTTAAATGCTTGTATGAAATAAGCATGGACTGAATTCCATTGGGAAGGCAATAGACTCTGTTTACTGGTAATTTTCAATTATTCCAAGCATAGAAGAAAAAAAATCGCTTCCTTCAAATTTCTTATAATTATTTTTCTCGTTCTAATCTTAATACGGTCCCATAATTTTTTCCAAGATGCTCTCATGAATTCGTCCAACTATCTCAACTAGCTCTGCTAATGTGTTGCATGTTTCAAGTACGCAGCCTAATAATGGGGAGTGATCTTTTGAGGACTCAAAATAGAATATTTGGGAGTCCTGGGATTATAGGTCTCAAGGGGACCCTCTATTGTGTTGTCTCGATTAATCAAGGTTAACACCTGCAATTAGGCGATGCTTGACCAATACAATACAATGTCCAGTTTAAATAGGTTTTCAAGGATGCTGGAGAAGATTTCCCTTGTTTTATAATTCAATATCCAAAAACAAGCATCAGAATATCAGCTCATTATGGGAATGTTAAAACTACAACAATTAGTACCAGCCCAACATGCCTCTCCAAGCCTGGCCAACTTCGATCTGGGCTCGGTCTTCCTCTTTGTTCTGGGTTTGGAATTAAATTTGTATTGTAACGTCTAAAGGGGCCAATCTGTGTTAAGGCTCGTGCAAATATCTATGGAAAATGCTTAACGTATCCACAGTTTCCATTATGTAAGGACATTCCTCATTCATCCACGCCCCACTTTTAAACACTCGCCAATGTGATTAAGATTCACTCATCCCTAGGGTTAAGCAATTCAACCTTGGTTTTAGAAAGAAAAAAAAAAACAAAATCTTCTTTAATTTAATTAAGTTTAACCAGGGTTAAAGGGGGTGTTAAAAGGGACACGAGGTAAGATAAGCAGCATACCCCGGGGTCCACTAATCACTGCTCATACATAATCCTGGGCAGGGCCCTTCTCAGGCCATTTCCAGTTCAGATCAAGACTCAGCCCATCTTATCTATCTATTATCCTTGCCTGTTAAGTTTGGTTTATAATAACGAAACTACCCCTAACTATTATTCACAAAGAAATAGAGACCCCTTTGTAAAATATCTTTGCTTGTGTGCGTCTGAGAGAGAGAGAGAGAGAGAGATATGGTTTTCTTGTGCTGGACGCGGCCGTCTCATCAGGAGCAGAAGGCCTGCATTAACAGGTAAGTAAAATAGAGATGTTTAATTTTTGTCTTCAAATAGAATAGAATAGAATAGTACGTCACACATTTGCGCTTATAGCTCACTCACGCATCCCATTCCCACCAGATCTGGCGCCTTTAACTACGACTCCAAATACAGGGGCGCTACTGCAAAGCCCTTCACTTCCCTCCAACAAGACCGACAGCTCTCCAAAGACGGCTTCTTCCTCAATCACGCCCGCATTTTACTCGGTTCTGGTCTCCATACATACGACAAGGCCAAGACCGCTCTTCAGACTTGGAGGTTTCCATACAATTATTACCCTATTTCCCAGAAATTGAGACCCCAAAAAAAATCCTAATTTTTTTCACCCTTCAATTTGCAGCCATTTCCAACTGAATTGGGCGTTTGTTGATCCCAAGACTCCTGTTGAAACCGGAGCAAAATTCTGCGTCTGCGCCAGGGAGTTTCTCCCATGGCTTGTGATGCCTCTCCAGGTGGCCTATGTTAGCGAAATCAGAGGCCCTGAGAAGCTCAAGGCCTCTTTCGGCTTTGGCAGCGGCACCCTTCAAGGTCATCTGCTGGTTAGTCTCTTCTCTTCTCTTCTTGGCCTTTTCCAATTTTTAAAACTCTAGGGTTTAGTCACGTTGAGTCATATACATATCTATTAACATCCATTTTGGAGCTATGTTTCAGACATTTTACTCTATTTATCTTTCAAATGGTCCGTTTGGTGGCTGGCTTTTTCAAATTGTTGCCAATTCAGACTATGTTCTCATCATTAATTCAAACTTTGTGCCTCATTGAAGGGACCCACATATGTTAAACATTCACCAAATATTGTGTGCTTATAGGCATTATCTTCCCGCTCATAATACTCAAATCACAGATCATCCCTTTGTATTATGTTTGTCCTTTATTGTGCTGCATCCTTTCTAATAATTGGCTCATTTGAATTTGATGTTATTGTTTGATTATGAAAAGCGTCTGTCAACTTCATGCCTTTATAATTTTTCTTCATTATGACTTATGAGAGTATGTTATATGAAGATTAGGCAGGTCAGATTACCTCTTATAGAGATGTAGTTTGGATTATAATAGCTGTTGATGTTACATTGTTAGATATAGCCTTTGAATTAACAGTTTCAAGGATTATCTTGCTTTGGTGATAAATTTGTCACTGGTGTTTTATTGCTAATGTAGCTTTGGTGACTCTATACTGAGAAGATTTTTATTTCTTATTATCCACAAGCAATTGAAGTTTATGAGTGCCTGACATTAATTCGTTAGACAAAGCTATCTAAATAAGATGGAAGAAAATTTTCCATTTCTGGTTATAAAGTTGTCTATGCCATTGTTTTGCAAGATTCACTTCTGGAATGCCATAGAAGATCGTGCATTTCACTGACATTCTGCTTTTCAAATTTGGATTATACAATTAAATTATACTTTTCTTAAATCATAGTATAAATCCATTGCAAAGTAGTTAGTAGAAAAATAGGTCATCATTCTATAACATGAGTAAAGATGTGGCCTGGATAAAACCTAGTCTTTTGGGGCATCGAAAGTTTGCAAATGAGTCAGTCACATATGTGGAATCAGGAAATTGGGCTGCTAATATAAAGAAACTTGGTTGCTAATATAAAACACTATCCCTATTTCAACTTTACCATATGGGGCCAAAACTTACTCTGTTTGAAGAGCTAAGTACTTTCCGCATCTTCTCTATTGTATTGTCCATCTGAGACTCTCTAGTTCATTGTTGTTAGTAACCTAGTATTGCATTGTGAAGGAATCCCACTGTCTTCTCATGTTTAATGTCTTCGAGATTTAAAAAAATTTAGTCATAAGCCATTGTAGTATTATGCTCTTTCCATTTATCAACTGTGAGCAATTTTTCTTAATCAAAAAAGTAAAAATAAAATAAATAAAAGAAAGAAAGAACAAGTACACGAAAGGAGTAGTCTCCCAGATGCACAAAGAAAATCTTGAAAGGTTCTATCAATTTCTCCAGCCAGTGAGCTAACTGCCTCACCAGCCTCCCTCAATGCAAAGAGATGCCTAGGATCAGAATCATGCCCCTACTCGATATTACTGTTGGAAACAAAAGTTAAAAGTATTAGCACTGGAGTATGTTCACCTAGCATATCCAAACGTATGGGTTGGGAACATGTTTTTTCTTCTACACCATCCTAGATTTGAGCAGATAGATGTGGTTTTTCTCTTGTATCGTTATTTGTTGATTTGAGACTAAGAAACACTCAGTGGAGTCACTGCGGTCTGATATAATTTATCCAGTCATGTAATAACTAAATTAAATAATTTTTCTTTGGTTCTTTTGTTTTGTCTCATAAGTCTGAATTTCTTGATGCACACAAGCTTGGTGATTTATCAGTTAAAATGAGAATGTAGCAGAAAGAGTACAAGCTGTTGGGATTCAATATACAAGAAATCAAATTGCAGTATTTGGAAACATGTTCAGTTCATAAATGAATCAAATGCGAGAAAATAATGAATCAAGTCTCTTTATTTTTTCCACATTTCTACTCTATTCTGGCTCACACAACCTAGCAAAAGATGATTCTGAGTTATTAACAAAATTTGTTCCGAATCTGGCGTTTAAGGAGTTGAGATTCTTTACTGTCATTCTTTTTGTGACCTCTGGCCTGTCTATTAAGAATTGAACTGTCTGTTCCATCCATGCCAAGGAAGTTTGTCTTTCCTTTTGTTTTTTAATGATGAGGTCAGATATACTAAAAAAAAATTCGGTAAGCCAGATACAGTAGACTTGGAATATGTTCAATCTTCCTTTGTTGTCTAATTTGTTTCCTTTACATTTTTAGCATGTTGAGTTGAGTCTACTTCTACAAAATAGTTAAAACTTAATTATGCTGATATGTCATGAAAATGTGTTGAAATCAGGCTGGGGAAGAACGATTTTCTATCGAGTTGGATGACAACGATCAAGTCTGGTATGAAATTCTTTCCTTTTCAAAGCCTGCCCACTTTCTGTCATTTATTGGGTACCCGTATGTACAACTCAGGCAAAAATATTTTGCCCACCAATCTGCCAACGCTGTTCTGAAACTTGTGGCTACTCAACATCCCAAAGTGTAATTCCATGGAGGAATGTACTTTTCTTGCAATGTTTTGTTACAGCAGAAAATGTTCAGAGATTAATTTGGCTGTTATAGGGGAACTGGGAAGCCTACACACATTGTTACAGATATTGGCTCCCACAATAAAAGTACTTGTTGAGAACTTGGATATTTGGGTGCATTTTTGTTCAATATATCATCATGACTTACAAATTGGTGAAGGGTTATTTGATGTCTTTCCGCAATCAGAGTTCCATTAATGGCTAACTAATCATGTCGCCAGAACCCTGGTTCACTTTTGAAATGATCTCATTGGTGAACTCTTGCTCCCTCTGCATCTTTAGCCAATACTGACTGTTTGAATGACCTCAGAATATGCTAAAATGGAATGACACATCAAACCAGCATTTATTGTGTATTGCAGTCAAATGCGGGGTGGGCGAATCACTACTCTAAAATCTTTACCTGCTCATAAATAGGGGACTTACCTACACTTTTATCCGAGACTATATATCTCTAAATCTTAATTGAGCTAGATCCTTTTAATTTAGATGGGATGAATACCAAGATAAGTTAATTTTTATGAGATTATATTGTTATTTTATGAGTTAAGTTTTATAAGATAGTTTTCTGATTATTTTTTTTAATTTAATTATTTTGTTGTTATACATGAAAAAGAATGGTTTGTGGTACACATAATTTATTTGATTTAATATAAATTAATTTTTATTAAATTACCCAATAAGCAAATTACTATAAAACAGTTTGGGGAACTATTTTATCATGACTGGTAAATAAAAATCTTTAGGACGTGGATAAAAAAATATTTACCTACCATAAAAGATAAAGCAAAGCATGTAAGAAATCATATATAAGAGAAGGGAACCGGCCCAGCCCTAGTAATAAAACACCTTTTACTACAGATATAGAAACAACACGATGTCATTGCTACCAAAATTGAAGAAACACTTTTTTTTTCCAAAAAAATGTAAGTAACAAGTTTAACCCTTTTTTTGGATAGGTGACATCTTTTATGTAGTTAGTAGTGTAGGGTAAGAATTAGGTTAAGACAAAGGGGGAGCCTGGGGAGCCTCAGAGATCCTGAGTCACCCACACAAAGTTTCATAGTTCTCATGAACCTTGGGCTTACGGCTTCATGTGGGTTGTGGGGTCTTGCATGGACTTGGGATTTACCCTGCGGGTGGGTTTAGGGTTCCTCGTTACAAAAACAAAAAGGGGGTGGGCCTCTCAACCAACAGACCTCTCCACAAGATAAATACACCACATGTAGCAGTCTGTGTCGGGTAGCATTTCTCCTCTACTAATACTATGCTGATGCGGCTGTTTCACGCTCTTCTCATGCATGATGCATGCCACTACAGTAGAATTCTCATGGAGACATTAACATCGAGGGATGTGACTAACAAATAAATATCAAGGATTGATGTACTCCATATCACTTTCACCGAGGCATTTCTCCAATAGAGGAATGACAAAAGCTTTCACTCCCGCAATATCAAATCTTCCACAAATCTGAATCTTCCAATTAGCTATTTGTTTGGATTTTGGGAAGAATGTTGATCCAAATCTTTCAAAGAAACAAAGTTAATTTAATGTCTAAATGTAAAAGGACTTTTAGATCCGTTTATATTTATGAACATAAACAAAGTTTACTAAAAGATTAATTTTTAACAAGAAGCTTCTGGTTGGTTTGTGATTTTGTATGTTAAGGCTTTCATCATTGTTTATATCCTATTCTGCACACAAAAATGTCCTTCAGTAAAGAAAAACAATATATACACCATTCCTCAATTGTTTGTTGCCTGCAACGTTACCCAAATCTCGCAAGGAGCAAATTAAGATATCTTGGGAAACAGCCTATTGCTCTTCGGATCTGGTTTAAACAGGCACCACAAACTGAACAATTCTGTAGATCTTAAAATCTGGAATAGGTCAGCCTATAGATGCTCAACATACATGTGAAAATACATACATATGAGAATACAATACCCTGTAAAGGCAATCCCCCAAGAAAAAACGTGCCTGTGATTTAGATGGGAGATGCTACTGGATCATTCCACAATCTGCACATACAAATTAGTAGAGGAATTAGCATTTGAGTTCCAGAGTCAGGGATGAGATGATAATAAATAATTACAAACAATAATTTAAAATCATTCCAATTTTACATCAAGGCGGGAAGATGGAAACAAGCAACCAATGGCATCTCCTGTGCCAAATATCGACCCTATCAAATGATTTAACCATTGAACTTTTTCTATGCATAACTAACCATCAAATCTACAAAACAAACTCTTTATAGAATTAATCCAGTTGTCAGGGATATTCAACTGGGTCAATTGTGACCAAAGTTCTCCTTCAAGGGACTGACCACATGTTGGGCCTCAAGGCTCCAATTCGTGAAGAGCATATGTGCCAGAAAAGGGGCCATACACTATTTCACTGGTTGGAGAAGAATATACCAATTAGGGCTAAACTTCATAACTCCAAGATTTTTTTTTTTTTGGGGGGGGTGGGGGAGTTACAGCGTATGCTGGAAGTTACAAGCCTTTATCACGTGCATCTTCCACGGGCTCCTCAAAGGCCAAATTCAGATATATTCCACAAAAGCAAAACAAAGGCTTTTTACTGCAGATCTTCCAAATTCAGAATCTTTACCACATAATGGCATCTTCCATGGGCTTCTCAAAGGCCCAAATTCAGACCCTTTCCCTCTCTTCATTTTCATTCACAGCATCTTTTTGCAATAGTTGCAGTATGGCAATTCTATAGAGTCTAAGGTTTAGACTTGTTTCCCAAATCATTAACTACATCAATTTGACTTAATTACAGGATTCTATTAACCAAGGTAATGCTCCCGTTCCAGATTATATCCCACACCTGCTTCCAAACTTCCTATTACTCTTTTTAGCACTACCTCTAAGACACACACAACTGTGATTTTGAGATATTCTAGAGGAGAAAATGGGTATGGATATTGTAACTTAAGATATCCTTAGTAGAGTTTGAGTATGAAACAGTGTAATGCTGGGTGTAAGAAGCTGTACAAAACCACATGAAGTCAAGATACGAATAGAAGAGAGAAAGAGAACAGGAAAGGGGAATGGAAGTGGTATCTCCATTCCCTCTAGATCTCCTATTACTAATGAGATAAAAGGACATAAAATGCCCTTTAAGTATATCAAAGCTTATAAGTAATAAAGATACAAGACATTAATAACGATACCAGAAAAAAAGAGCCATAAAGAAGTAATGAGCTTATTTATTAGGCCTATTACAACATATATATATATATATATATATATATTGTGGTATTCTCTATTCAGTTATGTTCTTATGCCGAGGACCCAAATATTTGGGATAAGACACTGATGCAGACGCCATAGACACACCCTGCTTCTCTCAGAGCCACCACATCCCAGCTCCTGCACCAAATAACTACTACACCATATCCATACATCCAAATGAACAGCTCCCATAGCTATTTCTCCTAGAACACTATCAAATTAAAAATCGATGAAGTCGCTCAGTTTTCCCTAGTAATGAAACTGGCATTGCGTAGAGCCTCATAAAAATTAGGTAATTGGAAACCTATTAGTTTCTTGAATTAATGTTTTCCTGGAGTACAACAAGTGCCATTTTTTTTTTTATCAGAGAATCAAACAAAACTTTTTTTCAATTTGTAATCCCAAATCCCAATAACTATTTCTTCCTTCTTTTCCAAAAGTTTGCAATCTTAAGCTGTCTAGTTTAATAAACAGTCAATCTTGCCCCCACCATTTTGATATGGAAATCTATTTATGTTTACAAGAAGTTATCAATTTTTTTAGGATATCAATGGAAACCTTTTTCCAACTCTGAAATCCCTATAATTCCTTTTTTCCCTTCTTCTCCACAATCTAGAATGTTGAGTTCTCTTATTAAAATTTCCAGAGGTAGTTATCAAAGTAGCAGTCAGTTAATCACACTGCAAAAGGAGTGATCTTTTGGATATCATTTCAACAACTTATCAATTTTATTGGAAAACCAAAGGATTTTTCCCAACTCTGCAATCCCAATAATTATTTATTCCTTACTTTCCAAAATCTGGAATCTTGATCTCTCTAGTTATAAAATTTGTCAATCCTGCTCTAATATTGGTCATTTGGAGATCCTTCTCCACAAGTTATCAATTTTTCATCAGGAAAAAGTACGAACTGAAGCATTTTCCCAACTCTGAAATCCCCATAATTCCTTTATTCTCCTCTTCGAAATTTTGGAATATTGAGCTCTTTTACTTAAAAAAAAATAATCGACTGTGAAGACTGTTATCATTATGACAGTGATTAGGGCTGGTTCACGAACATAGCCACTCGTGAACACACATACACGTGTGTGCGCGCATGCATATATATATATATATATATATATATATATATATATATATATACACATATACATATATATATATATATTAAGGGTTTATCGATGTTGTGTTGTGGAGTTTTTGAAGAAGGTTTGGAATATGAAAACCATTTTGATGTTCTAGGAGGTCGAGAAAGTGGTTTGCGTTGATATTTCGGATGAGATTTATATTTTTGTCGAGAATATTTTTGTTTATAATATTGACTATCTTTTTTAAGACAAACTTAAAAAAGATCAACCAAAATATCTCCTTCGTCTAATCAGTCGCCTTACCTACTTCCATGGCTTTGATACCATAATACACCCAATATTGGACCTTTTATGAATTGCGGAAATTTTGTGTGCATAGTATATTCTAGTTAGTCCTGAGATTAAAGGACACAGTTGCTCTTTTCAATTCCAGTGTAGAATTGCCGAGTCTTACAGCGGTCTCTCGGTTGAACACAGTGCAGTGTGAAAATTGAAGAGCGAAAGGCATTTAATTGAAAGAGAATAATTTCATATATTGATAATTGAAAACATACATATGATTGATATCAAAACATATATATGAAAATACCTTTTGGAACTAAAAGGTTACAGATTGGATGTTGTAATCTCCCGCTTACAGCATCATACTTGAACAGGAAAGAAAGAAAGAAAGATTACAAGGGGAAAGATTTGAACTAAACTAAACTTGAAAGGAAAGGTTTACAATTGAGAAACTTCGGACTTGGTTTTTCTGGCTCTGCCTTCTTCATCTTGAATGCTTGTATTTATAGAACCCTTGAGATGCTTGCACTTGAGAGTCTTTAAATGCTTTTGCTTTTACTTGAATTCTTTTTCTTTTACTTCTGTTGCTTTTACTTTTACTTGAATGGCTTTGTACTGTGAGATGCCTTGTGTCTTTTGCTTTCACCTTGCTTTAACTCTTATTGCTTTCACTGTTGAACTATTCTTCTTTTGACTCCCTTGCTTGCTTTCGGTTGATTTGAGAATCTGCTTTTGACCATTTTGTTTACTTGAATCATGGATTCTGTTTGCTCTAATGAATTGGTGGGTAAAATCCATAACAATCGTCCTCATTCTCATTTCCTAAATTGATAGAACCTTGTGAATCCTCATTCTCGTCACTGTCTTCATCTAATTCTAATAACGCATGTTTGAGTTTGTTTTTGTAGTCTTCTTTTGATGTAGATGCAATCAAATTATTTTGAGTATTTGATTTAACTTGAAGAAATTTGTTGGAGGCTCCTGAACTTGTAGGAGATGATAAAGATAATGATGAATTATCAATAAGCCAAAGAGTTATGGCTTTTGAAACAGCTTTATATGGTTTGAACTCATCCCACCATTTGACTTTAAATTGTCTTCCTAAATAAAGGAAGGATTGAGAAGCAGAGGGAACAAGAGCATAGAACCAGGAAGTGATCCATGCTAATTTGAAATTGGCAAAGAATAAATAAGTATGAGTGAAATGAGAGAGTTCTCTTGGGATTAAGTATTTGGATTGAAATAATTGAAATCCTTGTAGAACAGTTTGTGGAAGAATTTCAGGAATGGGACCAAAATAAACCCACCAATCGAGAAACCAAAGAGGAACATTGAAGTTAAAATATGATTTGAAAAGGAAACACCAAGAATGTTGTCGATTGTCATTTTGGAGATAAAAACAATTGTACCATGCATGACGATAGTTCTAATAATTGAAGAATTGAGGAGGCTGTTGTTGTTCTTTTGGATAGGTTGCTAGTTTGAATTTGGTAACAAATTGTTTAGATAAACTAAGACTTTGTCCCCATTCGGATGGAGAAATAACATGACCAATCCGACAAGTAGAATGGATAATACAATCTTGATCATAGTAATGAGTAAGGAAAATAGATTGAGTATCTGTTAAAATATAATAGGATTTGAATTTGAAAAACCCCTTTCTATTGGAAAAAGTGACATTTTTTGAGCTTTTACAATATATTAGGATTTTGAAAGAGGCGTCGGATTAGAAATCCTAAGTGCCTGATGTTGTTGAGGGACAACAGAACCCCTTTGAGATCCAGATGCAGACATTGCTTTTGCATAAAATTTTGATGGATCAATAGAATTTGGTTCTGTGGCTAATAAGGCTAATGGGGGTAAAGGATTTAGAAATTGGGCTTCTTCCTGTACCTTATTATACCAAGACTTAGAAGGTTTAGAACTGACCGATTGGGTTGGTTTGGATCAGGAGGACTGGACTTTTTTAGACATAACTATCTACCCTGCAAGAATTCACGGGTTAAGAAATCAGGAATAGAATTATTTTCTCCTTTGATATATTCAATTTGAAAATCAAAAACAGATAAAATAGCTTGCCATCTTGCAAATATTTGTTTTGAAGCAAATATTTTGAACATCATTTTGTAAAACATTTTTAGCCGCTTTGCAATCAACTTTTACAAGAAATGTCTGGTTAATTAAATCACTTTGGAATTTTGAAATACATAATACAATAGATAAAATTTCTTTTTTGATAGTAGAATAATTTCTTTGTGCTTGATTCCAAGTTCCTAAAGTAAATCTAATTAATTCTTCCGTCTTCTTTTACTTATTTAAAATGCCCCCATATCCTAAATCTGAAGCATCGATTTCAACAATTTTTGGAGCATTTGGATCAGCAAAGTATAAACAAGGAAGAGTTTTTATTATTAATTTGATTTGTTGAATTATTTTTGTATGTTTAGGGGACCAAGGAGGTGGGTTCTTTTTAAGTCTTTCTCTTAATGGTTTACAAATTTGGCTGAGATTTTGACAATGATTTGAAACATAATTGAGACTTCCTGAAAATCTTTGTAATTGTGTTTTATCTTTGATTTCATCAGGGAATTTATCTGCAAATTCAATAGAACGATGTATAGGAACAAGGGTCCCTTGATGAATATTATGACCAAGAAATCTAATTTTTGTTTGAAATATTTGGATTTTAGATGAAGATACAACTAGACCATTATGTTTAATTGTTTGAAAGAATATATTGAGATGTTTCCAATGTTGATCTAAAGAAGTTGAGTATATTAATACGTCATCAATATATACTATTGAAAAATGTGAATAAGGATTAAAAATATCATTTATTATATTTTGAAATTCTGAATGAGCATTTTTTAAACCAAAAGGCATTACAATCCATTCACAGTGTCCAAATGGTAATGTGAATGCAGTTTTATATTTGTCTTTTTCTGCAATTTGAATTTACCAAAATCCTGATTTCATATCAAATTTGGAGAATACTTTTGCATTGTTTAATCTTTGTAAAAGATCTTGTTTATTATGGTATCAGAGCCATAGAAGTAGGTAAGGCGACTGATTAGATGAAGGAGATATTGATAAATACTGTGTATTGCTGTTATAATATATTTTCAAAAGAATTATTCAGTGTAGACTCCAAGTGTTAAGACGTGTCTTAAAGAGTACCGCTGAGCCGTGTGAAGGCGTTTAGGGAAAATAAGAACGGTAACACACTTGGTAGGAGTCACTTCGTAATTCTCGAAAATTTATTATAGCAATAATTCATCTTATTCAGACTATACATCTTTCTTATAATGAGTTCTTTATTTAGATCCATGTCTTCTAAAACATGTTCATCTAGTAAGAGTAACCAAATAATAGATTCTGAGTTCGAAATAGACAAACCTTATATTCGTAAAGATTTCAATTCAAAAGAAAATAAACAAGTACGTGATTGGTATTTCTCAAATTTTGATAAACAAAAAGATGAAATCTTACAAATATATTATCAATTTTTAACTAAACATAAATGTCAGATGTATTTCTTCAAATGGTTTGAAATATATGGTGAAGCAAATTCAATATATTTCCCTTTTGCCAAATCTATAAATGTCACAACAAAATCCTCAACTACTTGGCAAACCACTAAAAACACACATATTGAATCCATTCATCTTCCTTTAGAAGAAATCAAAATAACACACCAAGAAATTTTAATTACAGCCTCTCCTTTCAAAAGAAAAATTGATACTGCAGCACCTAGTGCTAGAGATGTTGAAAAAATTATAGAACAAAATAATTACACAAATCAACATTTAAACACAATAGGAACACAACTAAATCGAGTAGAAAATTTAATTCAAAAAGAAAAAAATTTACCTCAAGCTGAACCACAAAAACAATTACCTCAAGCTGAACCACAAAATTTAATTCTCAGCATCTATCATGTCTATTTGTGATGGTGCATGCATTTGTGAGTTTGTTGGTGATATGGGAGGTGATTGGGATGTAGTTGATTCTGTTTCTTCTTGATTTATCATTTGTTTGGTTTTGACAGTATAAATTGGTTGAGGTATGTTTGAATTTTTTAATCCTAACAAATTTATTCTTGATTTTGTAGGGATTGAGGAGCAAGAAGCTCTAGAGGGTTCAAATCTGAACTGTCTAGAATCAATATCATCTATTTGAAATTTGGAAGAGGAGAAGTCGATAACAACTTTTCCATCAGCATGTTCTATTATTTGGTCTGGATTTTTGTAATTTGTTTGTGGCAATTTTCTTTGAGGTGGTTTATTTTGTAAACACCATTGAACTGGAATATCCACTTCATTCCAATTTGTTGTATATTCTGGAGTTAAAATTTTTGTTTTTGTTAAATCTGTTTTGATAAAAAAATGTTTTATCTCTTGGACAAAGGCATTGATTTTTGAGGGATCACCTATAAAATGTTTTGCAATAGAAAAGATTAAGCTTGCAACTGCATCCTGTATGTCTTCTTCATTGTCATCTTGAATTATGGTTCTATCACTTGTGGTTTTATACGCATTGAGTATTGTTTGTCTATCATTGAGTGTGATACAATGATCCCACCAACCTTTGAGTTGTCCTGTGAAACCAACTATAAGCATTTGAGCAACAGAATGATCAGAAGAATCAATTGAGATCAGCACCTGAGTCAATGAGAGCTATTGTATCAAGTTTGTATTCTTTGTTAATTACTATTGAAAGTTTTACCAACCATTTTTGTTGAATTGTTTGTGTTAATATATTGATATATTCCTGTCTTTCAGTGTCATTTATATCTTTATTTTCTTCATTATCAGAAGTAATTTCATGTGGTTTGGGAAATGATTTCTTTGAGAAATTTGATTCTTAAGTTGAGATATTTCATAATAAGTGTCGTTTTTAAAATGAAGAATTTCTTGTTTAAGATGATTAATTTCTCGTTGTAAGTCTTGAATTGTGATATCCCTTTCCCGGGGGTTTTGGAATGAAATTTCTGAAATATATCATCAACATTGTAGGAAATAGTTTTCTTAAAAGGTTGTTTGCCTTTGAGATTATCTTTAAGTTTGAGTAAACATTCTTTTTGTAATTAAGGATCCTAGATTTTATCAATTATATCTAAAAGAAATGTTTGTTCTTGAGTAAGCATATTAATACTATTAATACAATGAATACATTGACAATTTGTTTTAATTGATTCAGAATCTGAAGAATCAGAGATTGAATAGTCAGTATTGGAATAAATTTCATCAACTTGAGGGTCATATTCATTTTCAGAATTGAGTATTAATTGTTTTAATTGATTTTTAATTTCATCAAAAATATTTAAAGCATTAATTGTATTAATTTTCTTCTTTTGTTCTTCAGGACAATTTGGTTTAATATGTCCTCCTTTGCCACAATTGAAACATATTAAGGGTTTATCGATGTTGTGTTGTGGAGTTTTTGAAGAAGAAGGTTTGGAATGTGAAAACCATTTTGATGTTCTAGGAGGTCGAGAAGGTGGTTTGCGTTGATATTTCGGATGAGATTTATATTTTTGTTGAGAATATTTTTGTTTATAATATTGACTATCTTTTTCTAGTCTTTTGTGGTGATATTTTTGTGGTTTGTGAGGTTTATCATATTTGTGTTTTGCCATTTTATGTCTCTGAGATTTGTTACAATCAAATCCAAATTGTTCACAAAAAGAACCAAGTTCTTTTCAACTTGTTACTTGATCTTTTTTAAGTTTGTCTTTGAGTCAAAGTGATCTACATAAAATTAAACCTTCAGTATTAACTAATGTGATAAGATCACCATAAGTTAATTTGTCGTATGGAATATCATCATTGTTTGTCTCTAATATTTTCTCTAATTGTTTCTGCAAATACATTTGGTAAACCAGAAAGAAAACGTTCTTTCCAGTAAGCTTTTCCACAATCATCACGAAGCATGACTTTCGTGAGGAATGTAATGTATCTTTCTAATATTTAAAATCTTGAAGTTTTCTACATTTTAAGTTGTTGATAAGATCAGAAGATCACCTATAAAATGTTTTGCAATAGAAAATATTAAGGTTGCAACTGCATTCTGTATGTCTTCTCAATTGCCATCTTGAATTATGGTTCCATCACATGTGGTTTTATACGCATTGAGTATTGTTTGTCTATCATTGAGTATGTTACAATGATCCCACCAACCTTTGAGTTGTCCTGTGAAACCAGCTACAAGCATTTGAGCAACAGAATGATCAGAAGAATCATGTCTGTTCCTATAGGCTGTGCCTATCATTGTCATTTCTTGAAGTAAATTTAAAATTTGATATTCTGTCATTGCATCAATATTTCATTCATAGATAGATTCACTATGATAGGAAGCTTGACGATATTGTCCACGTTCCTCGATCTGGATATTAGGAAACGTAGGTCTTGGATAAAAGTTTTTGGTTGGAGCATTTTTCCAATATAAACGATTAATTGAATTTTTGATTCGATCTATTGAGTTGTTAACATCTTTTGTAAAATTTTGTTCTAATTGATCAATATCTTGAATATCAGATAAATTATCATAATCGGATTCTATTATATTTGGTAATTTTGTTAAAACATTAATTGAACTTGGATCAGATTCTAATATTAATTTTACAATATTGATATGTGAACTTCCAGTTTCGATTTCAGGAGAATCAGGAACTTGAGAACATTTGTAGACAATTGTATTTATGATCTAGTTTTTCATCAATTTTTTCCATTAAACTTCTTGAAGATAATTGTTTTGACATATCTTTTAGAATCCCATGTGGTATAAAAATTGGTTTATCTGTTTGTTTTTGTGGTTCAGCTTGAGGTAAAATTTTTTCTTTTTGAATTAAATTTTCTACTCTGTTTAGCTGTGTACCTATTGTATGTTGATTTGTATAATTATTTTGTTCTATTTTCTCAACATCTCTAGCACTGTGCTGCATTATCAATTTTTCTTTTGAAGGGAGAGGCTGTATTTAGAGTTTCTTGGTGTGTTATTTTAATTTCTTCTAAAGGAGGATGAATGGATTCAATATTTGTGTTTTTAGTGGTTTGCCAAGTAGTTGAGGATTTTGTTGTGACATTTATAATTTTGGCGAAAGAAAAATATATTGAATTTGCTTCAGCATATATTTCAAACCATTTGAAGAAATACATCTGACATTTATGTTTAGTTAAAAATTGATAATATATTTGTAAGATTTCATCTTTTTGTTTATCAAAATTTGAGAAATACCAATCACGTACTTGTTTATTTTCTTTTGAATTGAAATCTTTACGAATATAAGGTTTGTCTATTTCGAACTCAGCATCTATCATGTCTATTTGTGATGGTGCATGCATTTGTGGGTTTGTTGGTGATAGTGGAAGTGATTGGGATATAGTTTATTCTGTTTCTTCTTGTTCTATCCTTTGTTTGGTTTTGACTGTATAAATTGGTTGAGATATGTTTGAGTCTTTTAATCCTGACAAATTTATTCTTGATTTTGTAGGGATTGAGGAGTAAGAAGCTCTAGAGGGTTCAAATCTGAACTGTCTAGAAACAATATCATCTATTTGAAATTTGGAAGAGGAGAAGTCGATAACTTTTCCATCAGCATGTTCTATTATTTGGTCTGGAGTTTTGTAATTTGTTTGTGGCAATTTTCTTTGAGGTGGTTTATTTTGTAAACACCATTGAACTGGAATATCCACTTCATTCCAATTTGTTGTATATTCTGGAGTTAAAATTTTTGCTTTTGTTAAATTTGTTTTGATAAAAATTGTTTTATCTCTTGGACTAGTATGATAGGCCAAAGGACTCATCATAGTAATCATTACTTTGTAATGTATTCGATAGATTAATGTTAAAGGTTCAGACCCTGGTAACATATCAATACCTTTTGTTTGTAGATTTAATACTAAAGATTGCAATAAATTTTTATCAGTTATTGAAAGAGAAATTTGGGTAACAATCAAAATAGATTGGACCATTGTATAAAGTGGATTGAACTATTCCTAATAAGGAATCTTTGAATTGATTATGTCTACAATCACGGAGACATAAAAGTACTTGTGCATTTAATCTTTCTCTGATTAAAGGTTTGACTGCTACTTGGACCATTCCAACATGCAGGAATCTATATTTTAATTTATGTTGTTCAATGGCTTTTTCACTAAATAATTGGAATTCTTCATAATCGTCTGATAAAGAGATTGTTTGTTCTACTGTTTTGATTGAGTAATCACTTGAGAAATCAAACGTTCTTTTTTTGTATATTTGTTGAATAGGAATTTTAGGAACTTTCCAATTATCTAATTTTTTTTTTATATTTGTTAAATTTCTTTCTTCACTATTTACTATTTGGTTACTAGTACTAGATAAACATGATCTAGAAGACATGGATTTAAATAAAGAACTCATTATAAGAAAGATATATAGTCTAAATAAGATGAATTATTGTTATAATAAATTTTCAAGAATTACGAAGTGACACCCAAGTGTGTTACCGTTCTTATTTTCCCTAAACGCCTTCACACGGCTCAGCGGTACTCTTTAAGACACGTCTTAACACTTGGAGTCTACACTGAATAATTCTTTTGAAAATATATTATAACAGCAATACACAATATTCATCAATATCTCTTTCGTCTAATCAGTCGTCTTACCTACTTTCATGGCTCTGATACCATAATATACCCATTATTAGACCTTTTATGAATTGCGGAAATTTTGTGTGCACAGTATGTTGTAATTAGTCCTGAGATTAAAGGACACAGTTGCTCTTTTCAATTCCAGTGTAGAATTGCCGAATCTTACAGCAGTCTCTCAGTTGAACACAATGCAGTGTGAAAATTGAAGAGCGAAAGACATTTAATTGAAAGAGAATAATTTCATATATTGATAATTGAAAACATACATATGATTGAAATCAAAACATATATATAAAAATACATTTTGAAACTGAAAGGTTACAGATTGGATGTTGTAATCTCCCGCTTACAGCATCATACTTGAACATGAAAGAAAGAAAGAAAGATTACAAGGGGAAAGATTTGAACTAAACTAAACTTGAAATGAAAGGTTTACAATTGAGAAACTTCAAACTTGGTTTTTCTGGTTTTGCCTTCTTCCTCTTGAATGCTTGTATTTATAGAACCCTTGAGATGCTTGCACTTGAGTGTCTTTGAATGCTTTTACTTTTACTTGAATTCTTTTTCTTCTGCTGCTTTTACTTTTACTTGAATGGCTTTGTACTGTGAGATGCCTTGTGTCTTTTGCTTTCACTTGTACTATTGTTTTAATTCTTATTGCTTTCACTGTTGAACTATTCTTCTTTTGACTACTGTGCTTGAATTGATGTTGCTTTTACTGTTGGACGATTCTTCTTTTGGCTCTTTGCTTGCTTTCGGTTGATTTGAAAATCTGCTTTTGTTGATGTTGTCGTTCTTGAATCTCGGATCTTGTTTGCTTTGTTTCACGGATTTTTGCTTGCTCTGATGAATTGGTGGATACTTTAATAAAGCTTGCTTGATGTTCTAATTTTTCTGTTTAATCATCTTGGAGTAAATCATCTACCCAGTCATTATTTTCTCCAGCTTGTAAAGCCCAAGCATTTTACAAATTGATAAAGAAATCATCTTCAATTTGATAACTTGAGTCGGAGTCTGAATTGTCTTCTTGGATAAATTCTCATTCTTCGGAGGTTGGATCATGAAAATCAGTATACTCTGGGTGCTCATGGAAATTATCTCAGAGAATTCTTTGAACATAATTTGAAGAATTGACTAAACCATTTGTTATTTGATAAATAATTTGATGAAAATCAAAATTGCTGGGTATAGGTTTGGCAAGAATAACAATTCTTCCCGTATCTAGAACAACGTTCCAAGGACAGGTTTTGAAGGTATGGTAAATATGACTAAGACCCCAAATCTTTCGGGTTTGGATGTCAAGTTTTCCATAATTGGGTTTTATTCTTTTGCAATGAGGAACATTGTAACAAGGGTCATTGTCATGAATAAGAATTACATGATTAGTTGGAAATAAATGGTAACCATTGTCGGACCATTCTGGGCAAGAACTTAGGGTTTCAAGAAAAAGAAATTGGTCAGGTTTTGCTAGTCTTTGTTATCTACATGCTTCAATAACACATTAAGGAAATCCAAGGAGATCATGTTGATTGTATGAATCAATTCCTCTTGTAAATCCATTTTCAAAAGGCCATACTTTTTCTTCTTGATCTTGAGAGGGTATATCAAATAATTTGAAAAGATTGTAAGGGTGACAATGAATAAGTCTAGATTTGTAAATTTGGTAACTATTTGCTTCTATTTGAGAAAATACTTCAAGCCACTTGTCTTTTTTACTAAGAGATTTTGAGAATATGAGGTTTTGAATGTTGACTGGCAATTGGGTTCGGATTTGATTTCTCAATTTGACTCTAAAAGCTTCACACAAAGATAATTTTGGATTAAGTATTAAGTTTTGAAAGAATTCAGGATTTTCTGAAATTCTAGAGGACAAAGAAACCGAGGTTGTTTTGTAAGAACTGGCCATTTGAGGATTGGTTGAAAGGAAATAATGATGTAGAGCATTAATTGACTTTTCCATTAATTTAGAGGAATTGAGAGATTTTGCATGCCATAGATTATCAAGGAGACAAATTTCTAAATTGGGTAACCCATTGGTAGAATATGGATATAAATATTTTCTTTGCCGAACATTTTGAAGATGTATTTTTCCAAAATTGTACCATTTTAAAGAAGTCTTGCTAGGAGTCATTTGTTCCTGAAAATATAAACAACTTTGATAATAATTATTTATGAGAAATAGAAATAATCTGTTTGGATAAAAACTTCTTATCTCAAAATAGTTTTTGAAATATAAGTTATGAAAATATAGGTTATGGATCCATATTGTCGTATAAAGATGGTCAATACGACAATATGTTAACACAAAGAAATCATTTCCCTAAACCACATGAAATTACTTCTGATAATGAACAAAATCAAGATATAAATGACACTGAAAGACAGGAATATATCAATATATTAACACAAACAATTCAACAAAAATGGTTAGTAAAACTTTCAACAGTAATTAGCAAAGAATTCAAACTTGACACAATAGCTCTCATTGACTCAGGTGCTGATCTCAATTGTATTAAAGAAGGATTAGTTCCTACTCAATACTTTGAAAAAACAAATGAAATACTACACACTGCAAGTGGAAGTCAACTCAATATTGATTATAAATTAACAAAAGCTCATGTATGTAATGATAGAATATGTATTTCCACACCATTCATACTTGTCAAAAATTTAACAAAAGAAGTTATTTTAGGATCTCCTTTTATAACTTTAATCAAGTCAGTCATGGTTACTCATGAAGAAATTCAAACATTCATTAATAATCAAACCATTAATTTCCAATTTATTAGTCCTCCACAAATCAAGGATAGCAATATAATCAAAGAATTTTCCATATTCAAAGATCATCAAATTCATTTAATTAATCAAAAACAAAAACAGATTTGTTTTCTTAAAAAAGAAATTCAATATAAAAAAAAAAGATTAATGAGCACCTCAATGATTGGAAATTACAACATCAAATTAAAACTTTTTGGCAAAGAAAAAACCATATTATAAAAATTTCTTATACCAATAAAACAAAGGTATTCTTCAAAATTGATAACTGTCAAAATATGAAAATTGGTTTAAAATTAAATAACCAAACCTCTAAAACTAATGATCAACCAAAATATACGACAATATGGATCCATAACCTATATTTTCATAACTTATATTTCAAAAACTATTTTGAGATAAGAAGTTTTTATCCAAACAGATTATTTCTATTTCTCATAAATAATTATTATCAAAGTTGTTTATATTTTCAGGAACAAATGACTCCTAGCAAGACTTCTTTAAAATTGTACAATTTTGGAAAAATACATCTTCAAAATGTTCGGCAAAGAAAATATTTATATCCATATTCTACCAATGGGTTACCCAATTTAGAAATTTGTCTCCTTGAAAACTTATTGCATGCAAAATCTCTCAATTCCTCTAAATTAATGGAAAAGTCAATTAATGCTCTACATCATTATTTCCTTTCAACCAATCCTCAAATGGCCAGTTCTTACAAAACAACCTCTGTTTCTTTGTCCTCTAGAATTTCAGAAAATCCTGAATTCTTTCAAAACTTAATACTTAATCCAAAATTATCTTTGTGTGAAGCCTTTAGAGTCAAATTGAGAAATCAAATCTGAACCCAATTGTCAATCAACATTCAAAACCTCATATTCTCAAAATCTCTTAGTCAAAAAGACAAGTAGCTTGAAGTATTTTCTCAAATAGAAGCAAATAGTTACCAAATTTACAAATCTAGACTTATTCATTGTCACCCTTACAATCTTCTCAAATTATTTGATATACCCTCTCACGATCAAGAAGAAAAAGTATGGTTTTTTGAAAATGGATTTACAAGAGGAATTTATTCATACAATCAACATGATCTCCTTGGATTTCCTTAATGTGTTATTGAAGCATGTAGACAACAAAGACTAGCAAAACCTAACCAATTTCTTTTTCTTGAAACCCTAAGTTCTTGCCCAGAATGGTCCGACAATGGTTACCGTTTATTTCCAACTAGTCATGTAATTCTTATTCATGACAATGACCCTTGTTACAATGTTCCTCCTTGCAAAAGAATAAAACCCAATTATGGAAAACTTGACATCCAAACCCGAAAGATTTGGGGTCTTAGTCATATTTACCATACCATCAAAACCTGTCCTTGGAACGTTGTTCTAGATATGGGAAGAATTGTTATTCTCGCCAAATCTATACCCAGCAATTCTGATTTTCATCAAATTATTTATCAAATAACAAATGGTTTAGTCAATTCTTCAAATTATGTTCAAAGAATTCTCTGGGATAATTTCCATGAGCACCCAGAGTATACTGATTTTCATGATCCAACCTCCGAAGAATGGGAATTTATCCAAGAAGACAATTCAGACTCCAACTCAAGTTATCAAATTGAAGATGATTTCTTTATCAATCTGCAAAATGCTTGGACTTTACAAGCTGGAGAAGATAATGACTGGGTAGATGATGATTTACTCCAAGATGATTAAACAGAAAAATAAGAACATCAAGCAAGCTTTATTAAAGTATCCACCAATCCATCAGAGCAAGCAAAAATCCGTGAAAGAAAGCAAACAAGATCCGAGATTCAAGAACGACAGTATCAGCAAAAGCAGATTTTCAAATCAACCGAAAGCAAGCAAAGAGCCAAAAGAAGAATCGTCCAACAGTAAAAGCAACATCAATTCAAGCACAGTAGTCAAAAGAAGAATAGTTCAACAGTGAAAGCAATAAGAGTTAAAACAATAGTACAGGTGAAAACAAAAGACACAAGGCATCTCACAGTACAAAGCCATTCAAGTAAAAGTAAAAACAGCACAAGTAAAAGAAAAAGAATTCAAGTAAAAGTAAAAGCATTCAAAGACACTCAAGTGCAAGCATCTCAAGGGTTCTATAAATACAAGCATTCAAGAGGAAGAAGGCAGAGCCAGAAAAACCAAGTCCGAAGTTTCTCAATTGTAAACCCTTCCTTTCAAGTTTAGTTTAGTTCAAATCTTTCCCATTGTAATCTTTCTTTCTTTCTTTCTTTCTTTCATGTTCAAGTATGATGCTGTAAGCGGGAGATTACAACATCCAATCTGTAACTTTTCAGTTCCAAAAGGCATTTTCATATATATGTTTTGATTTCAATCATATGTATGTTTTCAATTATCAATATATTAAATTATTCTCTTTCAATTAAATATCTTTCGCTCTTCAATTTTCTCACTGCACTGTGTTCAACTGAGAGACCGCTGTAAGACTCGGCAATTCTACACTGGAATTGAAAAGAGCAACTGTGTCCTTTAATCTCAGGACTAACTAGAACATACTGTGCACACAAAATTTCTACAATTCATAAAAGGTCCAATAATGAGTGTATTATGGTATCAGAGCCATGTAAGTAGGTAAGGCGACTGATTAGACGAATGAGATATTGATGAATATTGTGTATTGCTGTTATAATATATTTTCAAAAGAATTATTCAGTAGAGACTCCAAGTGTTAAGACATATCTTAAAGAGTACCGCTGAGCCGTGTGAAGGCGTTTAGGGAAAATAAGAACGGTAACACACTTGGTAGGAGTCACTTCGTAATTCTCGAAAATTTATTATAGCAATAATTCATCTTATTCAGACTATATATCTTTCTTATAATGAGTTCTTTATTTAGATCCATGTCTTCTAGATCATGTTCATCTAGTACTAGTAACCAAATAATAGATTCTGAGTTCGAAATAGACAAACCTTATATTCGTAAAGATTTCAATTCAAAAGAAAATAAACAAGTACGTGATTGGTATTTCTCAAATTTTGATAAACAAAAAGATGAAATCTTACAAATATATTATCAATTTTTAACTAAACATAAATGTCAGATGTATTTCTTCAAATGGTTTGAAATATATGCTGAAGCAAATTCAATATATTTTTCTTTTGCCAAAATTATAAATGTCACAACAAAATCCTCAACTACTTGGCAAACCACTAAAAACACAAATATTGAATCCATTCATCCTCCTTTAGAAGAAATCAAAATAACACACCAAGAAACTCTAAATAGAGTCTCTCCCTTCAAAAGAAAAATTGATAATGCAGCACCTAGTGCTAGAGATGTTGAAAAAATAGAATAAAATAATTATACAAATCAACATACAATAGGTACACAGCTAAACAGAGTAGAAAATTTAATTCAAAAAGAAAAAAATTTACCTCAAGCTGAACTACAAAAACAAACAAATAAACCAATTTTTATACCACATGGGATTCTAAAAGATATGTCAAAACAATTATCTTCAAGAAGTTTAATGGAAAAAATTGATGAAAAACTAGATCAATTAAATACAATTGTCTACAAATGTTCTCAAGTTCCTGATTCTCCTGAAATCGAAACTGGAAGTTCACGTATCAATATTGTAAAATTAATATTAGAATCTGATCCAAGTTCAATTAATGTGTTGACAAAATTACCAAATATAATAGAATCCGATTCTGATAATTTATCTGATATTCAAGATATTGATCAATTAGAACAAAATTTTACAAAAGATGTTAACAACTCAATAGATCGAATCAAAAATTCAATTAATCGTTTAGATTGGAAAAATGCTCCAACCAAAAACTTTTATCCAAGACCTACGTTTCTTGATATCCAAATCGAGGAACGTGGACAATATCGTCAAGCTTCCTATCATAGTGAATCTATCTATGAATGGAATATTGATGCAATGACAGAATATCAAATTTTAAATTTACTTCAAGAAATGACAATGGTAGGCACAGCCTAGAGGAACAGACATGATTCTTCTGATCATTCTGTTGCTCAAATGTTTGTAACTGGTTTCACAAGACAACTCAAAGGTTGGTGGGATCATTGTATCACACTCAATGATAGACAAACAATACTCAATGCGTATAAAACCAAAAGTGATGGAACCATAATTCAAGATGACAATGGAGAAGACATACAGGATGCAGTTGCAACCTTAATCTTTTCTATTGCAAAACATTTTATAGGTGATCCCTCAAAAATCAAGGATAGATCTTCTGATCTTATCAACAATCATACTTATCAAAAATTTAACAAGAGAGGTTATTTTAGGTTCTCTTTTTATAACTTTAATCAAGTCATTCATATATATATATATATATATCAAAAGCAACACATGCCTTTTGATTTTGGCACCAAAAGAAGAGAGGCAATTTGGAGATTTGAATTTAAGATAACATTTTTTCACTAATAGTACTTGATAATGGCATATGTAATGGTACTTAATGATGATTGACAGCCCAGTACTTAGATAGTCGAGTACTTGATGACTTTTCTTCATGTGAGCATCTGAATTGATGGGGTCGTGGGTTTTTGTGCATGGATAAACCAAGCCAAACCGAGCCTGAGCTTGAATGGTTTTTAGCGAACCGAACTTGAACAAAGGCTTTGAAGCTCAAGCCAAGCTTGAGTACATGTGTAGGTAGTGTAGTGAGCCGAAACATCCCACTACTCAGCTCAGCTCCACTCTTCCATATGCAACTAGAATGCATATTAGACTTTAAATGCAGTGACATCTACTTGAGACTTGTCTAATGGTGACCGACAAAACAATTTTAAGATTGCATATTATTCAGGATATAGGCATAACTTGCAGAACATTCCAAGTAAAATTTCAAATTTGTTTAGATTCACATATATAGCATGATAATATGACAATCAATTTGTTTAAGAATTCAGTCACTAGATTTACACACTTAGCCACATAAAAAGGAAAAAAGAAAAAAATTGAAGACAAACACCACAGAGAAAAATAAGGGTGAGAAAATATCACAAAACAATTAAAAAATGGTCCATTTAGAAGCCATGACCAAGAAGAAGAGATATTTCATTAAAACTCTTCCTTCAGGATTTTTTTTTATACATGTCTAGATTCAAATATATAGCATAGTTTCACATATATAACATGATAATATGACAATCAATTTGTTTTAAAATTCAGTCGTTAGATTTACACACTTAGCTATCCATAAAAAGGAAAAATAAAAATAACTTTTAAGTCAAACACCACAGAGAATAATAAGGGTGAGCAAATATCCCAAAACAATTAAAAAATTATCCATTTAGAAGCCATGACCAAGAAGAAGAGATATTTTTGTAAAACTTACCTGGTTAAGAGGATTGTCTGGAGATTTCTTCCATAGCTTCCATATCATGTCCTTGTATTGAGTGTGTGTTAGACCTGGTTTCTCTTCCTTCAGATTGGGGAGCTCCATGTCTTCAAATGCCTACATGTATTTTATAAATCCGATATATAAGTTATATGAGTAAGAATAAGAAAAATTCCAGAATTATACCAATACAGGACAAAAAGAGAATAACAAAAACTGATTGTCCAGTAGATAACTAGTTCCTGAGTCCAATAAAATTGGTAATCTGCATTTTTTATCTATAGTCACAGAACAATGAATAGCACAGCTGTAAGTTATTGTTCTGGTGGAAGCAAAATGATTCACATTGGAGAAAAAGAAGGAAAAGAGAAAGAATGCTTCTCATTTGATTTTACAGTTCCATCAAAGAGGATCAGAGAAGGGAGTGTGTGCATTGTACACCAGATGATTGGTGATGGTATCAGCTGCAACTCTGTGGAAAGATGCTACATCCTTGTGCAAACGATAAATAGGACTCCATAAGTGCTTGTATGTGATGAAAATTATGTAAATTCACTGTCAAACGAGGGTAGTTAAAGCGTCCAGATGACAACTAGATGCCTACGTGATGATTAATTTTATTTATTAAATTTAGAAGTTAGTTCAATTACTATTGTAAATAAAGATTAAAAACAGGAAATAAAACACACATAAAATATTTAAAGCGTCCAGATGACAACTAGATGCCTACGCGATGTAATTTTATTTATTAAATTTAGAAGTTAGACAACTAGATGCCTAAGCAATGTAATTTTAGTTATTAAATTTAGAAGTTAGATATATTCGAATACTATTGTAAATAAAGATTACAAACAGGAAATAAAACACATATAAAATAGAAGGTTACAATAAAAGAGCATAGCTTATTAACTACAATTATAAAGAGAGAGAATCATGATTTTCTAAAGAAAATTCTGATGAATCGAACCTATCACCTGAAAAATAAAAAATTAGTGTGTGTGTATATATATATATATATATATATATAGAGAGAGAGAGAGAGAGAGAGATGACCTCCTTTTGTGTGTGTGTGTGTGTGTGTGTGTGTGTGTGTGTGAGAGAGAGAGAGAGAGAGAGGGAGCATCCTCCATTCTCCATCATTGGCAGACAAGAACACAAGATTTTTTTTCCCTGTTTCTAGTTAGAAACCATTTTCGCATAAGAAACCTTACCTTTTTTTTCTAAATAAATAATGATCTAGTCACACAAGAAACCGCCTATTGTCACCAAGTGCATTAACGTCTAAATGTCATTGTGCAATTGCTTGTTAGCCACCACCAGCCTACACCTTGATGCAAGCGCTAGGGGTCTTGGCTAGGTGACTCTTTGACTACACCTTGTCAAACACCCAAGAGAGAAATAAACTGAAAACAATACTAGTAGCCTGATTAAAGATGAAGAACAAGTAAATGGCAAAAGTATTATCAATCAAATGATTCTAATAACTGGAGTTATTCAAAACTTAAGCGATGTACTTTACTAGGTTACAAGGCTTTGAAGTACAAGAATTCGGTAATAAGTGATTATAAATTTAAGGCACAACAGAAAAATGAACTCCAGCTGAATATTTCAAAGAGGAATTTTACACAATGAAATCAATATGTATCTATCAATCATGCTATTAAACAACTTCTCATAATATGTCAAATCAAACACCTATGGCAACTTTTGGATCGTTGTTCAATTCATCCTCTAAGAGTAAACGTCATTATCTTCTTTTTGCCTTCTAGAACGCAACCTGAAATATGATTCTAACTCTAGATTGGAAAAGGGCATTGTATCGATGGATAATAAAGTTGTTTCCTTAGCTGCTGAATGTAAACAGCTCACTCTACTCAGTAACTGGGGTAAACACAAAAAAAGGGGAAAAGGTGGGAGCTCTCTAATAGACTAAAATGCTTTTGGCATTTTAATAGAAGGAAACAAGGTCATCATTCTAATGTCTTTCCATGTTTCTTCATTTTTACCATGTTGATGATTGAATAAAATTAGACATGAGCAAACAATGTAAATCATTTAAATCAGTATAAGAAATGTGGGCAGGATTGAGAACTAGGAGGTCAGCCATTAAGCACTTCACAAAGCTCAATGGAATAAGGATCAATTGGCTATCTCAAAAAGACCCTCTCTCACAGATGAACACCACAGATCTTTCAGAGGCTGACCACTTTCAGAACTTTCCTGAACAATTCAGCAAGGCTTCCATATATGGGTTTCATAAAAGGGCTGCCCCAAAACTTTGAAGAGAATGGGAGCACCTGGCCTTGATGGTATCCCCTTGAGTCAGTGACCCTGAATAGCTTAAAAATCATGTGGGAATTTTTTGTCGCCATGGCATTCTGAATGCTTCCAACATGACATAATGGAGAAATGACCCCTAGAACACGATAAGGAGTAAATAACAAGAGTACACCCCTACAGTTGCCAATCGAGAATAACGTTGCATAACGAGGACCCAACTTTCGCCTCTTCTCCCCACCCTCTAAGCATCCCAGAAAGAGAACAAAAACTATTCTGCATTCCTGCCCCTCTCTACACATGCAATCACATTGTCAAAAACTTCCTACTGAGAAATGGTTAATCCAGGATAAACTTTAGTGAAAAGGAATTTCTACAAGATCCACACCCACACAAGAAAACCAATCCTATCCCCCACAAAAACTATCTTTTTGATAGAAATTTTCAGAGATAATGCTTTGTGAGTTTCGTCCATCGGCCTAAATTCCTGTTTCAAGAAATTATCCTCTGGTCCAAAAATGTTATGTGCCTTATCTCAGCACATGCATTGTGCACGCCTCTGCAATCAGTTATGCCCAGGTTCCCTTCAGTTGTCATTATGTTGTTCTCTTGTTTGTGTATTCCTTGTTAGTGGGAAAGTTAGGAGACATTGTTAGTGTGGATAGGGTCAGCACAAGTCCTAGTTGTGGTAGGATGTAATTGCTTAAAAATAGGAATGTTGCTTGTTAGTAGTATAACGGTTGTAGTGGTGATGTTGTATTTAACTCTCTTCGTATCAGTGGTAATAGAGGCAATCAACTTATTATCCAGAAACTCAACTTAAGGAGGTCGGTTACCCTCCAAGTAACCATTTGCTCATTCAAAATTGCAAAGAAGAAGAGGCTTGCACGTAACAAAAAACATGGAAAATCCATGCATCTCAAAACAGAACCCTAATCCTCCGAAATCTATATAATAACGCTTTAGAAGCTTAAAAGAAACATAAATTAAGAGGGAAATCTATGGAAAGTACCTTAAATGATGCCTTGAGCCTCCTCTCCGGGTGCCGATCAACAGGCAGGCTTTCAGCAACAGTTATACGCGAAATCGCATCTTCGACCGAGTGAGCCTCAATGACCGAATCATCGCGATTGGTATTAGTAACGAGCACCATCCGCTCATACTCTTCCTCGTCGGCTGTGCGACTCTGCCGCTTCTTGGCCACCTCAGCGCGATGAAGGATCTGAAGCCGCTCCTCCTCGCGGCGGCGCTGGAGCTCAGACTCGGTGGCTTTGGGGACAGGAATGGAGACTCGGGTGGCCTTCTTATCTGGTTTCTTAACGCCCTTCTCGACTTCTTTCTCTTCCTGCTCCGCCAGCCTTCGGGCCTCGGCTTTGCGGGCGGTGGCCTCCGCGCGCTTCTCGCCCTCGTCCTCGCGCTTCTTGGAGGCCCGGGACTGTGTCCCCTCGGCTTCTCTCCAGTACTGTTCTTCCTTTTCACGACCCTCTCGCTCTTTGCGCTCCATCTCCGTGGCGCTCTCTCGTGCCCTAGCCGCCTCCGCTTTGCTGTTCGTTCCCATCTTCTTCGGCATCTCTCTCTCTCTCTCTCTCTCTCTGTAACGCACTTCGGGCCTCTGGACTTGTAGATACGGGGTTCGAATTCGATGCTCTGACGTTAAGCTTCGGAAATAAATTAGAAGGATCGATACTGCTTTACAGCTGTGTAGTATTGACACGTACCACAATATAATAATGTGTGCACCACCCAACACTATGGGATGGACCCAATCAAATCACAGATCATATGGTTAGCGTCATCATCTGTCTTTACCTTCTTTCCTATTATATATTATAATGGGAGAAGCGGGCGTTACCTCAATTTTTCAAAATTCCTAAACTACCTTTACATAAAACAAAACTTCAATTTAATGTTTTACTTTAATTTTTAAACTACAGTCATACGCGATTGAAGTCGGGAAGAGTTCTCACAACCACAAGTTAACACGTGTCTCTTTTAACTCTTATTAACTCTAGTTAACTCCTTCCCTCACTCTCACGTTTAAGATTTTAGTTCCGGGAAAGGCATCTCCAACTCGAAGAGGATAATTGATAATCCTTGTTTTTTTTCAGTTCCCTCTTTTTCTTGTGCAAGGCTTTCCCCATTAGGCAGAGGATTCTATATACTGCTGGGAAGCCTGCGCCCGCAGATATCTTCACTCTCCGGGACATGTGTAAGGCAGTTTCCTTCAGTTTTATCAGCCGCTTGGATAATTGGGCCGCCCACTTTCAACCCTAGAGGGCTCTTCATCTCACTATAGGCCTTGCTGTTCATTCTCATGTTCCCTTGGTTGCCTCTTCTAGCCCAAGGACTTCTGATGTAATGTTTCCTTCCTTTTAAATCAAAATTATCTCTCCACCAAAAAAAAAAAAAAAAATTAAGCATCAGCCGGATCCGTAGAAGAGCTGACATGCTGCATTGTGCGCTTTGCAGCATAGTAACAAAACTGTCTTTAAATATGAAATTAAGTTAAAAATCTTAGCCATGAAATTAAGAAAAAAAATCAGCAAATAATTGTAAAGGAAATTGTGTTTATATTCTTTCATCAGGTTATAATTGTAACAGAAATTAAGGAAAAAAATCAGCTTCCAAGTTGATAATGGAGCGCATTAACAATTACATAGCTAAGCATAATCGCACCACCTACACCATTATGCCAGTCTGCATATGTCGGAATCTCCACGATTTGTGAAACTTAGCTCCTTAATCATCCATCCAAATTTCAATGAATTGAATTTCAGGCAATGGGACACTAATCCCAACAACACAAGTGTGTACAACTCCATGCTTTGGGTCTGTCTTTGTTTATTTCCCCCCTTTTATCAGTGCTATTTAGTTATCCAGGAGGCGCCCAACATCTTAGCCATGAAACTGTACCGGTCAGCAGCTTCATCAATCTGTAGTAAAAGAGCAAAAGCCAACACTCATCAAACCATTAGTGGACCACTCATCTCATTTTTAACAAAAATAATTTCGGCAAAGGAACTGGAAGCAAATGATTACCAATTTCTGTGTAGGGCGTCCAGCTCCGTGTCCAGCCTTTCGGTCAATGCGACCGATAATGGGGTTAGTCTGTGGGCTCTCTTTTAAGCTCATGCAGAGGACATATTGCATGGTCTGAGGGAGAAATGAAGCAAAAACTCAGTGTTCAGAAAACAAAGTGGAATGCAAGAACAAGCCAGAAGTAACAAACAGTTTTTTTTTTAATCGATAATGAGAGCCATAAACAGTTAAATATGATATAACACCCAGTAGCCTGTTTTAGTTAATACATCAAGTAGTCTCGCAAGTTCTAACACGATTAGTCACACAAGGGATTATGCTTGAACCATGTCTCCCTAAGCAACAGAAAAGATGTCCTACCTTTTGTAACAAAGTTCAAATACCATGGAGATATCCATTGTGTAGGAAGGTGGGACCCAAAAGGCCATCTAATAAATAGTAGTTCTTCATGAGCTAAAACAAGATAGATATGCATAGAATCACAGCAGGCACAAATGAAGTTGAACATTAAAGCTATTGATTTCACACCATTTACCAACAGAAATTAAGAAATTAGAAAAAGGGATTCTCAAAGTCACAGAAATAAGTGGAGCTAAACTATCAGAATTAAGAACTTAAGCAAATTGATAATTAAGAACTTACTGCCAACAACTTCAATGAGTGCAATGGCACAACCCGATCATCATGATCAGCTGTTAACAGCATGGTAGATGGGTACTGCTGATCAGGAAACTGTTCCCATGGTCTCTTAACATTATGAAGCGGCGAGTACCTGAGAATAATAATTTTAAAAAACAGCTAAATTAAACTCCACATTCCAAAGGTCTCAAGACTTTTCAGCATGAATTAATCAGAACAAAACATGCTCAGAAAACTACTTTAACAGATAAGAAGAAACAATTATAAGGAGTATATTATACATGACAGATAACTAACAGATTCCGGCTGCTGTGAGTGCACATAATAATGGCTACATAAAGTTCTCCAGGAAACTGAATGGAATGGGAACATGGTGTCATGAAAGTCACTCCAGAAATAAGTTGAAATGCCAAAAAAAATTGATTGGGCTCTGGGAAACTAGACTAAAAAATGCAAGAAGATGCTTGCAACCTATCTATCAATAAAACTGGACTTATTAGAGAGACCCGAAATTACATTTGCGATATTTGTGCTGAGATTAGCATGGGTAAATGTGTCAATTAAATGTTCATTGAGTGTTTTAATGTTAATTAATGTTGTATGGAGTATTTCAGTTGTTTAAATGAAGAAACAAAGAAAGAAAAGCAAAATGAAAGAAAAACAGGGCAGGGTGTTTGATCGGACTCTCAGCCGTTTGGAACCCGTTCGAACGAAATCCAGGACGTTCGAATGGCATGTCAAATTTGCAAAAACAGTAGCAACTCTGTCCCTACGTTTGATGTGCATTCGAACGGACCTCAGGTGCATTCGAACAATCACTTAGCCTTTCGAACGGGACGTGCAGAAAATTACAAAAAAGCCTGATTTCCGAGGAATTTTAGGTTTGGGACTCCTAACCCTATAAATAGGTCATTATTTGTGGGTTTAGGGTTTCTTAAGGATACTAAACCTAATTTTGCAAGAGAGGAGAGAAACCTAGGGTTTGCAAAAGGGGTTTTGCTTGGAGAAGAAGAAAAGCTTGGAGATCAACAACAAGGGGTATTCTCAAGCTATTGATTGTAGGGAAACGATCTTAAGAGGTATTGATATAACTTCTTAAGCTAATGGGTTAAGAATCTTAAGATTATGACAAGTATGAATAAGAATGTGTAAGGATTGTTAAGTTATGTATTGACTATTGATATATTGTTCTAAACTAATAATTCTTATATGCATGAATTGATTTGGAGATGGGTAGGGCGGCAGCAGAGTATTTTGGCTCGTTGTATAAAGAAAGATTTGAGCATCGGTCGTTGTTAGATGGGCTATCTTTTGCGAGCATTTCGGAAGAGTTGAGTAGCCAGTTAGAGAGGTCGTTTTCTGCTAAGGAGGTGCAGTCGGTTCTTGATGGCATGGCAAGGGACAAAGCCCTTGGGCCAGATGGCTTTTCCATTGAATTTTATGAGGCTTGTTGGCCTATTATAGGGCAGGATTCGATGAAAGTGTTTCATGAGTTTTATCAATCAAACTCGTTTGATCAAGAGCTGAATTGCTCCTTTATTGCCCTGAATCCTAAGAGGCCTGGGGCTCTGGATATAGGGGATTTTCGGCCCATTAGCCTTTTGGGCAATGCTTATAAGATTTTATCGAAGGTCCTGATAGTCAAGCTTAGTCGGGTGATGAGGCATGTGATTTCTCCGGAGCAGCGTGCTTTCGTGGGGGGCAGGCAAATTTTGGATGGGATCCTTATAGCCAATGAAGTGGTGGATGAGCAGCTAAAGAAGAAAGATCCAGGGGTCATTTGCAAGATCGATTTGGAGAAGGTGTATTATCTTGTTAATTGGGGTTTCTTGGAGTACTCCCTTAGTCGGATGGGGTTTGGGCCTAAGTGGCGGGCTTGGATGAGATGTTGCTATTCGTCTCCTTCGTTTTCAGTTTTGATTAATGGATCTCCTCATGGGTTTTTTAAAAGTTCAAGGGGTTTGCGTCAAGGAGACCCTTTATCTCCCTTACTCTTTATTTTGGTTTCGGAAGCCCTTAGCAGGATGATCTTTTGCTTGTTATCCAAGGAGGTATGGGGTGGGTTCGTGGTGGGAAGGCCGGAGGTGCGGATTTCGCATCTTCAGTTTGCGGATGATCTTTTGCTCTTTTGTGGTGCTTCGGAGAGGAACCTTGTTCACATCGGGTACCTATTCCATTGTTTCGAAGCCGTCTCCGGTTTGAGAATTAATTTGCAGAAAAGTTTGCTTTTTGCAATTGGGCAGGTGCCTAACCTGGAGTTGTTGGCTAATTGCCTTGGCTGCAAAACTGGCTCTCTTCCTACTAAGTATTTGGGTCTTCCTTTGGGGGCTTCATTTAAAGCAAAGTCGGTTTGGGACCCAATCGTTGAACGAGTGTAGAGGAGGTTGTCAGGGTGAAAATCGTCGTTGCTTTCTAAAAGAGGTAGGCTCATTTTATTGAAGAATGTTCTTTGCAGTCTTCCGACTTATTTTCTTTCCTTTCTTAGAATTCCGGCTTCAATTGCGTCTAAGTTGGAAAGGCTGCAACGGGACTTCCTATGAAATGAAAAGGTAGTGCTTAAGAAGCTTCACTTAGTGAAATTGAAGTGGGTTTGTAGGCCGAAAGCGAGAGGGGGCCTCAGTATCTGGCCTTTGAAGGTTGTTAATGAAGCATTTTTGAGTAAGTAGCTATGGCGTTTTGGGGAAGAAGAAGATAGCCTGTGAAGAATGGTGATAGTGGCTTGGCATGGTTGCAGTGATAGGTGAACTCCAAGGCGTCCTAGGGGCTCTCATGGGGTGGGCATTTGGAAAAGTATTGTAGCAGGCTGGGCCGAGTTTCTTAAGTATATGCGCCTCGTGTTAGGGGATGGGGCGTGCATCCAATTTTGGTCTGATTAGTGGTGCGGGTCTTGTCCCTTGGAGCAACGGTTCAGGACTTTCTTCTTACTATCCTCAGCCAAATCGGCATCAGTTGCGGATATGTATTCTAGAAGAGCGGGGGTAGTGGTTTGGAATCTCTCCCTCAGTCGTCCGCTTAATGATTGGGAAGTCAGTGACTTGGCTTCTTTGTTGTCTCTGCTCGAGTTGGTGCAACTGGTGGAGTCAATTAGGGATCGTCGGGTTTGGGCCTCCAATGCTAGTGGGCGGTTCTCTGTGAAGGAGTATTTGCAGGTTGCCAATCCGGGCGGTATTGCGGAGTTCCCACGTCAGTTGGTATGGTTCAATGGGTTGCCTTCTAAGGTTTCTGTCTTCCTTTAGTCGGTCTATTTGGAGAAGATCCTTACTTTGGATCATTTAAGAAAGAGAGGTTGGAGTCTTCCTAATTGGTGTTGTTTGTGTTTGGTGGAGGAGGAATCAGTTGACCATTTGCTTATTCATTGCCCAGTGGCTACAAGGTTGTGGTGGTATTTTCTGGCGCAGTTGGGGGTCGCATGGGTGTTTCCCTATTCTATTTAGGACTTGCTCTCCGGTTGGCTCTCAATGACGCTAGATAGTCCGATGGATCTTGTCTGGAACTTTCTCCCTGGGGTGGTCTCTTGGTCTTTATGGAAAGAGCGGAACCGAAAGGTGTTTGAGAATTTTGCGCTATCATTGGAGAGAGTGTGTTCGGGTACGCGCGCGATGTTGCGGGATTGGGTCTCCGCTAAGTTTGATTTGGTGGAGATAGGGTTTGATGAGGTTATATCATAATTTTAGTTGGGGAGGGGTTTTTGTATCTCGTTATATGTTCTAGAGTAGTTTTTGTGTGCTCTTCTAGGGATTCATGCTTTGTGAATCTTCCTTTTTCTTAAAACAATTGCATTTACAGATCAAAAAAAAAATGCATGAATTGATGAGTATGGGAAGAAGATTAAGCATGGATTGTTAAGATTCCAATCAGAAATTGGGTTTATGCACAAACATGGGTCTGAAGGAGCATGATTAGAATGAATGATTGTGATTGATGCTCATAAACTATGTTATTGATTTTATGAATGATAATTGAACAATATCATGGACTTTATGATATGATAAGGGGTAATTGGGATTCGAGGAAGTGTTGTGAATAAGCATGATTTTGTATGACAATGGGAGAATTATTGGATGAGTTATTGTTGTGCGCTTATGTTGTGATAAGTACAATTGTGATTGTATTATTCTCTATGGTTGATAAAGTATTATAGTATGATTTCCAAGATAAGTTATAAATATGTAAGCATGTATAGTGGTTGAAATTCAGATAAGCAAAGACTTAGAGAATGATCTTATAACCTAGATTTTTTACCATAGTAGTATGAGACGCTATGGTAGAGTTTCAATGGTGAGAGATCGGAATCTAAGGGATAACCTAGATAAAAGTTAATCACGACACTTAAGCACAAATTCACAAGCATTGTAAGTTGGTAAGTTTGCACAAGTACATGCATCTGGTAAGCACTGACATGCATCTGGTAAGACTGACATGCACCTGCACAAGTCCAAGAGTCTGCATAAGTAAGTTCAAAGTCTGAATACGCCAAGTTGATGATATGGTATGCTCACATGGTTTCCGCACTCTGTTTGTAAGTATGTTATATATGATAAGCCTGATAAAGCATGCATGTTATTATATTGTTAGCTAGACTTTATATCCACTAGTCGTTTCCTTGCTCAACTAAACTTTGGATGTCGGTAGGTTTAGGTTCAGAGCGAGTTACTGAGCCGTGGATCGAGGAGGAATATCTCGAGGAGCAAGGAGGTGATTTCCAGGAGGAGGAAATTGACTTGGATCGTTATCCCTATTATTGAGTTGTTATTTTGTTGGATTAAAGGTTTGTAAGAGATTTTAATATTAATGTTGCTTAGGTTTAATTTGACTGAGACCATGATGGATGATCTAGAGTTATTAAAGTTTCAAATTGGTCACACGGTTATGGAAGATGATTTAATTGATTATCAATGACTTTATTATTGTTATTAAAGAGAAATTTTCAGATTCTCATTTTAGTATGCCTAGTATGCTATTAAGACAAGTCTGTGTAAGCAGTGTCACGGGCCCAAGGTCTCATTTGACCAAGATGTGGTTTGGGGCGCGACACTTATCATAAGCAATAATCTGTAATATACCAATCTCTTGTAAGTTGTATCGAAAAATATTTTGGGAAAAACAAAGTGAGTTGTTGTAGCTGGTTTAGATTAATGTCCTCTTAACCATAGTAACAAAGTTCTCGAATAATTCCCGAATTGTACCCGAACTATTCATTTTTTAAGGGGTGTCATTTAAAAAGGCGTCTTTTTCCCGAACTAACGAATAATTCCCGAACTGACGAATTATTTGCGAATAATTCCCGAACGAACGAATTATTCCCAACTTATGCCGAACTTATTCCGAATGAAGATTTCTCACAAATTATTCGTTCATACTTATTCATAATTCTAAAATAAAAATGAGGGTAAAATGAATTTTCTATTAGCAATAGAATTATTACTAATAACTCGAGACTTATTTCACATTGAGAAATCTTCATTTGATTGAAATCGCCAACTGATAGAAGAATGAGAAAACTCTATTCGAGTAAACTATTTTAGGATTTTGATTACATTCGATTGAATTGAGAGAAAAAAGATAATTTTGCAAGCTGGTTAGTCTGTTGAATTTCCACTGAACTAAGAGAAAATAAGATTTGTGTTATTTATTCTGAGCTATTTCAATATTTTGCTAAATAACTATGTTATGCCAAATAAATACACTCATATATTGTTTTTCTGATTTTATCTATTCAGATTATTTTTCTCGTTTTTATATATTTTTTAATTGCTTATATAATTTGATTTGCATATACAAGCATGTAATCTAAATTATTCTTTTTTCTTAAATTACATAAAGCTTACTTAAGCCTTATGTAATTTTTTTCTTGAGTTTGCGAGTTTACATAATGCTTGTTTTTTAGAAATTGGAATAAATGTTAACATAGTAAGAGATGTCAATACATATAGATTGGTAGATGAATTAGTTGGCATCACGTTCTTATTTTTTATAATTATTAATTTTTATTTTTTCGAACTTATCCCGAACTTAACCCGAATTTGCCAATTTTTTCCCTTTGTTTTCGAACTTAACCCCTGCCGAATAATTCCCGAATCCGAACTTTGTTACTATGCTCTTAACATATTCTCAAGTACTTTTTTGTGTCGGTATGTCAATTGATTGACCCTAAAAATTAGGTATTCAGTTTCTTGAATAATAAAAGAAAACTGTAGCATTTTTTAACAAGAGAGTAAAATAATTCATATTAGAGATATGAAGTTTTTCCACGAAACTGGTGAAAAGTTAAATAACTTATAACTAAAAACTTTCACAGGGGATATTCTTTCCCCTTACTTGATAAGCCATTGGAACTCTTCCTCCTTCTCTGAACAACCATAATCAGAAGTCCATGCATGGCCTGGAAAAAGATAGCTAAATCACCATCGATTATTAAATATGCTAACTAGTGGAGCAAAGAATGTTGACCAACCTATGGTAAACTTGTGGAACCGCAGCATGTCCATAACACCAACATGAGCCAAAGCACAACCAAAAAGATCAGGTCGCTGCCACCACAAAATTTGCAATTTTATTATAAATAAAATATTCAATAGATTTATGTAAAGAGAGGAAACCGCAAGCTAAAACCTGGCCACAGCCCCCCAGGTCCATACCTGGTTTATGCAAGCCGCAACAAGAAGCCCGCCGTTGCTTCCACCTTCAATACACAACTTTTTGGGCTGGGTATAACCAGCAGAGACAAGAAATTCAGCAGCAGAAATGAAGTCATCAAAGCAATTCTGTTTTTTTGCAAGTGATCCTGCTTTATGCCATTCTTCTCCATACTCCCCACCACCACGAATGTTTGCTATGCAGAAGACAGCACCTAAATTTCGTGTAAGTACAATGCGGCTGACGCTGAACGATGGTGTAATGCTAACATTAAATCCACCATAACCGTATAATAAACAAGGATGTGATCCATCCAAAAGAATATTATTCTTGGCCACAATGAACACTGGTATCATGGTACTATCTTTACTAGAAACAAAAACCTGAAAATAAAAAGCTGATCAGAAAAAGAGGAAAAAAAAAAAGGACGATCCCGGATATTCAGCACAGCAGAACAGTTTCTTCAAGGGCACGTACTATTGAAAAGGGGAAAAAGAGAGGAAAAAAGTGACACTCAATGTTTGATGAGAGGTCCCACGGGGGCAGAAGTTGGCACCACAATAAAAGGGAAAAATGGGGTGCTACACCAATACTCAAAGTATAATTCCATGGATCCTCAACTGTACATGTAGTAAAAATATAATGGTTACTGGATCATTCAATCCTAAGGGGACCCCGCCTAGGATTATTTCCCAAATAAACTTTCAATCAGATCTGATGAACCAAAACTTCCAATAAGATGATATGTTTTTTTCTTTTTGGAAAATTTCCCCCGATCGTTCAAACGAATGCAATCGACTAGATGTTTTAGATAATCTGATTAGATTTGACCTGAAGCGAGGAGATCCAGCAAATGGGGACTATCAAATGTACCAACTTAATCAAGGAGCAAGAACGCAATGTGTACAGACAAAACCCCTAGGATTTTACTGGAAATGACAGTGGTGTCATGACTCATGACCCTAAAGCCTACAACTTAAATTCCTATTCTCTGACCTTTCAGCAATATGGTATCATTGGCCTACCTAAAATAGGATTGTATTATCCAATCACCCCACATATGAACATCTTATTTCTCAGTGCCATATCCCTATTTTGGGTCGGCATTCCCCATAAGAACATAAAGCTCTCAAATAAATCCTGTCCCTCAATGCAAGGGAAAGCACATAGATTATTGTAACATTTCCATATGACACATACTTTGAGTGGAAAATGACCAACCCAGAGTGTCAGTAATCACTAATATGTTAATAGTGTATAGAACAATTACCTGATTAACATGGAACTCTGTGCGATCAAATTCAGGAACAAAAATTTCTCGGTATATCTTCATTTCCGGAACCTCAGTTTCTAAGTTGCACTGGTAAATAATACCAGGAGAAAGGAAGCTAGTAAACCCAATAAAAACAACTGTGTCTTTACGCCGTCCAGAAATCCCAGAAACCGTGCCAATGTCAATAGGCAAATGATGCAACAACGTACCTGTTTTCAAGTCCCTAATCTGCAGAACATACTTAACATCGCTCAAGTAACTCACAAGAATTTGGTTACCATTAACAGCATAAGCTGATTCAAGCACGTCATTCTCAGATTCTTGGAGGACATCAGTCCAAACACTTGGTTCCTTGAGATCTACCCGGACTAACTTATATTTTGGAGCGTCTTTATTAGTCAGAAAGGTAAACTGGGTATCATCATTAGCAATGGATTGATAACTTGCATCAAAGTTGTCAACAAGCTTAATAAACGGAAGCATGTCTCTTCTCTCCCTAAAACCTTCAAGCCCATTAGGGAATGCAGATATATCACAGTAGTAAAGTTTGTTGACTGGTTCGCAACTCTCTGTAATATATAGAAGAACATACTGCAAATTAAAAGGAAAAATAGCGTCAGCTATAGAAGTTTTCCATACTTCCATTATCTACTAAAACAAACTAGTTTGCGAAAATTCTTATTCAGATAATGTAACACAGTATATATATGGAAAATTCCAATGGGAAGGTCTGAAGAGAACTGTGAAAGATAAAGCATTTAAAAAACAGCCAATTCTATAACATGATTGATCATGAAGCTACAATATATAGATGCTTCGCAGTGAAAGTGTGAAACTCAGAGAATTTTTACTACTTGTTTATAGAGGCCATAACTGTAATGAATATGCTCTGTGATAGTTGAAAAGATGCCCTAAAGGGTAAGACAACCAAGCACTATCCCGATGAACGGTACTGAATTCATACTTTATAGCAATAACAAATATTGATTTACTTCACTAGAATTTTTTTTGTACATCAAATATGATCCCTAAACAAGTTTGCCATAACAGAAAATTTGTTACTAGAAGGAACTTATTTTTTATCAAGGGCATCTTGATCATTTTTTTCATTGTATAAGGAAATCTATGGTTGTTAGGCACTATGGTAGAAAATATACAAATTCAGCAATGAATTACAATTGCAGATATTTGTAATGATCTTCACGTGAAGATGTTTATTTACTGCTTAGCGTGCAAATAAACACAGTTCATAGTGACCCCACTTATTTATTTACTTTTGGATTTTCCACCTTCAATAAACTTCCTTCAATTAGCCAAGAAACTTTATTTGAAAGAATGTTCTAAGGTTGAAAGTTAAAACCATGTCTTCAACGTTGTAACCTCGATATTCTTTCCCCTCAGATATCGTTACGACTTATACGGCTCTTGACTTTTAGGGGGCATTTGGCAACCCTACTATAAGCTAATAAGTACTTTTAAAAAAAGTAGGGGTTACTTATTTATAAGTACTTAGTTCATAGTGATCCCACTTATTTATTTACTTTTGGATTTTCCACCTTCAATAAACTTCTTTAAAATCAGTCAAGAAACTTTGTTTGAAAGAATGTTCTAAGGTTTAACCAAGTCTTCATCTTTGTAACATTGATATTCTTTCCCCTCAAATATCATTACCACTTATACGGGTCTCGACTCTTATATCCATTATCCTCTGGTAAAAACACCAATGAACATATGTATGCCATCATTAGTAGTCACATACCTCAAAATTAAGATTAGATACCAACCGAGGAGCTTATGATTGACCAATAACAGATTCCTCGCCTCTTAGAACCCCCCCCCCCCTCGTGAGGACAAAAGACTGTTGACAATATAAAAAATCTCCTATCCTCAGAGTGCAATATTAGGGCAAACTTGAGGAGCACCAAATTTCTCTTCCATAAAAGAAAAGCTTGAGCGAAACATGAGAAATTGGAGAATTTTTTTTTGATCGCTAAGTATTTTATTTTATTATTATATAAATAAGAAAAAAGAAAGACAAAAACGCGAACATAACTCGGAGAGAGTCTACAAGCATATAAGCTCAACACCGAGGAGACACAACCGATGTCCTAACTTCCTAAAATACCCTGAGTTTCCTCCTCCCTACAATGAATCCCTGCCAACTCCAATATACCCACTCGGATGCGCTCGCACAGTCGAGGAACGGCAGAAGAAACATTCTCAAAAACTCGGCGATTCCTCTCTTTCCAAACCCATCAAGAAATAGCCCTAGGGAGCATAAGCCAAATCTACTCCCATGCACCATTACCCTTAAACCAAATCCAACAAGATAAAGCATCATGAAGGGAATAGGGGAAGACCCATGCAACCCCCATTCAGGATAGAAAGAAACCTCACACCTCTTGAACTACAGGGCACTGCACAAAAAGATGAGCCACCGTCTCTTCCTTTTTAAGACACATGGAACATCGGTTCGCCAAACTTCATCCTCTATGTTGCAAATGGTCACTTGTTAAAATTTTGTCCAATGTTGCAGACCATAAGAAAAAACAAACCTTTGAGAGAATGCCAGAATTCTACACCACCTTATGGGGGAAAGTTTCACCTAGGATAGGAAGCAAAGATTGCATCAAAAGTCGCACTGAGAACCGTCCATTATTGCTTCTAGCCCACTTCCTGTAATCCCTATTCTCAGGACAAAGATCAAAGGATGTAATGCGCTCCAGTAACCGAGCCATATCTCCTATCTCCCAATCATTTAGGTCCCTCCTCATCCTTGGACACCACACCACCACCCCTGTGCTCCTCTCATACAAATCTTCCACCAAGGCATCCTTGTTAAGAGCTAGGCCAAAGAGATTTCCAAAATCATCCATTAGCCGAGTAGATCCAGCCCAAACGTCCTTCCAAAACCTGACCTCCGATCCCCTCTCTACCTGGAAGCTAAAGTGCGGCACTACCAAGTTGACCGTGGCCATAATCCCCTTCCAAAACCCCCAGACCGTGCGTGCCTCTAACTTCCCTAGGAATCCAACACGACGATTCCCCATACTTGGCGACTATTACAGCTCGCCACAAACTATCCCTTTCTTCTCCAAATCTCCACACTCATTTGCCTAACAGAGCTTTATTCACTTGGGTGAGCGGCTTTAGACTCAAACCTCCTTCTTCCAAAGATTTACACAGTTGAGGCCAATCAACTAAGTGATATTCGACTTTATCCCCTTTCTCATTCCATAGAAATCACCTCTATAATTTTTCTATAATTGTGGCCACATTGCGAGGAATGGTGAGAGTGGACATGAAGAAAGTGGGAAGACTTCGTAATGTGCTTCTTATAAGAGTTAACTTTCCTCCTTTCGATAAGAATGATGATTTCCACCCTGATAGTCTTTTTGCTATTTGGTCTAGCACCGGATTCCACACTGATCTCTCTTTATAACTTGCTCCCAAAGGCATGCCAAGATATACTGAGGGGAGTGACCCCACCTTGCACCCTAGGCAAATGGCTAGGTGATCAATTATAGGCACCTCCCCTACTTGTAATAGTTCAGACTTGGCTAAATTGATGCTCAGCCCCGATATCGCTTCAAAGCATCTAAGAATACAACGAAGATAAAGAATGTCCCTTCGCGATGCTCTTCCAAAGATAAGCGTGTCATCCGAGATGAGAAATTCTCAACTCACTAGCACCAATCTGAAAACCTTCCAACAACAACCCCTCAGCTCTAGACAACATCCGACTTAGAGCCTCCGAAACAATCACAAAAAGAAAGGGGGAGAGTGGGTCCCCCTATCTCAAACCCCTTGAGCTGGGGAAGTATCCCACTGAACTCTCATTCAGTAGAATTGAAAAGGACACTGAAGACATACAGCTCCACATCCATTGCCTCCATTTCATCCCAAAACCCATTTTGCCAAGCACATAAATGACAAACTCCCAATTGACATGATCATACGCCTTCTCCATATCAACCTTGCAAAGGATGCTCAGGGTCCTAAATCTCACCCTAGAATCGATGCACTCATTGGCAATAAGTATTCCATCCAAAATTTGATGCCCTCCTACAAAAGCACTCTGCTGAGAAGAGATTAGCGAGGCCATTACCACCTTCAAACGAGCCGCCAACACCTTGGAAAGAATTTTTAGGAACTGCTCACCAGGCTAATGGGTCTATAGTCTTTTAGGTCCGCAGCCCCTTCCTTCTTAGGAATTAAGACGAGAAACGTGCTATTAATCATTGTGTCAAAACGCCCTGCATCAAATAACTCCTGCATCACTTCCATAAAATCCCGTCTCACTATCTCCCAGCAACTTCTATAGAATTCAATGGTAAAGCCGTCTGGCCCAGGAGCCTTGTCACTGGCCATCTCCCGAATAGCACCCAACACCTCCTCTTCCCCAAACGGAGCCTCAAGCGCCCCTTTTTGCTCTTGGGACAGCTCTTCAAAATGCAGCCCATCCACCCTAGGATGCCATACTTCCCTCTCCCGATACATCTCCTTATGAAAAGAGATCACACTATCTTCAATCTCACTCCGCTCCTCTTTCCACGAGCCTTCCACCCTCAATTTGGATATGAAGTTTTTCTTTCTCTTGTAATTCGTCATTTTATGAAAATACATCGTGTTACTATCTCCCTCTTTAAGCCATCTGATTCTTTTTTTTGATCGGTAAAAAAGACTTTATTAATAAGGAAAAAGGGAAATACAAGGAAGAACAAAGCGGGCGCAACCAAGGAAAAGTTTACATGTGCGTAAACTCGACCAAGGGAAGCCCGAGCACCCAACCCACCTACATCAACCTAACATCTCTCTCATGGCTTCCACATCGAAATTTAATCCCGCCCACTCCAATACCACCATACGGATCCGCTGACAGAGACGTGAGACAGAAGAGGATGAATCCTCAAAGACCCGGCTATTCCTCTCCTTCCAAATCATCCATGAAATCGCCCCCGAGAGCACTGCCCAAATCGCTCCCCTAGCCTCATCACCTGACATCTTCGACCAACAGGATAAGAAGTTAAGAAAGGATGAGAGAAAGACCCCCAGTGTACCCCCACGCGGGAAAGAAAAAAACCCCATATCCCAAACACAATAGGACAGTGCATCAAAAGGTGATCGATAGACTCTTCTGCTTGAAAGCACAAAAAGCATCGATTAGCCATTCGGCACCCTCTACTCTATAAATGATCACATGTTAGAATTTTATCCGGTGTTGCATTCCATAAGAAGAAAGATACCTTTGAGGGAATACCGGGATTCCACACAACCCTGTGAGGAAACCGCCTAGAGGGAACCGGATACAAAGATTGATAAAGGGATCTAACTGAAAACTGACTAAGGTTGCCTTGTGACCAAATCCTGATGTCCCTATGATCTGCACAAGGGGAGACCGATGCAACCCTCTCCAAAAGACGGGTCATATCCTCTATTTCCCAATCATTCAAATCCCGACGCAAACTTGGGCACCACACAACTCTCTCCCATAACCTCATTAAAGACTCTCCAACCAATGCCTTCTTATCGGACGCTAACATGAACAGATTACCAAAATCGTCCTTTAACCGAGTGTGCCCACACCACACATCTAACCAAAACCTAACCTCAGACCCTCTTCCAACTTTAAAACTCGAGTACGGAACCACTAAGTTGGCATTGGCCATGATGCCCTTCCAGAGACCTTGACCATGGGAGCCTTTCACCTCTCTCGGTGTCCAGCACGAAGATTCCCCATATTTGGCTATGATCACTGCATGCCATAAGCTCTCTTTCCTCCCCGAATCTCCAAACCCATTTTCCTAACAATGTCTTATTAACTTGCACTAAGGATTTGAGATTCAAGCTCCCGCTCTCTTTGGATCTGCAACATTTACTCCACGCCACTAGATGATACTTAAATTTGTCCCCACAACCTTTCCACAGGAATTCCCACTAGATCCTTTCAATATAATCAGCCATTGAGTGCGGAATTGTCAGAGTCGACATAAAATAAGTAGGCAAACTACTTAAAGTGCTACGGATAAGGGTCAATTTCCCTCCCTTTGATAGGCAAGAAGATTTCCACCCATCTAAACGTTTGGCAACTCGATCTAAAACAAGGGCCCACACCGCAGTGACTTTAAGTCATCTGATTCTAGCTTTCTGTTTCCAACTTATTTCTTCTAACTTGAGAGTTGAAATGTATTCCAACTTCTTTGCCTCCCTTTCTCGAGTTTCAAAAGAAGACAATTCACGAGCCTTGACTAAGATATCCAAAGCTTCTATATCCCTTAAAAGTCCGGCAAGGCGCTCCTGAATATTACCAAAGACCTCCTTGTTCCAAACTTTAAGGCGAGTCTTCAAAGTCTTTAGTTTAAGGCCGAATCTAGTACTGGTTGACCCTCGACTAATGTTTTGGTTCCACACCTCCTTGACTAGCTTTTTTAATCGCTCGTCCTCGAACCACATGTTCTCAAAACGGAAAGGACTTGGTCCCCCTACAAAATTCCTAGACTCCAGAAAGAGTGGCACATGATCTAGAAATAGGTCTAGGAAGAGAAGTTTGGGTAACATTCGGAAAGTGTGCACATCCATGGCGGATTACAAATTTAGGTTTGTCATTTTTTCAATTGAAACATGAGTCTTAAGTAATTCTAATGTGTTTGGAAAGTACAGCTAATTATATACAATTGCCCTTTAAGACCAGTTAAAAAGGTTTAGAAGTTTCCTTATAGTCTTAGTGGCAATAAATTTTAATTGCTTAGGCCTTAAGGGTTAAAGTGTATGTATAGGTTGTGTGATGTGTAATTAAATTATATGGTGCAGGGAGTTCTTCTTGCAAGCAATTAGATATTAATTCCATTGTAAAACTCCTCAAGTATTTATCATTTTATCTTTGACAAACAATACACAGGTATGGACCAGTTGGCTTTCTAAGGTCTTCTCCACTTATGATCTTCTTTTATTTGCACAAGTAGCAAAAAGTCGGTCGACTCAATTTGGCCCATAGGCAACTACATCTGAATTTTGCTGCTTCTTTTTTTATCGGTAAATATCAATTTATATATATCAAAAGAAGAACATGCAGTTTACGGAAATGCAAATTGGAGATGTCAAAAAGAAAGGGAACTAAGGAAATCAACATAAAAAAAGGATAAAGCATGCCTAAAATACATGAGTTGATGCCTCACAACAAAATAGCAATGACTTCCATATCCTCTCCCAATTGACTAATTGAGGCCCATTCCACTATCGAGTTCCGAATGCGATCTAAAATCCGGTGATTTGGAGAAGAGGAATTGTCCAACACACAACTATTCCGCTCTTTCCAAATGGACCACAAGATAGGACCGCGGATAGTATAGTCCAGATTGCATCTTTATCCCCCGCTAGTGACATCAGTTGCCAACCCAAAAAGAAACTCAAAAAGGAGAGTGAGTAGACCCAATCCATCCCTAACCGAGACAAGAAGATTCCTTAAATCCCAAAAACAACGGACAATGCAAGAGCAAATGATCTACTGACTTTTCCTCCAATCGGCATAAAAAGCAGCGGTTTGCCAAACTCCAACCTCTATACTTTAGGTGATCAAAAGTAAGAATCTTATTTAGAGCCACGGACCAGAGGAAGAAAGCTACATTTAATGGAATGCAGAGAAATCAGACAACCTTATGTGAAAATTGAGGGCAAAGATACAAGACCAAAGATTTGTAAAAATTATTTGAATGAAAACCGAACATTAATGCTTTTATACCACATCCAATGATCTCTAATTTGGGGGCATGGAGGGTGGGAACACAGGCAAATCAAAAGGCATTGCAGATCATCGATTTCCCAGTCGTTTAGGTATCTCCTCATCCTAGGACACTAAACTAACTCCTCACTCTCTCAAAACAGTCAACTACCGATGCACCTTTGTTGAGACTTGAGAGCAAGGATGAAAATGTTTTCAAAGTCATCTATATGCCTCGATTGACCGCACCACAAATCTTTCCAAAATAGGATTTATGTTCCATTCCCAACCTTGAATCTAATGAAAGGATTTAGTTGCTTATCTACAGCCATGATACCTTTCCACACGCCAGACCCGTGAGAACAAGATCCTCAGAAACACCATCAACATATATAAAGGATTTCTCACCATAGAATTTAAGCATCTATTGATTCAATTTAGCTCAACTTGATGCACTTGGACCTTCTTAAACCTCTTCGGTCTGGAGAGTGTCAGATTAGTCTTTGGATGTGCTATTTGACCTAAAGACAATGGAAAAATATTCCAACAAAAAGAATGAAAAGAGAGGGGTGACCGGGTCAGGATGCAGACCAAGAGGCTATGAATAAGTTTTGACATTTAATAAGAATATACTCTAGTGTGCAGCTTTTGACACCCAATTGAAGGTGATCAACTCATTGACCCCAATCTTGGTGACAGAGCATATAAATTAGTATCTGATATGTCAAGTATTCTAGTGTCATAAGCCAATTTTATACATGCCACAGGGATGTTACATTAGGATGATATATTCGCAAGACAAGGGCAAAGTGCATCTTCTTTCCACATATAAGTCCCTGATTCTAATGATAATTCAGCACTTTTTTGCACAAAGAAGTGTTTCATACTTGCCAGATTCGAACCAGCCAGCTCCCCCTCTAACAGAAGACAAACAACAAGTCTTAAATGTTCATAAAAGGAGATCAGAAAAGCAGTGAATAGACAGCCATATGCAGACCGATGGGATGCAAAATACAGAAAACAATCTTTGGTCAAAAAAGGATACGATGCATAAGTATGCTAGTCAGAAACTAAAAATCAAAGGGCACTGAACAAATAGAAAGTGCCCTAGCACTTTATAAGGGGACAAGCATAGGGCAAGTATAAAAACGCCATATAAGGATTTATGATCAACAAGGGCCTTTAAAGGACTCTACTCCATAAGAGTTCGATCTAAAAGACTTAAAAGGAAAACATAGTACAACTAGTTTTTGTGAGTCCCTCCACATTTTGGGCTTCATTTTGTGACACAAAATGAGGAAATACCAAATTACCACTAATGGTGAAGAGAAATTCAAACTTCTCATAGTCATACAAGTCACTAGTGCTCCAGACTGGGATAACAAAAATAAACCAGAAAATATAATCGGTTCCTGTAAACGGTTTCACTAGAAGGGATATGGGTAGAGAAATGGTTACCTTCCCATCATATGTGACTTCGCCCCCGAAAGTGTACTTGGGATTGCCAGGATCTCTCCAGCACAAAATATCTTGGGATTGACCTGTACCCAGGAAATGATAGTAGAGCTCGTGATTAAGGTTAGCATTGGTCTCAGTCCCAGCATCTATTTTTTCTCCTTCCCTACCAAACAAGACCACCATCATTGCGAATTCAATATTTCAAATCTGGGGAAACCCAGATTATTACATTTGAGCCCAATCCCTTTAGTATGAACTGATGTAGCATTACTACTTACTTGGGGGGCGGATAACGGCTGTAGAAGAAGCCTTTGCTGTCATGGGTCCAATCAATAGACGAAAACTTCACCTGTAACAAGTAGATTCATTTACATGATTTCATACCCACTAACAAAATCTCTTCATTATTTTCATTCTCGATATATAAAGGACAAAAAAAGGAGGCTAAAATACTCACCCATGATAGGGTATCGGGCTCGACGATCTTATCCTCAACCCGCATTACTTTGACGGTCACCCAATCGCTGCCGCTCGAACTAAGCCCGTAGGCCAAGTACTTGGCATCCTCGCTAACGGCAGATACGTTCAGAGCGACCGTTCCATCCTCGCTGAGCCCATTTGGATCCAGCAAAACCTCTGCTTCTCCATCCAAGCTATCCTAAAATTAAAAAAAAACAGCCATGAATCTGCAAACTAATTTTTAAAATATTATATTTTTGTTTTCTCGACTATCTAATCTGAATTCAAGCTGGCAGACCTGCACATATAGGACGCTTTGCGCTTGAAGCCCGGTATTATGAAAGTAAAAGTACTTGTCCCCTTGCTTGAACGGAGTCTCGAATCGCGGGTGATCAAAGAGCTTCGTAATCTGCTCACGAAACTTCTCCTTCGTATCACATGTCTGGAGCAGTGATTCAGTCAAATTCACTTGCTTCTCAACAAAATCTTTAACTTCGTCCGCTTCGGGATCTTCGAGCCTAATCAGAAAATGATAAAATCAGCTACAATTCAACAAATTGGTAGAGAATTTTCCTACTAAAGCATTGAAATTTCACTACCATCGATACGGATCAGAGACCCGAACACCGTGAAAATCATCGACGATGGATTCATCTCTTCGGACAGAAGGATACTGTAATCGAAGCTCTTCTAGGGCAGAAATAGAACCCATTGTAGGGTTTGATTTTGAAGATAGGAATCGAGATAGAGAGCGGTAGCGTGGAGTAGGTTTGGATTCTTTTGAGAGGATATAAAAGGTATTGGTTTCTCTGTTAGGAGGGAAGAGGCGTGATGCACCGAATTTTGGTAGGCAGCGCGTGTTACTGGTGAGAAGAGGAGCGATGATGCCGTGCGCGTGGTGGGCGTATGAGAACATTGTTCCAAGCTTATATTATATGGCTGTCGGTTTGGTTTCGGCAGGAAAAAATGGCGTTAGGGTGCCACAGTGTCTTTTTTTTCATTATTTCTCTGGTTTTTTCCTTGGGGAAGTGATTAAAAAACTCGATTGGAGGTACTATCGAGTGTATAACCTTTAGATAATTGATACTCTGAATATTTGTGTAAGAAAATATTATCAACATGTCACTTTACAAGCCGTCTAAGCCAGCTCAAGATTATAGTTCCGCGTATGGTAAAAATTTGATACGGAAATTATTCGAGTATAATTCGAAACTTGCATTTAATAGTTTGATTAAAAATTCGACAAAAAATAAACAGAACGTCAAAAGTACGGTATGAAATTAATTCGAGTATAATTCGGATCAATACTCATTAATTTGTGGAAAAATTCGTCTACATATATATAATTACATTATATAAAATTTCTAAGGGAATGCATTAAATCTTTAACTCATATTTGAGAAAATGGAAAAAAAGAAAAAAGTGCAATTAGAGAGAGAGAGAGAGAGAGAGAGAGAGCCAAACTTGGAAGGGAGATTGGAGATTAAGAGAGAGAGATAGAGAGAGAGAAGGAGTCGCTCTTGGAATGGAGAGTGGTAGTTGCTGGTGTTGACAATACTATAAAGTCAGATATTCAGTCTTCAACTACTGGCAGTTGGCTTTGCCATTGTGACAAGTGACGATTGTGAAATAGTTAGGATTTGAGAATTAGGGAGAAAAAAAAATCGAGAAAAATGAGGGAACTAAGTAATGGTCAATGAGTGCTTCATGAATCATGACTGGTGGTCAATTATTAGCTTTGATTAATACGGATGAATTCTAGGTATGATTCGTTATAAGTATTATTCGTGTATAATTCACGTATAATACGCGAATTTACTAACTATACTCAAGACTAAGGCGTGATGCAGATTTTATTATTATTATTTTTTTTTTTTACACATTCGGCTGCATTATCCTTATTTCTCCATCTTCGGATTGTCTCTGAAGCAAGAAACCCATCTCGGACAACCATAGAATAGGAGACCTGTGGCAATAAAAGGGAAGGTCATTTCATTTTCTCACCATGATTTTGACTTCTCCTCACTTGATATCTTTCTCCCTTTATCTCACCACCTTATCACCATATGTCATGTAATGTGTGGAGAAGTCAAAATCGGGACCCATGATTTTGACTTTTCCATCACTTATCCCCTATCCTATGGTTGCCCAAGACAATGGGTTTCTGGCTTAACTTACAATTCGAGGCCTATTTCTCCTCTTCTTCATATTCATAGGGATGGGATGTCGTCAGTAGGGCTGTCAATGGACCGGATCATGATCCGGATCCGATCCGAATCCGATCCGATTAGCCGGACTTTGGACCCTAAATGTGATCCGTCGGATCGGATTCGGATCGGATCGGTGGAATCCGATTATAATCGGATCGGATCTGGATATAGGGTGATCCGATCCGATTAAAATTCGATCCGATAATAATAATAATTTTTAATTATTTTAAATATATTATTTAGATTTTCTATGTATAAAATATTAATTTTTAAAAAAATTAACATTAATTAGTATTAATTAAGGTATTATTAGATTTTTTATTATTAAAATAGATTTTTTTTATATAAAAATAACCTTACTCGGATCGGATCGGATCGGATTCGGATCGGACGATATATACTCGGATCGGATTCAGATCGGTTACTTCATGATCCGACGGATCTCGGATCGAATTCGGATCAGTCGGATTCTTAATCGGATCGGATTCGGATCTAGGCAGATCCGGTCCGAATCCGATCCGTTGACAGCCCTAGTCGTCAGGCCCTCGCCAGATGAAAACAATCTGGCTCTGGCACCCATAGCTCAAAACGTATCTGACATCTTTTAATTATGGTTAAGACTCACTAACCCTTAGGGTTCAACCATGTAACTTGATTTTTAGAAAAAAAAAAATATTTTAAAAATTTTAACCATAGGAGTTAAAAAAATACAATCAAGGTTAAAAGTGCGGTTTAAGTAGCTCTATGAGTGAGCAAGATGGTTTTGGTCTAGCGAAGGCCAGACAAAATTCAATCCCCTTTTTAATTTATATTAACTGTGGTTAAAATTCACTAACTCTTATGATTCAATAATCTAACCTTATTTATTAGAAAAAATTAACCCTAAGATTTAAAATTCTTAACTAGTTATTTGTAAAAAAATAGTTTTTCCCTCAAAAATCAATGTTAGATTGTTGAACCATACCCATATTAACTGTAGTTAAGATTCAATAACCCTTCGGGTTCAACAATCTAACATTGGTATTTGGAAAAAATTATTTTTAAAAATAATTCTAGTTAAGAATTTTTAATTATTTGGGTTAATATTTTTATAGATTCACAAACCCTTTGGGTTCAACAATCTAATGATATTTAAGAAAAAATACTTTAAAAAATAACTCTAGTTAAGAATTTTTAATCTTAGGATGAATATTTTTCTAATAAATAAAGTTAAATTGTTGAACCATACGAATTAGTGGAAGTTAATCACAGTTAATATAAATTAAAAGGGACGCGGGGTGACATGTGGGTGTGTTATATCCGAGTTCAATCGTGATTGACCGTGATCAAAGTTGAAGATGATACGGCGAATGTAAAAGGAAGACAAACACAGTCAGACAAGCCTTAATGTTGAGCCGGCTGAGATGAGTGTAAATCCTCTAGTCGATCCCTAATACCAGATTTGGTATTAGGGACACTTGCTCAATGAAATGTTGACCATTCACATTGATTCATTAAATGCCGAAAAAAAAAGTCAAGATAACAGCGTTCAAATGGGTTTATTCAAACAAAGGGGTAAAAACGTAACTGATCATTAGTCTTGTTTAAGCAAATATCGTTTGGCCTGTGGTCTTCACCATTCAACCGGCCATGTGTCCCATTACTCCACATCCTCTTATTTTACACCCATTAACTGTGATTAGGATTCATTCACCCTAGGTCCATCTATTTAATCATGGTTTTTTAAGCTTAATCATAGTTAAAAGAGACTCTAACACACATATTTCTTTTAACACACATTAACTGTAGTTAAGATTCACTCACCCCAATGATTCATCTATCGAACTTTAGTTTTTGGAAAAAAAAAGAATTAACCATCGGTTGATTATGCTTAACCTCAATTAAAGAGGCATTTACAAGCCGTTATGTGTCACTTTTAACACTCATTAACTATGGTTAAAATTCTCTCACCCCTTGGCCCTTAGAAAAAAATTTAAAAAATTAACTTAAGTTGATTATGCTTATCCACAGTTAAAGGGGCTTTACAAGCTGCCACTTGTCTATTTTATTACGCCCACTAACTGTTTCTATGATTCATTTACTCTAGAGTCCATCTATTTAACCATGGTTTTTAGAGAAAATAATATTAACTTTAGGTTGATTAAGCTTAATCATAATTAAAAGGGGCTTTATAAGCCACCACGTGTCCCTTTTACACTCTCTAACTGTGGTTAAGATTCACTCATCCTAACGTTCATCCATCTAACTTTTGTTTTTAAATATTTTTTATAAAATATTAATCTTAAGTTAATTATGTTTAATCACAGTTAAAGAAAATGAATATGACACATGTCCGGTTGAATTGGGAAGCCAAACATCAAACGAAAGTGTTTAAAATTTAAATAGATTCTAATGATCATTTACTTTTTTACCTTTTGTTTGCACAAAACCATTTGAATGCCGTTACCACCGAGACTTTGTGCATTTAATGAATCAATGTGAGTTGTCAACATTTCATAAAGCAAGTGGGTCCTAATACTAATTTTGGTATTAGGGGCGACCAGAGGATTTGCAGTTGCCTTAGATGGCTAAGCTTATAAAGTAATTATTACTTTTACACGGATCTTGAGGTTATCTAATATCCAACTGTCCTAAACTTGATAGTAATCACTTCCCTTTTTTCCTGTAATCTTCCTTACGTAGATGAATTTTTTGAAATTTCTAAACTACCCTTATATAAAAACAAAACTTTAATTTAATGTTTTACTTTAATTTTCAAACTACCCATTGTATTTAATTTAATATTTTACTTTAATTCCCAAACTACCCCTTGCTCCCCGAGTTCAATCACACTCGCAGGTGTCCATTTTAACTCCTATTAATTGTGGTTAACTCCTTCCCCTTGTTCTCATGTGCATCGCACGTGCCACCCGCTAGTACTATTACAATGGGAGAGGCAGCGTAGATGATTTTTTTGAAATTCCCATACTACCCTTATATAAAAACAAAATTTTGATTTAATGTGTTGCTTTAAAACCCAAACTACCCCTTGCCATTGATTTAATTTCCAAACTATTCCTTGCTCATCTATCTATTTAGAATCATAGCCAATCCCGATTGAACTCGGGAAGAGTTCAATCGCACCCATGGGTTAACACGTGTCTATTTTAACTCCTATTAAATGTGGTTAACTCCTTCCACTTGCTCTCACATGCATCGCACGTGCCACTAGCGAGTTCAATTGCACCCGCTGGTTAACATGTGTACCTTTTAACTCCTATTAACTGTGGTTAACTCCTTCCACTCGCTCTCACATGCATCACACGTGCCACCCGCTAGTTGAATAATTAAAATAATTTGAATCATATTATCTTGAGTGAATTTATATCTCTACTATAAAGAATGCCCCCTTACTAATGGAAATTCTCAAACTACCCACTTAGCTTGATTTTTTGTAAATGCCCGAACTACCCTAAAATAAGACCCTTCGTAAACATAACTTATTTTTTGTAAATGCCCAAACTACCCTTATATAAGACCTTTAATACAAGTAGCTTATTTTTTGTAAATACCCAAACTACCCTTAACACTAGTCTTTCTTCCTACCGCTCTCACACGTGCAACCCACTAGCACGGAATAACGTGAATTACATTATTTTACTAAAAAACAAGTTACGTTAGTGAATCATAGAAATTAACGGATGGTCATGATTCAAGTTATTTTACTAGAATCACGTTATTTTACTTGAAGACGAAAAAAGTTTTCACTAGATGAGTAAGTAGTCGGAGCAAAAAAAAAAATGATCACCCTAAGATACCGTCAAAATGAGAACAGTCTCAGTTAGGTTCGAGACCGCACGATCTCATTAGACACGTGTTTTTTTTGTTGCTCTATCGATCTATTCTCTTTTTCTTTTCCTTTCATTATTCTTTGTTGTGTACTAAGTTTAGTTATAGCTCTTTCTTGTTTTGGATACAAATAACACAACCTTTTTTTATCCTAATGTTTGGCATCTTGTTTGATGGTTAAACATAACTTCCTCTTATCAACGGAACTGCATGTGGTGGTTGTGTTGGTTAACAAATCATGACCAGACTCATGCTCTAAACCATTGTTACATGGTTCGTCAGTTTGCTCGGTTCGAATTCGGGTTTGTGGTTCGCAGTTCGTCACTTTAGAGTGAATCTGGTTCACTAGGAGTATGATGAGATAATTCATTTTTCGGTTCACTTAGGTTCTTTAATTTGGTTTGCTAGCTTGATTCGCTACTTAAGCATGTAAAACAAAATATATATTTTATATTATATTATAAAATTATATATGTTTATAAGCGTGTAGACAACATATTACAAACACTTATTTAAAAAATAATAATAATAATTTTTTTTTATGAACGGTTTGTGGAAAAATATAATTTGTCGAATCTAAATAAAAATATCAGTAAATTTGAATACAAATTTTGACAAATTAAAATTGTTTTGAAACCACTAAGTGGTTTGCTCAATTTCACGAACCAAACCGAACCACGAACCAATTCGGGTTCGTTCTGTTCAGGGTTCGCTATAGCATGTAGCGAACTTGGTAACCTTGCTCTAAACCACAAAAAGTGGCAGCCAATGTTAGCAAAATCAGTGCACTTGAAAGATGCTATCATGATCAACCAATCTTTGAACACACCGGTTTTCCATCTCACTGCTAGCCCTACTCTCAATCAATACCTACTCTGACCTTCCACTAACCACTTGTCCATCATGCGATGATTAAAACACTCTCATAAAAAAAAAAGGACTTTTAGTTGGTAGAGGGTGAGAGTATAGATTAACTAATATGAGGGCTAACTTTACTTTCCTTTTAATCGCTTTTTTCAAAAGAATGACATGTGTTAATGCAAAACTTATGTCTTTCTCTTAATAAAAGAGACTAACACATGTTATCAAAAAGTGGCATGAAAAGAAAGTAAAGCTAACATTATCCACTGTTATTACATTCACTCTTTAGGCAATAGTATCAATGCCTTCGAGGATTAGGGTGCCACTTGTAGTAAAGGGGAATATAAATTACAAATAATTGGCTTCTTTGACTTTAATAACCCTTGTCTCGAAGACTCGAACCCATAAGGTAAAGGGAAATGGAAAACGGACCTGTGTTGGCTTAGAAGCTAACCCGTGATCTCATTGGTCCACACCTCCTTTTTATCACCCATCAATTGTGGTTAGGATTCACTCATCCCCTAGGGTTAAGCAATCTAAGCATGGTTTTAAGAAAACAAAATTATTAATTTTAATTTAATTTAATCATGATTAAAGAGGTGTTAAAAGGGACATGGGACACTGCCGTCAGCTTAAAGAGGACATTGGGGTCCTCTTCGCAGGACTCTATATACATAAGGATTAAAACACCTAGGGTAATACAAATTACAAATAATCGGCTTGGATTTCAATACCCATGTCTCGAACCATAATGTAAATATATCCTCATTTGGTATTTGGGATTGGGGTTGAGATTGGGCCAAGCCCAAAATTGTTATGTTTCTTGCTTTCTCTAGTAGGTTACCTATGTGATTGAACTCGGGGGGAGTTCAATTGCACTCCCAAGTCAACACGTGTTCCTTTTAACTCATATTAACTGTTGAATATTCACTAACCCTTAAGGTTCAACAAAGGATTAAGAATTTTTAATCCTAAGGTTAGTTTCTTTATTTTTTTTAAAATCTAAAAACCAAGATTAAATTGGTGAACCCTAAGGGTTAGTAAATCTTAACCTTGGTTAATGGGGTAAAAAGAGATGCATGTTGACTTGTGGATTCAATCGTGATTGATTGTGATCCGATCTCATCAGAATTGCAACGAAAAAAAGTTCATGTCAACCCAGAATGTCCAATGTGTGGGGGAGGGCTAGCAATCGGGCGGGCCAGGTTGGGCTGAGGTTAGCCCAAACTTAGTCCAAAGTATAAAATTTTAACCTAAGCCCAATCTCTGCCCGAGCCTAAGTTAGGCTCACAACATAATTTCAGGCTGGGCAGCTCATGGGCTAAGTTCGGGCTAACTTCAAGTTAGCTCAAGATGAACTCCGTGTGAGCTGTATTTAGATTAAATAATGCCCTACTAAATTTGTCATTAATAATTTATTAGAAATATTGAAAAAATGAGAAACACATCATGTGATTACCAATCTTGAGGACCCAATAAAATTGAAAATTTTCTATAAAAACATGTAAAACTTATCACTCATTAGTGCTTAACTTAAGAAAAAAAAATCAAATTATGATGCATGAAAACAAATAAATAAAAGACAGACATGAATGGTATTTTGGGTTGAACTAATTAAGGTCAGCCTAAGCTCAAATCAAAATTTAGTTTGGGCCTAAATTTTAGCCCAGCCCAAAGTAAGACAGATTCAGCCCGGCTAAACTTCTGGCTTTGGGCCAACCGTGCCCAATCGTGACTCCTATAGTCCTATGTGCGCCGCAGGGTGGGGGTGGGACGGGGTGGGGGTGGTCGTAAAAGTCTGAAAATGGCCTCTTTCTCAAGTGTCTTCACGACCCCTATTTGGAGGCTGATCCAAGATTATAACCATACACTATTGAGTGAAAGATTCAAATTCCCTAAACAGAATGACTCGATAGAATAAGATTGCACAGGTGAATTGACAGGAGAAATATAGAAAATTCATGTCAAAAGATTTTCTTCTACTCCTCACAGATTTGGAAAACCAGGAATGAACCTCTCCCAATATAATTGTTGAGAACACTACTACATATTATTATCAATTTCCAATGCAAGACTTCCTATGGCAGGTAATGATAGCAATTTGGGAAGGAAGAAACATTAGTAGATGATTAGGTGGCAACCCAGATCCATCATGGCTCAAACTCAATTTGATGGTTTTGTATATCATGCGAAATTATGGTTTGCTGCTCCATTAGGGCAGATATAGCCATAACTGAAGCAGAATGTTGGGCACTATGGCGTAGCCTTCAACTAACATCGGAGATTGGAACTGAAAACATTCTCATGGTAGGGGAATGGGATTCGTCAACCATCATAAACGCAGTCAACAAGAACTCTGAAAAATCCCATTGGAAAGTTCAGGCGAAGCAAAATGCAACACAGATACATTGTTGCGTAAATTGTAGCTGATGGTCTTGGTTTTAGCTATGATGCCGAGGGTGGGTCTGGCATCATTTGAGGTAGGTTCTTGGATAAGTCCTCCGTCCAACTACTTTTATGAGCTTAGAGTGGACGCCACCATGATAGATGATAATAAGTTAGGCAGGTGTATATAATGATTTGAATATGGTAAGACTAAGATTATGAGCTATCCTTACTGTAGGGACTTCTTTTGTTTATTCTTTTCAAACGGGAAAGGTGTGTGACAAGATTCCTGGTTACCAAAGTAATAAGGATATCAGTGGAAGAATATTAATATAATTCACCGCGAGGGAGGTTGGAGACATGAGCAAGGTTGACAATTTTTTTTTGAGTTGGGATAACATCCAAGCTCCAGAAGTTGTCCGATCCATTAGGCCACTGTTCTGACAAGTCATATGTAAGAACTTGATTCTTTATTATTATTATTTTTAAAATTACATTTGTGTTAGCTTATAACACAACTGGGACACAGAAACAGTGTGATTACCGAAGAAAAGTCACCTGTTTGCCACCGTCAACTACTAGAGATGATCGTGGGATGTGGTGGTGGCTGTGGGAGATTTTTTATTCTTAAAATTATATTTCAGAATTACACTCCAAAATGCATACAACCAGTATTTATAATTTTAGGAATAGAATATCACTCCTCCAAAGTGGGGGATGAGATTTTGTCGGGCAGTCGCTAGACGAAAACAGTGGCCATCGTCCCATAGGTCAATAGTGTCCCTTTTAACATCCCTTAATTGTGGTTAATGTTTACTAACCCTTTGGGTTCAACCATCTGACCTTGTTTTCTAAGAAAAATAAATATAAAAATTTGTTATCTATAAGGGTTAAAAATTGTTAACTTAAAAGGGTAGTTAAATTAGCTTTGTGAGTAGGCCACACGGTTTTGGTTTGGTGTGGCCCAGACCAAACCCGGTCCCTAAAAGTCAAATATTAGGAGGTGGACCTACCAATGGTTAAGTTCCGTTGGTACTATACCTGGCCGGGCCATCCTCCCTTTTGTTTTTCCGTAGTCTATATAAGTTCAACTATAAAAAAGAAACGTGATACGTGATAGGCGTATTTTAAAATTTTTGACCAGATTTAGATTTGCAAATGAAGATATCTGGTAAGTTAACTATTTTTTAAATCCAAGAGTAAAATGCTTGTTGAGAGTGAGCCAGAGTCCTCATCCCAATCTAGCGAAACGAAATGCTGAGATTGAGACCCTCGATTTTAACCCTTATTTGACCAGAGCTAGCCTGCATCGGAATCACCACAACTAAAACTAAACTCAATACACCACAAATCACAGAAGTGTAGGCGTTACTTGGTTCGAAGTTTGAACATCAACACTACCACCAGTGAAAATTTCAAAAAGTCCAAGTTTTGAGTTATTACGTCAACATTCTTTGCTGCTTGTGAATCATCATAAAATATTAATTCAATAGACTCACAAACCTCTTCGAAATCAGTAGCATCATCGCATATATCTCAAAACATTATAAGAGAATTGAAGATCTAACAAACTAATCAAAACTACGAACCGATACTCTAAACTAAAGTCCAAACTCGCGCGCTAGTGAAGCTGGACCGGGCAGGCCAACACTATTCTAACGGTGCACATCGATTACGTCATATCTCGTAGCATATGTTCAGCCATCAATATGTTCATTGATTAACGTAATTACGTCACACGATATGTTCAACCATCAATATGTTCATAAGTTCATTGATTAGCGTTTATAACCGGATCCAACTGCCATCCAACATTGGATGCTCAATTAGTCAATTAAGCACACACACTTATCTACGGCAAAGCCACGCGTCTCTCCACTATTATTTACACAATAAATATAGATGAGGCGTGCTACCCTACTTTCTGACATTATTTGTTATTAGCAAAAAATGAACATCTTTTATATTAAAACAATGACAAATATTGATTTTTGACCGAAAACAATTACAAATGTTTGACTTTTGGGTAAGAGTAATAAATACTTGAGAGGAAAGCCAAGGGATGGGCTGTTTGAGTTCGAATCCCCTCCATCTGTTGGCCACTCTTAAGGAGTGATCCCGTCTTACCTGGTGCATGTGGCTTAGGGGGTGTTGCATGTGTCCAAGGGAATAGTCAGGTGCTCTAAGAGGATTGGATTTGGGTACCCTCATTTCCAAAAAAAAAAAAAAAGGCTAGCTTGACTCAAATGTAGATGATATATATTGCTTTGTGACAACGGTGATACTCTTTTTCTTTAACTGAATAAATATGATGTCACCTAATTAGGGGTGCACACAAGCTGAGCTGGCTCGACGGCTCAGCTTGATCAAGCCAAACTCAAGCTCATATTTTACGCTCAATTGAGCCGAGCTTGGAGCTAGGCTCAAAATTTCAAACAAGTCGAGCTTGAGTCTTACGTGTTTGAGCTTGGCTTGATCAAGCTGAGCTATATATATTAATCCCCTTATAAAAGATCCAACGGCTCAAACAGACTCCTATTCATAAGTTAAAAATCACTCGTCTTATTATCTTAAACTTAAAAATCGTCTTATTGTTGAAAACTACTCACCTATAAAATCTCAACTCATTTCTATTTTTTTTTCTCTCTCAATAAAATTAAAGAGAAAAACCATCAAAGTACCCCTTTCTAAAGCTCCTCTACAGCTTCTCGTCTTTCCCATTTTAAATCCCCAACAACTTCTCCTTTTACACTTTTTTCAAATCCTTGACAGCAAACCGTGAACACAAAACATAAATAAAGAAGAGCATCAACAACTCTCAAATCCCAAATTCCCCGAAAGAAATCCCAAACTTCAAAAGTCTGGTTGTTCCTCTCCTCTGCCTTGCCTCCATCTTATCGTTGCTACGACATCGATCGAACCAAGGAGACGCTTCGCCAGAGAGAGGAAGAAACCAAGTGAGAATGTCTAAGAACACCAAAGTAAACAACACCCAGATGATGACGAAGAGGGTAGTAAGCCAGGTGGAAACAAGGTAGCAAGTTGAGCTTGATATTCAATTTTGAGCCGAGCTTCAAGCTTGATTAGTTGAAGTTGATTTGAGCTCGAGCCGAGCTTAGCCTAATTTAAACAGCTTCAAGCTGAGCTCAAGCTTGGCTCAAATGCACCCCTACACCTACCGAGTCCATTTGCCATCCCAACATCTAAGATAGCCCTCTAGAATTCAAATCTTCTATGACATTCCTTGTGGCACGAGTGTTTAAATATAAGACATGATTTTGCATGGCTCTATAAGTACAACTTTTGTAACTTCATGGTATACTCATGGATTAGACTGTTCTTATTTGGAAGGCTGTAATTTCTTAACTGTTTCTTAACCGGTCCAATTTCTACTCTTGCTAATAGTTTAGCATATTCTTTGTTGCTATTATAGGATCCTGAAGCACAAGGGGATTTTACTCGTTGGCGTCAATTAGGTGGTCAGTAGATTTTTGTTGCTCTTCATGACGCTTTCGGACTAATAGGTTTCATGTTACGTCAATTCCAGACCTTTAAACATTCGTGCAACAGATTCCATCAAAATTATCAGTATGGATTGAGACTGGATCTGGTTTGGCAGTAGTCAAGCCAAAAATGTCCAGCCTACTCACAAAGCCTCATTAGTATTTTAAGTTTGTTAAGTTATAACACTCTTTTAACTTAGTTAACAAGTTATAACTCTTTAAAAGTTGATATTTTTCCTAAAACTCAAGGTTAGATGATTGAATTTTAAATTTAAGTAAATCTTAACTACAACTAAAGACCTTTGACTTTAAAAGGGATACGTGTTTATCTTTGCAACTGGCCAAACGAAACTCCGTTGGAAAATGGAACATGGACCATAGGTCCTCTTCCAAACTGACTACCAATTACAAATGATCAAGTTACAGTGAAATTATTATTTTATTTTAATTTTATTTTTAGTACCTAATATTAAAATTTATTATTAATTTTTTTTTCTTTTCTTTTAGAAGAGTACTTGCGGTCCTCTAATCACAAGTCACAACTCGATCCCATCGGGCATGGATTAGGCCTTGGATTGTCTTCTGGCGAAGCCAGAAAGGGCTTGTCTCGGGTTCCATAGAATAGGTGACAAGTGGTCAAGTGGTGCAGAAGACAATCCGAGGCCCATGGGTTAGCAACAAGACAATATTAATATCGACGTGGGACAACTATGTGCCACATCAAGAAGATATCGCAAACGTAGCAAATCAGTTGGTAGTGGGGGTAGCAGATAGGATGGAGGATGAAAAGGACCAGTGTAGGCTTGGAAGGACTGTTGAGACAACCTGCAAGCGGCGTCTCTTTTGCTTTACCAGAGCTAGAGTGTGAGAGAGAGAAGAGTGGGATTATAGTAAACCCGGCGTGCTTTATCTGCCACTCCAATTACACCTAGAAATACATCTGCGATTCTCAGGTCATGCGAACCATTTCCTCCCATCAGATACCGTAGGGTTTCCTCGCCAGAACAAATGTACGGCTGAGATATCTAATTTCCGTTAATAATTTTTAGGGTTTAAAGCTTCATTTTCATCAATGGGAAGTGTTTCTTCCGAAGATGGGTTTGATCCGCAGAGCGAGCGGTTTGGAAGCTATAGCTTGAGTGCGGACGTGAGTGAGTCGGAGAGTTCCAGCAGTTTTTCTCTTCGGCGGTACAATGCGGAGGGCGCTTCAACTTCTATGGCGTCTTCCCCGCTAGCCTGCCGCCCTCTGACCGGGAATTCCGACTTCCCGGCGCCGCCATCGCTGATGTTGCCGGTCATTGGCGGGAGAGATGTTGTGGTCTGGGAGGAGAAGCCAGAGAAACGGGGCGCAGAGGCTGACTTTTCCGGTTTGTTATTTTATATTTTACATTTTTAATTTCATCTTTTATTTTCTGTAAATTCATTGCTAAATTATCGAAGTGATCTAACGTGAACCGGGTTATGTTAGATTATTAGTAGTTGGATCTATTTCTCTAATTTTGTGGGATTAGTTCATCGTTACTAAATTTTCTTAATGTAATTTTTGATTTTTTTTTTCATGTTTATTTGCAGAAGTTGAGATGATGAAGGAGAGGTTCGCTAAGCTTCTACTTGGAGAAGACATGTCGGGTGGAGGGAAGGGAGTCTGTACTGCTCTCGCCATCTCAAACGCCATTACAAATCTCTCTGGTTAGTGTATTTTTTTTAAATTCTAAATTTATCTTAGTTTTTTCTCTGGGTTTCCATTTATTTATTTTGGGTTGAAATGGCAGCTTCAGTGTTTGGGGAGCTATGGAGACTGGAGCCATTGGCACCGCAGAAAAAATCAATGTGGTGCCGTGAGATGGAATGGCTCTTATGTGTGAGCGATTCTATTGTGGAGCTCAGACCTTCATTGCAAGATTTCCCGGGTGGCGGGACATTCGAAGTCATGGTGACTCGGCCGCGATCAGATCTATACATGAACCTCCCTGCCCTCAAGAAGCTTGATGCAATGCTGCTTAGCATGCTTGACGGATTCCGTGATACTGAGTTCTGGTATGTTGATCGTGGGATAATTGTGGCTGATGTAGATGACTATGATGCATATCCAGCTTCTTCCTCCTTCGGGAGGCCTTCTATTAGGCAGGAAGAAAAGTGGTGGCTCCCCTACCCAAAAGTTCCACCGAATGGATTATCTGATGATGCGAGGAAGAGATTGCAGCAGTGTAGGGACTGCACAAATCAGATCCTTAAGGCGGCCATGGCGATCAATGGTAGTGTACTTGCTGAGATGGAGATCCCAAATATCTACTTGGAGACCTTGCCCAAGGTACGAGCACTACGCCGGCCCTATTACTGAGTTGTTCTTTGTCTAATGAATTCCCAAAAAAAAGACTGATAAGACACTGATAAGGACTTTAGAACTAGCTACTAGAAATCTATTGGTCTTGTTTTGTGTTTAGATGTGAATGTGGCCAATTCTATTGAGTTGAGAAGGCAATTATGGTGGATAAAGCTTTTGTTTTGGAGGTCACTAGTCAGCCTAGAAGGAAACTGACTCATCTTATCAGTAGTTTAAGAGGGGATTTAGCATTTTGTTCTTTGATGTTTGTATTGCATAGTTTTTTTTTTTTTTTTTTTTTGGGGGGGGGGGGGGGGGGGGGGGGAATTAGAAAGTATATACTTCTTTTTGAGACACATCAGCAGTTTTTTACATGACAGTATTGCTCTAGGAGGCATATAAACGCAAAGACCATGTCCTCTTTCCTAATGGTATTTGTAGCTTCACCCTACATTCGATTGTTCTCGCCCTAGGTAGCAGTTGGTTCATAGTAGCCAAGTTCTTTGGGGTGTATTTTACACGTGGCTGGCAAAGAATTTGGATGTGGTTGGTTAAAGTTTAAACCCTTTTCTATCTTAGTTTGTGGGATTCACACTGGTAGTTTTATTGGTGAAGTAAAACTGAGTTTGGATAAGGCTTCTCTTACTTCTGGATTTACATGAATGAAACTGGAACCTTAAACGGCCATGTAAAAGAATGGACTATGCAGATACGATAATAAGTAACAAAAGAATGGTCTCTTATTCATGCTTGTATTATTCATGAGACTGGAAACATGAATGCTGGTGGCATGCATCTGGTAATTAGTTAAAACACTTGTCCATCTTTGTTTGTGGCATTCACATTGGTGGTTTTATGCATAGTTACCAAACACCCGTATTATACCCATATAGTACTCATATAATACTTTTAGGGGGGGGTCACCGTTTAAAACTCCGTATTTTTGCCGTGTTACGTATTATACTCTTATTGTCGTTTAATACCCGTTTAATACATGAATTACGTATTAAACATGTACAATATGCGTATTTTTACCATTCTTTTACCATGTTAAATACATATTCCGTATTAAATGATTGTTATTAGTTAATATTATGATTTTTATTTATTTATAATTATTAATTATTTTTTAATTTTCCCGTACTTTTGCCGTGTTTTTGTCGTATAACACCCATACTTCCCGAACGGATCATTGCCGTATTATACCCGTACCCGTACTTGGTAACTATGGTTTTATGGGTAAAATATAGCAGATTTGGGTAAGTCTTCTCTTACCTTTACCAACTTCTGGATTTATGTGAGAATGGACACTTTACATAGCCATGTAAAAGAACGGACTGGGCATATAGGATGATAAGCAGCGACTGAATGGTCTCTTATTCATGCTTTAGGTAAAACACAATGGGCAGCAGAATTGAAGTGACTAATTCCTAGAAGAGTCCTGAGAGGGTCCGCTTCTAAGCTGACCCCAGTGTCGCCGTGGCCCTTTTAACCCCTGTTTAACCATGGTTAAGCTTAAGTAAATTAAAATTACTAATTTTGTTTTTTTTCCCCCTAAAAACCATGGTTAGATTGCTTAACTCTAGAGAGTTAACTACAGTTGATGGATGGTAAAAAAATGGGCTTGGACCAATGAGGTCACTGGGAAGCTGACCCTGGGTCCATTTTTCATTTCCCTTCCTAGAAATAGGGGGCATTGAGGACAAAGTAATTGTTGGATATAACTATCACAACCTTCCAAAGGATCAGAAGAGGACAAGAAGTTGAAAACATGAAAAAAAAAATAAAAAGAACTGTGAAAGGAAATGAGAGAAGAAGAAAAACTTGATGCAGAGAAATGAGGGATCTATAGATACAAGGACAGAAAAATGCTTAGTTTGTCGTTACGTCTCTTACAGTGGTGTTGTGGTGGTGCCAATGCCATGTTGATGGTGACTGGTGGGGGGAGATCGACTATGGTTCTTTTATCTTCAAATTAGAGTGCTGCATTTGTCCATTCATTAGCCATCATTCTTTGTAAGGGCCTTATAGGTGTTGTATACTTGTGTTGCCCAGTAGTGTAATGCTGGAGAAAACACATGCGCTGTTTCCCCTGCAATGCCACGAATGAGGAAAAAAAATTATAATCAAGTAAAATTTTGGGGAAATGGTAAGTTAATTAAGAGAGGAGAAATATAGCTATTGATCAAAAAAATCAAACCGGTCAAAAATAAAAGAGAGGAGAAATATAGTTGCACATAGGACGAAGATCAAGATATTAGTGGTCATTGCACAAATAGAGATGCAACTTCAAATATGACTAGAGATAATAATATTAATACTTATGGTACTAAAAGTCTAGCTTGCTGTGACACGGGATGACGTATGAACACCTACTGGTACTGGAGGCATGGCTCATTATTTTATACGTGATGTCATGTAACTTTTGCTTTTGTTGTAAATTAGAGCTATTTTTTTTTTAATTTGCAGTATGTACTCTATTTAATAATTGCTTGTAAATTGTTTAGGCAGGTTAGTTTGCCAATTCACGTGTCCTTTGGTTGCACTTTTTAACTTGTATATGTAATAATACTTTAACTTCTTTTTAATCATAATGTAGTACTATAACTTTGTATGTCCCAATTTTGTAGTTAGAGTAAAAACTTTGTAGTCACTTGAGAGCATTGCATCTCCGTTCGGATTATATCTTCTCCTATTTTGAGTTTTTTCTAAATCTGAACTTGTCCTTCAAAAATTAATGTAGGATTTTATTACAAAAGCAAAACAGGAGTTAACGACTCCAAATACAACCCTTTATACAATGAAAAGGCTATACATAGTATCAACATGAGGAATTCCATGAATTATGGCTTTCAAGTTAGTGACAAAATTAATGAACTAAATCCTTTCAAATTCTATCAAAAGATCGTTGACCAATGGAAAGGTAGTAACGCATTGATATTGTCTAAGTGTATCTTCAAAGACTCAATTGTTCATTTCTTTCTAAATGCATCTCAGCATAGCAAAAGGAAGCAATCTCCATTAAAAAAATTCCTGGAAAGTTGAAGGCATTAAAGATCCTTGGGTGTATGTACCCCATGCCATAATGAACTTCTTAAGGAAGAAAGTCCATATGTACATTGCGGTCACAGTGGATCAGTAACGGTTATTGATTCCCCACTTTACATGTACAAGGAAGCACATACTGGCATGATCCTGTTCTTACTAATCAAATGATCCACTGTTAGAATCTTGGCAAGATTGGGGGTCCAAAGAATTTTAACTTGGAGGGGACTCAGGGTACTCCAACTCTAAAAACGAAAACAAAAAGGGTACTCCAACTCAATTTGGCTGGACAAGAGCGACTCCCGCCATTAAACATAAATGAGTTGGAGCGGAGAGTAAAATCACCATTCGTGTCCCACTTCCAGATGTGCATGTTATTGTTATTGCCAAAACTCAACAAAGAATTGACTACTGGATGAGAAAGGGGCCCAGCAAGAGGAACTCAGAGTATTAAAGTAGAAATCAATTATTTTACTGCACAGGGGATGACCACTTCTAAGATTTTAGTTGTATTAGTTTATCAAACATAGAAAATGCTTGACTGACCTGAGCAATAGACAGATCTTGGCTTTCCATATACTCAACAGCCGACGCTGCTCGCGTCACGAGGTTTTAAATCCTGTCTCTGCATTATTATTGTGAGGGAGTATAGATGCACCATATTCTTCCAATTCCCAAAGTTATTGTACTAAATGTTTAGCAAATGTTAAGAAAGCCAAAATTTCAGTTGCTTCTAAGTTCTAACAGTGTCAGTTGTCACGAAAGGCATTAATTTAGTATAAGTTAGTATTAATAACTCAAAATGGGTACTCATACAGTCATATGAGTTCAAAGGTGTTCGACAATGGTTAATTGGACACCTTGATAATGCACGCTACCAATATAAATTAGTATATTGCAGTTTCATTCAGTCAGCGGATCACCTACTTATACTCCATATATATCATACTATAGCCAGTGTGTTTCTTTTGGCGTTAATATACACCAATGTTTTAAAATCTGAAGCCGTGAGGCGAGACGTTATGACCTCAACATGCGTGAGGTGTAAGCCTCGAAGAGTGAGGCATAAGCCTCACAAGAAAGCTTCATGCTCTCTCATTTTAACAAATAAATAAAATATAAAAAAAATTGCAAAAAGATTCAAAAAGTTAATAAAAGATTATAGTATATATATATATATATATATATATATATATATAAATATATATAGAGAGAGAGAGATACATTTATATTTATATTCGTGTATTTTTTGTGAGTTTGTGTGAGCGCACACGTGCACATAGGAAATACTTTATAAATTATTTAACTATAAAAAATAAAGATAAGAAATGCAAGCAAATACTGAAATGTAGATACTTTTTTGTTCATATACATACTGAAAATGATATTCAATCATCAATTCAAGTGTTGAATTTAGAATTTTAGTAAAAAATTGTAAATAAGTCATGAACTACATTTTAGGCCAGTGACTCCAAATTTTTGTAATGTCTACTAGGGAAATAGTGTGAATTAGACTCAAATATTTAAAATCCTAAATATGTTAAACATAATAAATTAAGTGTTAATTGATACCATTATCACCATCATCATTTTTTAATGTCTTATCTGAAATAAATAGTGTTATTTGTTATTAGTTGAAACAAATAACACATTAAAAAAATGACATTTAAGTCTCAGTTGTGACTAGAAACTTATTTTTAGTTAATGTATGAGACGTATACCGTAGACATAAAGTGAGCTTCAAGACGTGAGGCGTATGCCTTATGTGAGTCTCATGGGGTTTAAGCCTCATGATTGAGCCTTGAGGCGTTTTCCTTAAGTCTCGTCCCGAGGCGAGACTCGAGGCGTAAGCCTCACACACTTTTTAAAACACTGATATACACAGGTCTCACAGATATTCCTTCTTATTAGTAAAGCTTTATTTTTCAAGATCACCCGAGATTTCTTCCATGAGGCACTATCTTTTGTATCTCTCTATCAGGAGCCTAATCAAACAAAGGGGTTGCACCATTTTCTCTGTGGTTTTAACTCCAATTCTCTGCAACCCTAGGTTGTATAACCTGCAGGTATAGAAAATAAGATTATCTTAGTTGCAAATCGTTATAAAGAATCAGCTTAAGTGTGATTTCTTGTAGATGCTCATAGGTTCACCCTTCTTCTCTTGCCTTTCCTTTGGTTTCATCAATCTTATACTCCTTCCAATTTGTTACAATTGGAAGATGATGCCTTCCTGTGCCAATTTCATCAATGAGTTATATGATCTGCTTCTCCTCCGTATTAAGGAATCTGTGCTTAATTACTGCATTCTGTCATTTCAGACTCATGGATGATTCTTGTGCATTGTTTTAAGTTAGTCCAATCATTATATTTGCTATAGTCCCTCATCAATTAATTGTTTCCATGCTTGTTGAAATCCATATGAATCATGAGCTGGCTCAACCATTTTGCTGATCTGAACGGTTTCTGTTACATGGTTAACCTGTTGGTCAGCTGAGAAGAATTCTGGTGTTGGATTGCTATCCATCTTCCATATTTAGTCTTTAATGCCAGAGTACTTGAGGGTTGCTACTTGCTAGGGCATCTGATGCAGCGAGCGTTATAGAATGACTTGGATTGCGCCAATCACACAACATTCCACTAAATTTGTTGATTTTCCTCGAGGAAAATACCAGGGATAATGGGCATCCACTTTCTTGTTGATTCGCAAGAATACCAAGAACAATAGGGAAAAGAGAGCACTCTCTGCAATTTAATTCAAAACAAATTGTCCTTGCCCTGTGGCTTACAACTCTATAAATATGATGCTAAATTAAGCAAAATACAGAAATTACTAAAAATGGCAAAAAAGTTATTACTAAAACAAAAGTTTACAACTAATAGAAGCATGCTAGAATTGACAATATGCGATTCTGACTTCTAAAACTAAAGTTATTACTAAAACAAAAGTTTACTACTATTAGCAAAATTGTTGTTTCCGAGGCCTATACCAAGTGAATCTGGCCAAAAAGTGAAAAATCCATGGCGAAGCGATGGATCTTGAAGATCTCGATGTTTCTAGTCAACCGTATAAATTTCACGCGATTCCAGGGCTCATGATTTCTACTAGAGCTTTTTGTCTTTCGTTCCATGATTTCTACTAGAGTTTTTATACCTTTTGTTTGGATTGTTGACGATCCAATAATTCCATGAAATTCTCTGCCATTTGCTCTACATCAGCATCTTCTTTCCTTACCCTCTAGTGTGGAACCCAAGTGTTCCATCCAGTGTAGTCAAGGCGTCGCCTAGGCGATTTTGGGCCTGCATCGCCTAGGCGCCCCTCTAGGCGGGCGATCCTAGTTAATTTTTATTTTATTTTTTGCTTTAAAAAAATCCAAAATTTCCCAATAAATAAATAAATAATATAAAAACATATAATGAAGTAGTAATAAGATTCTAAATCGTTTTTTTCACCCCCCCAGGCAATCGTAAGGGGCTCTGCCTAATATTATACATGGACAATGACACGAATTTGGGTATTTTGCCTAGATTTTAAAATGTTTAATACTCCACTATGTTAACATGTCTTTGGTTATGTGATGAATGATTGTAAGAGACTTTTTATTTTATGTTTTTGTGGAATGTGGGTGTGGAGTTTTGGTCTTTTGGATGTTATATATATACGTGATATATATATAATTATATATATATTTATATTAAATTTATCGCCTAGGCCACGCCTAGGCAACGCCTCGCCTAGCCGGGGCTAATCGCCTAGGCATCGCCTAGACGCCTTGACTACACTGGTTCCATCCAAGATCAGCTTCTTCCTTTGGACAGCTTCCAGTGATAAAATTCTTACCATGGACCATCGAAAGATTAGGGGTTGGAATTTGGCTGATAGATATTTCCTGTATATGGTCGAGGAGGAGTTCATAAATCACATGCTAATCCATTGTCTGTTTAATAAAACTTGGGGGCGGTTCTTATCCTGAATGGGAGTGTCATGGACTCTTCCTTTAGCCTTCAGCAAATTGGTTCCTTAAAGATAAGTTTAAAACCCAGGCTATGCTTTGGAGTCTGCTTTCGGGTGCTATCTGTTGGGGGAGTGTCTATCCTAGGAGCAACTTCATCAGACCTTATCTCATTATATTTTCTCTTGATGCTCGATCAGAGGGGACTTATCGGACCATGATATTGCAGCGATATTATAGCCCTGTCTCAGGTGCTTTTTAGCCATGTCTATTTTGCTTTATTCTCATCTCCTCCCATTTGGATTTGCTCACTTATCGGTGAACCTCTTGTACATTTCTTTCCATTCTGTACTTTCTTTTATCATATATATATACAATTGATCATCTTCACCGATAAAATACACCTTTCAAGTACATGTTTTAAGCAAGCTCTTGGATTCATGGTCAGGAACGAAGACCATGATAGATCACATTTGGTGAAACAATAATGTTATACAAATATGCTACTCTTTGTTTGATATTATCTGTTTATTGGTGCAACATTAATATTAGGCCTACCGATAGGTGCACACTGTGCCTTTGGTATTTCCCTCATGGATGACATTATACATTAGTTATACAGAATGTACTTTTGATCGGCAAAATTTACATCAATTTATATGTAACTTCGTTTATTTACTTTTTCAAATCCTTCAATAACAGATTTTCTTCCATTTCTTTCACAACCTCTATCCATCCCAAGATAATGTGCAGTGCCCGGTATGGTATGATGGTATCTGGATGTATTTACTGTCAAAATTTTCGGATACGGAAGTATAAAAGGGTGAGGCCTTTGACAACAGAGTGCAAACTGAAGTTTCTGTAAAGGAGATTCTTTCACTATCACAAAGATTATCATACTCAGTTGAAACTAATGTTATTATTTGTGGTAATGTACCATAGTAGTACAGTTAAAAGAAGAAGTATAATTAAAAATTAAATTACGCAATTTCTCTAAACAGATGCAAATGCACCCAAAAGCCTTTTATTTTATTTGTGAATAAATAGATAAATAATTAAATCTTCAACTGGTTTTGAACTTTGTGAGCATTTCTTTGCACTCATGTAATCGGATTTTATTTAAATTTCTCATTAATTGTTTGCCCTTAAGCTCACATGGTTCGTACTATACTTGCAGAGCGGCAAAGCTTGCTTGGGTGAAATCATCTACCGCTACATTACTGCTGATCAGTTCTCATCAGAAAGTCTCCTCGATTGCTTAGACCTGTCATCAGAGCATCACACTCTAGAAATAGCAAACAGGATTGAAGCGTCTGTGCATGTTTGGAAGCAGAAAGACCGGAAAAAGCGTTCCAGTCAAACAAAAACTGGGCGTTCATCATGGGGTGGTAAGGTCAAGGGCCTTGTTGGTGACACAGTAAAGAGTCAACTTCTAGCACAACGGGCTGAGATCCTCTTTCAGAGCCTTAGGCTACGGTTCCCTGGCCTCCCTCAGACTGCTTTGGACATGAACAAGATTCAATACAACAAGGTATTACCCATCTTTTATTTCTATGTAAAGAAATATATTTTTTATATCTTGATTGGATAATGAGCCAGGACTTCTAATTTCCCAGAACCCTGAATAACACTGCTGTCCATCTGATGAGTCATTTTCTTCAATGGATCAACACAATATGTGGGCTAACTAGTACCTTTAAAAAAAAAATTATAAAACACTGCGATTCATTGGACAGATGCCCCGCTCACATTGATGGAGCAAGGTCTACCAAGTACCAACTGAACATCCATGCACATACACTTGTATGAGGTTTGGATTCACTCTTTGATGTTTGATCTAGAGATTCTAGACCACACGGAGATCTCCCATGCCAAGAACTTCAAATTTTGGAAACTATAGCTTACCATTGTGCAGTCCACATGAACTGTTCAAGAAAGAGAACTGATGGGATTGTTACAATTCTTCCGATTGGTATAGTCACGCTCATAGATGGGACCTGACTGAGGATGGAATATACAGACAGGATATCAAGAAAGAGACACAGATAGTATTGTTTCAATTATTCAATGGTCAAGTTTGTGTAGTTGATCTCTTTGGTGGGACCCTTTGGAGGATCCGTTCACTCCTGCATGTGGCTATGCTGTTGGCTCTCCATAGTTTACCATCTAATCTGAAAGAACCTTAGGAAAAGAAAAAAAAACATGGAGGTTAAACTTTGCTTCACACGATGAAATATTAACTGCTCTCTGCATTGCAGGATGTAGGGCAGTCAATCCTCGAGAGCTACTCGAGGGTGATGGAGAGCTTGGCTTTCAACATAATGGCTAGGATCGATGATCTCCTTTATGTGGATGACGCAACCAGGCGAAGTGCAGCAGCAGAATCTGTGTCTCTGTTCAGTAGGGGAGGTTTGGGTGGTCTTCCCATACAGAAGAGGATCTCACCTAGCCCCTTCTCGATCCGCCATACTCCTTATGCCTCTCCATTTGCTACACCAACCTTCTGTTCTTCTACTCCTGTGGCTGGAAGCCCTGGAAGGGCACATTCCTCCCTGAACAAGAACAGTCTTAAGGGGGCGCAGGATTGGAAGTTAGAAAAATTGATCCCTGCTGATGCCGAAAGAGTGTGGTCATATGCCAGAAACCTCAGTGCCAGAAACGACTCTGGAGATGCGCCAGAGAGAGACTGAGTTAAATGGTTATTAATGCCACCAAAACTGCAATTCAAGGATCTAGTTTTGTGATATTTAAGGTTGGTGGCTTTGTTCTTGTATATTCTTTAGAAACAGAAATAACATAATTCAAAGTTATGATCATGGTTATACATCAGGTGCTAGATGAAAAATTAGGATTATGGTTTTATCTCCATGTATGACCCCACTAACAGGATCTGATCAGTTAGCTAATTATAACCATCTGATAACATTTATATGGATCATTGCCCATATAATTATTTGAAACAAAGCAATTGTTTTGAATCATAGAGTTGTCTAATTAGGTTGATAGCTAGCTTGTGTATGGCAGAGGCTCTTTTGCAAGTTGCGACGTTATGGCTATGCTTCTGGTTATACTTTCATTATTGGCAGGGATAATAATGGCTGTTGTGTGGGCCTTGAATGTATTTATCTATGCATCTTGATAGGTCTGTATGGGGTTTTGCCTTAGAAACATCAGGTGATCGGTGACTGGTACAAGTCTTTTTGCAGTAGCTCAGCACTATAACTAAATTATATAACTGGGATAAGGTGTTCAACAGATCGAACCTATTATGTAAGGAATTGTGCAATCTTAACAAGTTGGGCAGTAACTACACGGCCATGATTACAATTTCCAAGTGTGGTTAACAACAGAGGAAAAAAATATATAGTAAACAAGATCCACAAAATTGGATGGCATGGGGTTTGGGATAAGCTTGTTTTTTTGGTGGGCATGTTACAGTCAGCGCAATAAAGGTTCCCCCAGTACCACTCAACGGAACCCAAGTATTGTCGTGCCCTTGAATCTATTTTTTTTCACCCCATCCATCCATTTGGATCGAGACTAATCCCCTCGTGCAATATGCCACAAACTATGCACATCAGGAGAGACGGCACGGGCTTGAACTCAGGATCAATGGGAGCATCCTGCGGGTCTGTGCCCTTGAATCTGTTTAGATTTGTAAGAAGGTGAAAGGTAGCTTGTTTGGGAAAAACATGTTTTGTTTTCTGCTTTAGGACTAACTTGGGAAATCTTGATCGTAAATCTTACGGTGGACCCTCTGGACTGGCTTACTAGACAGTCTTCTTGTTGACATCAGCTGTTAAGGCCCAGTGGACTCAAGATCCCTTGGCTGAAACTTGCAACATGGAGAGTGAATGATATAGCAGTGGATCCATTTGGCCCAATTACCTCAGCCCAATTACCCTTGGCTTGCAACATGGAGAGTGAATGATATAGCAGTGGATCCATTTGGCCCAATTACCTCAGCCCAATTACCCTTGGCTGAAACTTGCAACATGGAGAGGGGAGAGGGAATGATGTAGCAGTGGATCCATTTGGCCCAATTACCTCAGCTGTCACGTGTACAAGCCCTTCCACAATGAGGGAAAAAAAAAAGTAAGATCAACCAGCCATTTACAACATGTTGAACTTAGAATGAGGGGGTGTTGGATCCTGTTAGGGGGCAAAGCATGCTCAACCCTAAGAGCATACTAGTCTGCTCATGGTCCAAGATCAAAATTGAATACTCATTTCTAAGCCCTAACTGATCAACTCAGGTTGAAGCGGGTCTGTCAGGGTTGGGATCATTAAGATTTCTGGTTGAGGCCTCACTAAACAAAATCATCAAACCTTGTTGCAACCTAAACATATGCTAACATGGTACCCCTATTTTGTTTTCCTTTTTTTTTTTTTTTTTTTTTTTCTGTTATATGAGGACTTCCCTCTTTCACTACTCAGTCATATAACTGAAAGGAAAATCAATAACTGGTATTTACTATTTAGAGCATTCCTAACAGCCTCACCAAATTTTACTCACTAAAATAGCCAAAACTCACAAAAAGTCATGTTGGTGAGCCACTTTTTTAAAACATAGCCTCACCAAAATAGCCAAACCTCTCGTTATTTTATCATTTGTGTCACTTCCACACAAAAAAAAGGGAGAGAGAAACCTTTATTTTATTTGTATGTGCCCACAAAAGAGGGAAAGAGAGATATTTAATTTTGGTGAGTGCACATTGACTCACCAAAGTTGTTGAGTATTGTACACTCACCAAACCGAAAACATCAAATTGGTGAGGTTGCTGGGGGCGTTATTAGCACTTTTTAGCTATCCGGCTCACCAAAATGAGGCTGCTAGGAATGCTCTTAGAAAGCAGGCCATTTTCGTTATCTACTAACATTGATATATCCTATATATATGAAATTAAAATATAGCAAAGGAAAAGACAATAGTAGAAGGGATTGTCCCAAAAGACCAGAAGAAAGAACCCACAATATGTGGGGGGGGGGGGGGGGGGGGGGGGGGTTCCAGCACCGACATATGGTCCCAAACCATTATTGTGTTCCTTTAATTTCTGCACCGGTGGGGGTGTTGTATTCAAATTAAATCGGTGACTCTGTAATGCGGAATCTTTCAAGGACACAAAGTTGTAACCAATAAGGGCAGTAGCTAGACGTATAAATGGAGGTCAAGGGCTCAACCACCCAAAATGAAAACCGCCAACGCAGAGGGATTCTCAACCACGCAAGGAAGCCTTCCAGTGACCCATGATTGTAACCACTAGGGCAAGGGTTCGTCCCCTAAAGATAATCAAAGGAGGCAGATCTCTTTGACAGTTGAGATGCAATTAAATCAAAAGTGTTTAGTCTTGTTTCGTAATGTACGCTGTATATACTTTCAAACCAGATCAGATAACAGGATTCGAAAAACCTAACGCATAATACAGATGCATAGACAAAATGAAGGACCGACCAAGCATGCATGAATATATGAGCATTGAACCCTACTCCTCGGATTCTTATCAGATTAACAATACAAAACACACAAGTATGGATACAAATCCTTAAATGGAGCAATCACTCCAGTTTTCTTCTAATACGTACAAGTAGTATTACATCGTATTTCTTCTTCTTCTTCTTCTTCTTCTTCTTCTCCCAAGAGACAAACCAGGGAAGATGTCATATATATCCATAGGAGAAGTCGCATGGGAATACAAGTCTCTGATGAGGAAGATATTTTCTAGAAGAATAACAGCAGAAGCTTACCCTCACAGCCGAGCAATCTTCTTACCCCGAGAGGTGGAATAATCTGTTTTGGCGGTACAGATCATGTGGTGGAAGGACGAATAAAAATGGGATGCCGGAGACCAATTCATCTCATGCATGACGAAGATCAATAGGATCACTTCTTAAAAAATAAAAAAAATAAAAAAATCTAGTTCTACATTTTTGTTTCATTGCTTGGCAGGCTAAGGCCCCGATATTCAGGTGGCCGGTGATGGAGGTAGAGGCCTTGAAGGTGGCAAAACAAGAGGAGGCGGCTCGAACCGCCTTGCTGCAGGGAAAACCACTGGTCCTTGTACACCAACTTCAGCCGAGCCTCCTACATTTATTGCATTAAAAATGAAAAGAAAAGAAAATAAAAAGACACTCGTCTTTTGATCTCGCCCTTCCTGACCTTTTTACAAAGAGCAGATCAAAGAAACCCTAGTACCAATAAGAAGTGCATATAAAAAACACAAGAAACCCTCTTCTCCATGGAGGGAAGAGGGGAATACAAATAAAACAAGAAATCAGGAAACTAGGGTTCCGAAAGGATAATTAGTCAGATCAGCTTAACCGAATAGAAACAACCTAGCTGTGAAGATACTACTTCTCAAACCCATCATATAAATAGCATCAGCAGACAATCAAAACCTGCAAAAAAAAAAAGGGAAAAAAATGGAAGAAGAAGAATATAAACATAAAAGAAACCCCATTAAAGTCAGTAAGTAATACCCAGAAGAGCCAGAAACTGCCATTGCATGAAGAAGAAAATATCCTTAAGACTGAAAACCATTCAGAGTAGTGGAGTAAAACAAACAGAAAGAGATGGATGCAGTTAAATCATATGCATATGTTACCCTTTACCTTTTAAACCTGTATAATGAAAGACAAGAAGAAACGGAGAGTCTATTCAAAGATCATCATATGTGTTTTACAAAGAGAAGCCAACAGAGCTTGGTTGGCACGATGCCCACCTCCATTTAAAAAAAAATTTAGAAAAAAACAATCAATTGAGAGAGATCCTTAGGTGGAGGTGGACAGAATGCCAATAAACTCTGTAAGAAACCCTTTGCCAAACCCACATGAAATTTAAAATCCTTTCTTGCCACCATGAAATATATAGAGGAGGAGGGGATATATAGCTGGGACCCTGGGTGTTCTACTTAATAATGGATTTAACAGGTGTTGTAAATAAGAGAGAAAGAGAGAGTTATTGTGTGAGCTGCAAGCAAGTAGAGAGGGAGTTATTGTGTGGGCTGCAAGCAAGGAGAGAGAGAGAGAGAGAGAGAGAGAGAGAGAGAGAGGTCTAATCTAAAGTCATAAGTAGAAAGGAGAAGAGAAAGAAATAAGAGAGGGGAGAAGTAAGTAAGAGATGGGCTGAAGGGTGTTGAGAAGAGATAACAATCAGATTGTTCTTGGCATTAAATATGAACCAGAATCATCATCCCTCCCTTGTTCTTGTTGCATAAAGCAACTGCCTTTCAATCTTTCTTCCCTTCTTCCTCACCCTCTCTCTCCCTCGTTTCTGCTGAAATTCTCTCTCTCTCTCTCTCCAGTCCGCACCAAAAATAAAGAGTGAAACTTGGCTACTTCTGTATGGAAGGAAATGGGGTGATTTAGGAAACTTCTGTCTACCTCACTGAATCACAAAACTACATATAAATACTTCTACATTATTATTTTTAGTTCGATTATGAAGCGGACCTCTGGTTCAAGAGAGAACCGGAGCTCCCTAAAATGACTCTAATATACGACAGTCAGTTTGCCAAGTGTATGGCAGAACGCGTAGGATACATCATCTATACTTATTGATAAGTTGCTTCTTTTATTTTTCCAATCTTGATAGGTGGGTGGGTGGGTGTCCGTTATTTTCGAGATACCCAGTGTATCTATTGGCGATACAATCAATGTGGGTGCGTTACGTTATCATAATTCATAAATTGCTCTCCCTCTAGAGTCTTCTCCCTCTCCTTGTCGTCCATGAGATCGAATCACAGCCAATCGCGATTGAATTGGAAGAGAGTTCAATCTCATCCACAGGCCAACACGTGTCTTTTTCAACTACTATTAACTGTGATTAAGACTATTAGTCATTGGGGTACAACAATCTAACCATTATTTTAGAAAAAATATTTAACCCTAGTTAAGAATTTTTAATCCTTAGGGTTACTGTTTTTTTTAATAAATCTTAAAAAAATTAAAATTATATTATTAATCTAAGGGTTAGTGAATCTTATCCACACTTAATAAGGGTTAAAAGGGACACGTGTTGGCCTGTGGATGCAATTGATTCTACCTGAGTTCAATCACAATCGGTTGTGATTCGATCTCATCTACGTTGGCGATATGTAGACCTTCTAACTATTAACTCAATTTTATTTTACAAACTCATTGAGACACTTGACATTGCTAACCTTTCAATAGGTTAAGAAAACAAAACTTTTAAATGAAGAAACTGTCACTAGTCCACCACACTAATTAAGAGTTTGAAAGTCTATGTCCAGGCTCATTTTTCAAATATTAGAGCTTAAACATCATTTTGTTTTTCTTGAGTGCAACACCTGACATTGCTATCTTTCAAGATGTTAAGAAAAAAAATCTTGGGAGCAACACTTGGCATTGCTACCCTTCAACGGGTTGATAAAAAAATTAAAATAAATAATAGATTAACTACAAACAAAAGCTCGAGTTAAAGAGACAATTGGAGCAATAAAAAATTGACTTGTGGTAGGAGTAATTTGGAAATTACAATACAAAGAAAATGCACTTCTATCTAAAACTTTTCCAGTAATATTTGCAAACTATCTCCATCAAGGCATATTTTGTTAGTGCTCCAATTAGCTTTTCAATCGGAACTTCTGCTCATAGTTAATTTAAATAAAAATATATAATTTATACAGATTGTAGCAATACTTATCACCACCACAAAGATAATTTAAATATTATATATTTTTAAATAGTGGGCCGCACGTGCGATTCACGTGAGAGAGAGGGGAGGGAGAGAGAGCCATTAAAGAGGGACCCTAATGAGGGGTATTTTGGGAAAAAATTAACCAATATTTTGGGTCAAAAAACTTGAGAAATATTTTAGGTAAAAGAATTGTGAGAGACATGTTGGGTATAGAACCATGATGTAGGGACATTTTGAGAACCCAAAAGCTTTAGGGGCATTTTGGGTATTGAAAAATTGAGGGCATTTTGGTTATAGAAAAAATTAAGGGACATTGTATAATAAAAAATGAAAAATGAGCAATTTGGGTTAAAAATTTTGTGAGGGGCATTTTGGGTATATGAATTTGATTTACGGACATTTTGGAAACTAAAAAAATATCTTGGACATTCTAACAAAAATAAAATTTTGAGGGCATTTTAGGTATTGAAACTTGACTTAAGGGCATTTTGAGAATAAAAAAATTTAGGCATATTTTGGCCAAGAAAATAAAAAATATATATTTTTAATAATAAAAGTACACGATCCAATCAGATTGGTCGAACCAGGAATTAGTCACCCGACCAGTTCAACAGTCGGTCCGGTTATGAAAACATTGTTTTATATATTAATAAAGACAATTTTAGGATTATAATAAATGTCAATCAACTTTTTAAGTCCCCTATATTTTTTGGTGAAAAAGTCATCTATATTAATAAAAGCTGAAAATAAAGGATAAGTTTGGAATTAAGTAAAATTTAGTCAACGTTTTGAACCTATATGTAAGGGTAGTCGTGGAATTAAGTAAAATTTACTCAATAATTTAAACCGATATGTAAGAGCAATTTTGGAATTAACTAAAACTCAACCCATATGTGTAAGGGTGGTTTTGGAATTAATTAAAATTCGACCCATATCTGTAAGAGCAGTTTTGGAAATAGCTTATATTTAATCCACCTATGAACCAAGTAAAGGGTAATTTTGGAATTAATAAAACTTCAATCAATGTTTTGACAACGTTTTGAACCTATTTGTGTAAGGGCAGTTTTGAAATTAACTAAAATTTAACCCATATATGTAAGGCGAAATTTGGAATCAACTAAAATTCAACCCATATGTGTAAGGGCAGTTTTGGAATTAATTAAAATTTAATCATCCTTAGAACCAAGGAAAATGTACTTTTGGATTTAATAAAATTTCAATAGACAATGTTTTGAGCTCATATATATAAGGGTAGTTTTGGAATCAACTAAAATTTAACCTATACGTGTAAGAGTAGTTTTGAAAATAATTAAAATTCAATCAACCTTTAAACCAAGGAAAATGTAGTTTTGGATATGAGTAAGGACAATTTTAGTATTAAACTAAATTTCAAAAAACGTATTGAAAATGGGCATTCTCTTTATATTAGTATTAGCAAAGATATTTTTAAATAAGGGTAATTTTTAATGGGAAATGGAAAATTTTTAATGGGAAATGGAAAATGGACCCAAGGGTTAGCTTCTTTTAAGCTGATCCCGTGATTTCATTGGTCCACACTCTCTTTTTACCACCTATCAACTGTGGTTAAGATTCACTCACCCCTTAGGGTTAAACAATCTAACCATGATTTTTAGAAAAAAACAAAAAAAAAAGATTATTTTTAATTTAATTAAGCTTAACCATGGTTAAACAGGTGTTAAAAGGGACACTGGGACGCTGCAGTCAGCTTAGTAAGTGCAACGACCCCAAAATCTTACTTTGACTAAAATAGGACTTTGGGATCATCCCACTGCTTAACCTATCCAAACCATAACATAAAAGACATACTAAACACGAGTCTCCCAAAAATTGCAATATAATAAAATTCTTTATCTAACCAAGCCATCTTGTACAAGTTTGACCAACATAAACATAATCCGCCATATGACTAAAATCCGACAAAGTATATAACTCTAAGCAACATAAAAAAATCAACTGAAATAAAATGTCATAAGGTCTATTACAACTTTTCTCGAACCAAAATAATTATCTAGTAATATGGGAAACGATGTAGATCTCTCGCTTCCTCAGAAAAAGGACCACCTTCTTCTTTAATTCCGTAAGACTCCTCTATCCAAAGCTCAACAGCTATCTCTGGCTCTAAACTTGCAAAGATAATAGTCTGATTGAGTACAAAAACACTCGGTGTATATAAAATCCAACTAACATCATAGTATCTCCGCACTTAGTTAGTACCAAATTCAATAACATAATTACATAGCAAACCTGTGAGCACAATACGACATATCATTATCTTGACTCGTGTACTTGTGAGTCTCTTAGACTTATGAGATGTCAATGTATATGACATCATTCACATACGAGCATACATATGTTTTTTGAGTAGTTTTACTAGTTTATGTAATTAGGAGCATGATGTCATACGCATGTGAACATACATATGTTTTTTGAGCAGTTTTTCCAGATATGCAATTGAAATCAATGGAGCAACTTTACCAAATATGCAATTGGAATCATGAGATCATACATATATGAGCACACATGATTTTGAGCAACTTAACAATATATGCAATCGTAGAAAGCATAATAATCTTTACCAACGTAACAATACTTTCTTAGCGTAACAATGTTTTCCCAGCTGAACAATACTTTCTCAGCTTAACAATTCATGCAACCTTAACTCATATCATCAGTGAGTGCCCTTGTGAAACTCTATACTTACTACACGTGAACTTATGCAATAGTGTCGTAATTAACATTTGAGACGGTCATCCCTTAGATTCCGATTCTCCATCAAGAAACTCCGCCGGATTATATTTCACTAGTTAGAAAATTCTCAACATGAAAGACTTCCTTTAAGATTTGGCTTCCTCAAATATCGATCACTATATAACATAAATAGGGCATAATTTAACAAACAATCACATATATAATCTTATCATATTTCATAGTCAAATTTACAAATATCAATTTCTAAATTACCCATCATCCATTTCTCAACAATCTACAAGTCATACAAACCACAAAATCCATCCACATATATTCTCATCCTCTATTTCTCATCAATCTATAACTATACAAATACATGAAATCCATCCACATACATTCTCATCCTCCATTTCACAATTCCATTAGCTTGAACATCACATAACACTTCACATTTTCTCTAATTTATGCTCACAGAACCATCTACATCCATAATACACATAATTCATACTTAATTATCCACAACATTACCATACTCATGTTAATAATCTAACATTTCTAACTTATTTAATCTTAAACATGCATATACGTACACATCATAGAATTGAGTTGGATAATATATCGATCTTTAGGATCGTTCCTTTCAATCCAAATTGCTTACAAGAAGGCTTGATGATGATTTTCAAGTTTTTCTCTTCTCCCTTGAGCAATTTCTTCCTTCACAAGCAAGCTAATACTTATAAACTCTAGGTTTCTCATCTACTTTGGCAAATTAGGGTTTGTGAGACTTAGGGATCTCAAACCCTCGCAATAGAAGGATATTTATAAACTTAGGGTTATGAAAAATCCAAAATGTCATTGAAAATCTCGCAAAATGGGTTTTAAACCCAAGTTCTATGACAAACGGTCAACTTGCCATGAGGGCGGTCGACCGGATGCCCGAGGGGGGGGGGGGGGGTACTGCCGTACTGTTCTCTTGTTTTTGCAAAAATCCTATACAGTCGGTTGATCGGGGGTGGAGTCAAAGCCCCACTGTTTCCCTTTTTCCACCAGTCAATCGACTGGTTGGTCTGGGCAGTCGACCGACTGTGCTATTTTTCTATTTTTTTTTTCCTTTTTTTTTTTTTCAATCTTACATTTGTTAAATGATTTAAATTCTTAAGTATACCATAACATTTATTAACACACAAACACAAACGTTATTAAATCAAATTGATTAAAATACCCTTAAAGAGCAGAGTAATTAAATGGAAAGAAATCCGGATCTCTACAGTGGACACTTACCCTGGGGTCTTCTTCTCAGGATTCAATATTTATCTAAGTTAAGAGATAGGTTAGTAGAAAGCTAAGGTAGGCCTTCAAGTCGAAATTTTAGACTTCTAGTCCTTTTTCATAGTTCTGCGCAAACCGAAGAGCTTAAAAACATCTCATTGTAATCTTCAAGCAACAAACGATATTGCCTAATCAAAAATCAGAGGGCAAAAAAGCCAAGGATAACCTCAAACGACAAGGTTGACTAGTTTGACAAATAAGAAAATAAAGTTGAATAGTCAAACACCACTTTTACTCAAATAATATTATTTGCAGTTGTTCCTTTCTAAACAAAAGATTTATGCTCTTCTTTGACATCAAATCAGGACCATTTAATAGGGAAAGACAATGAGGATCAATAGGTCCTGATCGTCCGATTAGAATGGCCAAAAGATATGTGGAACATCTGAGAGGCCAACAAACTTCTCATGTAGGGATCCTCAATTCCTTGGTAGGATCATTTACATGGGAACCATTCTCTTCTCTAATAACTAAGAGAGAGAGAGAGAGAGAGAGAGAGAGGGCCTCGGGGTCTGAAATCTTCCCGTTTGTCGACTGATACGTCTCATTCATTATGCCCACGACCCACGCTCCTCCCCCTCTTTTTATCCATCTTTATGAATAACAAATGGTAAAGAGCCTCACCAGCTCCCCCCACCTGTTTCTTTGCAGGATTTTATTATTTAAAAATAAAATAAAAACAACCTAGGCTCCTTCACAGCTCCATTTTCCCATTTCAAATCTACGGCCAACCTTACGTAATCTTTTTTTTTTTTGGGTAATCGGGTATATCATTGGGGGATAGAACTCAAGGGTGGGCGCTCAACGGCCACACCGGGACTCGAACACGAGTCACTCCTCCCCTTCAATCCTAACAAAACCCACGCACTAGAAGAAAGTAATCTACTAACTTGTCTTAAAACCAGCTTGGTCTCTTACACTACAATAGTAATAGAACAAAAGAGCTCTTCTCTTGTTTAAAGGAGTGTAAATGAACAGACAAAGTATGGACATGTGTTGCTTTTCAAGTGAGAGTTTGGAAGGCTGCGAATGGGACTAGCATTTCTGTCACGACTCATGAGTAAATATGATTTGTTGGAAGTCGTACACACGATTTGTCTTAGAGGTTCCAACACCTCCCGTCAGAGTTATGAGCTATGATTACGCTGAAGAGCAAAGCAATACTCTCAAGTCTCACCAACCAGCGTGGCTTGGGTAATAAACCTACTTACTGCAACCAACTATACTTATTCCTCACATCATCTTAAGGACCACATAGGGGCATCCAAATGAGGTGGTGCCTGGGTTTGGAAAATGGATTTCATGGGACGTTAACTATTTCCTTTTGGCCTTCGATTGTCTCTGTCGAAGCCAGAAATGGCTTGTCTTCGGGCAACCATATAATAGGAGACGAGTGGTGGAGAAGTCAAAATCACGGGCCATGATTTTGACTTCTCTGCACATTATATGACACATGGCGATAGGGTGTTGAGATAAAGGGGAAGAGATATCAAGTGGGGAGAGGTGAAAATTATGGGGAGAAAATGAAATAACTTTTCCCCTTTTTAACACACATGTCCCTTACTCTATGTTACTCGAGAGCCCTTTCTGGCTTCGCCTGATACAATTCGAGGCCTTTCCTTTTTTGTAGCCTCCGATCCTGAACAATAGTTAGTTGCAAGGGCCTTTTTGCAGCCACCAGCTGTAAAAGAGCCCGCACAGCGCTAGGTATGTAAATAGGGTTTGGGGATGGGATAGATAACGTTAACGGAAAATTGAATAATGGAGTGTTGTCGAAAAAGAAAACATGAGTAGAATTAGTGGGGGCAGCCATTTGTACTCCCTTGACAATGATATTGACACCCCGCCCCTCTTGCACTAGTAGTTGGGGGTGTGGCTTCGAGAAGTGGGAGAGATGTGGGAGGTCAGGGGATTGAATCCCCTCTTGTATGAGTTGCAAGAATTCCCCTACCCAATGTTAACCCCCAACTCCCCTGACCAATGCTAACCCTTATTCAAGATTACTAACCTAGGTACATGAAAACTCAAGCAAAAAAAAAGAAGAAAAGACAATGATATTGACATTTTTAAAAAAGAAAACTTGTCATTTGAGGTGGCCACGTGTCCCTTTTGAGAGCCCTTAATTGTGGTTAATATTCTCATAACTATGGTTAAGATTCACCCACCCTTAAGGTTCACCCACCCATTTTTGATTTAAAAAAAATATATATTAAAAATATTTTAAACTAAAATTTTAATAAAATATTTTTTCCTTAAAATTCAAGTATGAGTGGGTGAATCTTAACCATAGTTAAGTGGGTGTCAAAAGGGACACGTGGTGACCTTACGGGCATAATCGGACTCCCTAGAGTAACTGTAGAGGACTTGGTTCCGTTATGTAGACTATCACACAATCAATCAGGACATGTACGCATATACAATCACAACCATCAGATTAAGAAGAGAGCTCTACTACCACAGTTTGCAAGTTTCCGTCCATGAGAGCCACAATCAGGGGGAGTACAAACTTCCATTAATTAACTCGTATTCTTCTCCGGTTGTAACCAGTTTTGCCAAAACCGCGAAACCGGTTACGCCACGTGGTTGCCACGTGTTCCTTTCGACACCTCTTACAGTGGTCAAGGTTCACTCACTCTTAGGGTCACCCACTGGTCCTTGGTTTTTAGAAAAGAAGAAAAAAAAAATTGCTACCCCTAGTTAAGATTTTCCAACTCCTAAGGTTAATTATTTTAAATATTTTTTTCTAAAACCAAAGATAGGTGGGTGAATCCTAGGGGTAGGTAAATCTTAACCATAGTTAAGGGGTGTAAAAAGGGACTAGTGGCTATCAAAGGGCATAACCGGTTCTACCAAAAACCAGTTACAAATATATATATATATATATATATATATATATTTTTATCTACACCGTTAACATTATCTTATCTACACCAACCCTAACCCTATTTTTATACCTGATAGTGTGAGGGACCGCCGATGGTTGCAAAAGGGCCTTTGTAGCTAACTATTGTTCCTCCAATCCCCCAAGGATATGAGTTGCAAGAGCTCCAATGCTCGGCCTCGGAGCCAAAAAGGTGATCTCGGGCTATCACCGTGTGTGTGATAAGTCCTGGAAAAAGGAAGAAATCATTTAATTTTCTCATGATTTTGACTTCTCTAGTCATTAAGTGACATATGGTGATAAAGTGGTGATATAAAGGGGAAGAGATATCAAATGAGAGTAGTCAAAATCATGGAGAGAAAATGAAATGACTCCTCCCTTTTTCTAGGGGCAAAAGATTATCTCTGGTGATTGCCCGAGCTAAGCGCTCGGGCATCCACAAACCATAAGGCAGCTGGCATTTTTCAAGTGGAAAGAAATCAAATGGGGAGAAGTCAAAATCAAGGGGAGACAATGAAATGACTTCTCACTTAAATTATTGCCAGCTGCCCAATGGTTCGTAGATGCCCGAGCACGAGCGCTTAGCTCGGGCAGCCACCAGAGGTAATCTTTTGCCTTTTCCAGCTACTTGTGGTAGCATGAGACCACCTTTTTGTCATCTGCCTAAGAGAATTCGTGGCCCAATGCCCAAGCTAACATCTAAAGTAGAAAAATTATGCCTATACCTTAATAAAAAAAAAAAAAAAAAAAACCAATGGAAACAGAACACGTGTATGACACGTGTCTCTTAGATTAAAAAAAAATTCATAGCCGTTACTAGTTAATAGCACTGCCAAAACACTTCCTGAGAAGTTGGGACCCCACTACGTACTGGGTCCTACTCATGTCATGTTTCCAACAACTGGATTTACAGTGTCTGGGGATGACCATAGACTCCATACTTACTCTCTAGGCTCTGGGTCCCCATGCCACGGTACCAGCGTAGAGGTGATAACATACATAACCAGATTGTTATGTTTTTCTGCTCTTATAAACAGAGACATACGATATGCTTTTCTCTTTCTTCTTCTTTTTCTTTTTAGCGGAGGAGCTGGCCACCGAGAATACTCTACATGTGCATCACGTTTCCTTGACGGGATTGATTTTGTGGATGATTTTTTTTTTCTCTTACAAAATTTGTACTACTTTTGGATATCCAATTCAGAAATTCGATTCCAAGGTTCAAAAAGTACATAAGCTTTCATCTGGTGGGGGCAGGGGGCGAGTGAGGAGTGAGGAGAGGCGAGAGGTGGATGGTCCGTTGGAGAGTAGCAGGTGGGATTATAAGCAGAAGGCTACAGGTTGGACTACTGCTCAGTTGCACTGCTCGATGCATGGAAATCCTCATTTTTCATGATTGTGAAGCTCTTCTTCGTTTGAAAGTTGGAACAGAATCTAATCTCTCGTAAAGCTTTAACAAAGGTACATGTACCCCCAAAAATAAATACTTAAAAGGTGCACATTATCTTATCAGTTAAATATGAGGCGAAGCTCGGTTCTAGCTCAAATGATCACCAGAGCTATCCTGCAAAATGTGAGGCAGTTTTGTAATTGTCTAGGAAGTCCTTGGGAAACACCCGCTACATTCCTTGATAATTACAACACTGTCAATGTATTTTATCTGAATGGGTGACAGTTGCATCGGGCTGGCCCTAGCCCGGTTTGGATTTTTGGCGGACTGAGTCTGCCACTCTGCCTTACTTTCCACTCCACTAAGGCTACGGTTTACCTCTAGTCGAAGGCTTCGGTTTCCCTCTGTTGGATGCCTGAGGTGGGATCACACATCATTGGGCATGTGGCATTTTAAAGGGGGAGAGGTATCATACGGGGAGAAGTCAAAATCATGGGGAGAAAATGAAATGACATCTCCCCCTTAACTTAGGCTCAACCCAAAACTTACTTCAGTCCAGATTCTAGCACAAGCTTAGTTGAGGGCTTCGGTTTACCTCTGGTGGATGTCCAAGGTGGGACCTCGGGCATCCACACATCATTGGGCACTTGGCGATAAAAGGGTGAATAAAACTTACTTCAGTCTAGATTCTAGCACAAGCCTAGTCGAGGGCTTCAGTTTACCTCTGGTGGATGCTCGAGGTGAGACCTCAGGCATTCACACATCATTGGGCACCTGGTGATAAAAGGGGGAGAAGTCATTTTATTTTCTCCCTATGATTTAGACTTCTCCCCACTTGATATCTCTCCTATTTCCTTTAAAACACCACATGCCCAATGATGTGTGGATGCCCAAGGTCCAACCTGGGGCCTCCACCAGAGGTAAACTGAAGCCCTCAACTATGCTTGTGCTAGAATCTAGACCGAAGTAAGTTTTGGGTTGAGCCTAAGTCGAGGGGGATCGGAAGTTATTTCATTTTTCTCCTCATGATTTTGACTTCTCCCCACATGATATCTCTCCCCCTTTAAAAGGGCGCATGCTCAATGATGTGTGGATGCCCGAAGTCCCACCTGAGGCATCCACCAAATGTAAACCGAAGCCCTCGATTAACTTGTGCTAGAATCTAGACCAAAGTAAGTTTTGGATTGAGCCTAAGTTGACCCTCAGTCCAATCCAAAGTACATACATAGAGGTTATTTATTTGTTTGCGTACATTTTAACCCATAATTTTTATAAGTTAATAATAGTAATGAATGATAGATTGCAAGTTTTTTTTTCTTAATTGTAAGTTTTACAATTTTAGGTTATATTATTAATGATATATTTAGTGAGATATTATTTAGCCCAAAATTTTGTTTACACATAGTTCATCTATGGGCTAGCTTAAATTCAACTTGAACTTAGCCCACGAGCTTTTCGACCCAAACTCAGGTCAAATTCAACCCACTTTTGCTCAACTCAGTTTAGCCAGAACTTGGTCCGAAGCGCGATGTTATATTATTAGTCGAGCTTGGACCAATAGGATTGAGCTGAACTAGGTTGGGGTTTTAAACTTCGACTGAGCTCCTAGCTACCAACCCTCTAATTGAAAATAAGTAGTTCTAAGCCTCTAACCATCTATTGAACGGGAGCTCTTGTTTATATTGCTTAATTTTAGGAGGGACTTTGCTATTGAGACCGTAAAGAGTCTAGACCAAATCGAAACCGTGCTTGTGATGCACAGATCTTAAAATTTCATTAAATTTGTTTTTGAAATTTTGGGATCCGTGAATCACATGCACTGTCTCGGTGTGGTCTCGGAGCTTTGCAGTCTCAAAGAATTTTAACCACGGTTGATAGGCATTAAAAAGGATGGCATGTGGACCAATGAGGACCGTACATTTGATTAAAACAGTCGAATTCGGGGTTAAGTTAAACATTTCCCAAAAATTAATGTTCAGCAACTAAGAGTAAATAAGCTTAACTAAAATTAAATTAATTAATTAAGAAACGATTCATTTACGCGTGCCATCCCTTTATTGGGTGAGTGCTCAAAGGAGATTTTTCCTTAAGTAAAAGTTGTTTCGAGTAGTATATTCATGTTATACGTGTATAGTATTGGTACAGATATGATGGATGCAGCGACTGCACGCCTAGTAGACTTGACAGGCGTTGACAAGAAAATACATTTTCTACTTGTAATCATTAGCATTGGATGTGGATTATTACCTAACCTCACCTCGTTAATTAATTAGTTAATTTAATATGGTGGGTTGTGTTGGCTGTTATTATTCTTAAAATGAGAAATTTATACGGTGCGCTCATGGAGCATTGGAGATGATTCACCACAACCGCTCCTGCCATATACGTATCACTGATTGATAGAATGTTCCTTGCTCACTGCTGAGTACTGACCTCCGTTGTATGTGTATATATGTGAGAATGAGGAGTGCTAGCCCTACTCGCGCAGGACTTTCCTACTCTATGAGCCAACCACCTGTCCATAAAGCATTGCACTGTAGGGCTAGCATTCCTCGGATGGGAATAGATATATAAAGCATTTTGTTTTCTTCCATTTTTAAAATAGAGAGGGTTTAAGATAAGAGATCAGGACATATGTGGCTTTGTCTTAGAGGGCATAAGCATTATGAGTTTATGCCTTATGCGAAGAGATCAGGGTCGGTTTGTGCGGGAGATGAACGTTGGAGAAAGGAAAGAGGATTGAGGAGAAGCCATGTGAGGAATAATATGATGGAGAGTGACAGTGTGTATCACGTGAGTGATGATGGGTGATGATGTTTGTCACGTGAGTGAGTTATATATACACGTAGAGAGAGAGATGGTAATATTGTTTGTTGTTTTTAAGGGAAAGAGAAGGAGAGGACATGTTTTAAGTTTCAAGACATGAATGATGATGGTGATGAAGATGGTGATAGGGGTCTCTTTCCAGCGCCAGTGCCATGTGACCAGCAATTACTTCTCCATCCCTGTACCCATCTCTCTCTCTCTCATGGAGGTTTGTCTTCATGTATTTGTTGCAAAGTAAGTAGGTAGGTCATAGGTGGATAAAAAATGTGCGTCTTGGTGTAGATGGAAGGGGCAACATTTTGTCAATCTGGGGTTCTAACCATTTAATTTATTTAGAATTCCTTCTTCATAACCCATTTTCTACACACACACATGGACTACTAAATTGCTTCCTATGTCATAGAGAGGCAAACTTTATTATACCCGAAGAAAAGAAAAGAAAGGGAAAACATATGATCTCCTTCTTCCGTTCCATCTATATGTCCATCTCCATTTCTATTGCCTTTCCTTTTATAACCAATGATAGTATTCATAGGATGCTTTTGAGCTTCCACTCATTCCCTTCATGTCTTCACATTCAAACACCACCCACCCACTCACTCTCTCTCTCTCTCTCTTTCTTTCATATTACATGGACCCACTATTTTATCCCACACTCATATGATTACTCTCGGAGTCTCACGTAGGGAGTGTCCCAGAGAGGAAGGGGGTATGAAATACAGGACCTTGATTGACAGAGAAGTCAAATAGTTGCTGCAATGGTTGTTGGGAGAGCCAACGGATTGTTGCCATGTCAGCATTCTTTTTTATAAAAAGTGAGATAGTTCTGCTGACATGGAACACACCATTGGCTCACCCCACTAAACGAGTATTGTAGCAAAGTTGGACTCTGTTCGCCTTTGTCAAATGGGTATAGCGGTTTGTGCCAAAAACAGGTTAAGAGATAGGTTACAGGGATGGTATGATGCAACATCGTAAGTAAAAGTTGATGGAGTTTGAAGAGGCGTTTTGGTGCAGATGTGACCCTTTGATTTGGGGGATAAAATGTGTGGTTATGCCATATGTGTCCGTTTCTTTGTAAGCACTCAAGTGCTTCTGCAAATGACACCTTCTAAGTGGAAATAATTTTCGTTTTTTCATCTTTTGACGGGCAACATGGAAATTTTAACCATACACACCCTATCACAAAAGATTGCATCCCTAGTTTTTCAATCGTTTGAGTCAGCAAAGCCCAATTTTCAAACTCCAAATTAACCAGACAATCGCAGCAAAATCTTCTCCTTTATCTTTTCCGTGTCTTGCTTAAGTACCACAACGATAATTACTAGAACTGCCAAGAGATGGGCCTGGGCCCTGCCACCGGCATCCCACTCTAAGTTGAGCCCAAATTGTAGTTCCTACTTCCTAGGCACTATTAGCATTATATTGGATGCCTAGGCGAGGCCCGAAACTTATTAGGGCTTAAGATCTTGACCAGGGCCAGAGCCGCGGGCACGAAAACAATAATATTAGTCACAACAGAGCCCATTTTCAGCCCTCCCCCCACACTCTAGTAAGAATATATAGGACTGTCAAAGGGCCGGGGTCAATCCTAGCCCTACCATTCCCTATAAGAGTAGGGCCCTGGCTCGGCTTGGCCCTAGCTCTTCAAGGGCCGGGGTTGATTGTGCCCTAGCCCTATCCTCAAGGGCTAGGGTCGGGTCGAGCTGAGCCAAAGGGCCGGAAGATAAAGTTATTTTTAAGAAAACCATTCAAATAGGTGATACAATCATACAACATATTGAACTTGTAAAAAAATTTGTGATTAATTTTAAGAAAAAATGATATATAAAGAGGTTTGGGTTGTGAATTTATGAATATATGCTATGTTAATATCATTAATGGGGGTTATATTAATAATTTTAGAACTTAATTAAATATTCTTAAAGAGGAGAGGGCGGGTTGGGCCGGGCAGGGGTCAACCCTAACCCGGCCCTATATAAGAAGAACTTCTTGGTTTTGGGCCCTACCGGCCCAAGGGCCGAAGAAGGGCCAGGCTTTGGCGGGTTTGGAAGGGTCGGGTCGGGTACCCTTTGATTCGGGGTTTTTTGACAGGCCTAAGAATATATGTTCAAGAGTCAATATATGCATAGAAGGATCGCATTTGGAGGAGACTAGACCAACCCGTTTCATGTGTCACATCTTTGATATCTACTCCAAAATAGAAGCCAAATCCTCTACGGTGCAAACCCTTTTGAGGTCGCCACATGTCCCTTAACTGAAGTTGGGATTCACCCCCCCCCCCTCCCCTCCTAGGGTTCATCCACCCATCCTTGTTTTTTTATTTATTTTAAATATTAATTCGTTTTTATAATATTTTAATATTAAAAAAACTTTAAAAAAAGTTTTTAATTTTAAAAAAGAATTAATATTTTTTTTAAAAAAACCAAGGATGGGTGGGTGAACCCTTGAGGTGGGTGAATCTTAACCACAGTTAAAGGGTGTCAAAAGAGACACATGACTACCTCAAGGGGTGATAACCGGATTTGCCAAATCCCGTTATCACCGTAGAGGATTTGGCTTCTCCAAAATATCATGGTGATCAGATTATCCTTATCATAAAAATTTAAACATTTCTTCCATTCAGCCCTTTTGAACAAATTCAATTTCAAGGGCACATTCAGTTTTAGAAAAGTAATTCCTACTCTTCTGGTTCTTCCACAAACAGCCCACTTCATACAATTCTCGGGCATTTGGGAAGAACCGAAGTGCCAGCTAGAGGTAGCTGCTCAAATGCACGCACCATCTCATCACAAATTACAGCAGATACACTAGATAATTGGTGAGACTACTTAGAGCAAGTCTGGTCTGACCACAAACATACTCGGTTTAACAACCACCACCACCACCACCCCCCAAAACTTATATACTAATTCTTTTTTTTGGTTGAAATATACTAATTCAATAACCATCAATCTAATCAATGGTCCTAAATCTGATAACTGTATAGGGATTAGGGAGCAGTGTTTAGACAATGGCATCTAGAAAACACCAAATTGTAATGTCTTCCAAGGGCAATGGCCTTGCTTGGGGCTACAAATGGAATGGAGCTGACCTAATCCTGCTCGTCCCAGCCTGAGTTAAGGGTGGGCTGGGCCAACGTTTTGAGGGGCTGCCATGGGGAAAGGCTCAGACTTGGCATGAAGTCTAGTTTGGCCTGGATTCTAACATTAGCTCAGCCCAAGAATCCAGCCAACTTGGCCAAAAATTGACTGCGTGCGCACGCACACATGTACACACACTAGTAAAGGTAAACCACATATTAATTTTTTACTAATAAAATTAAAATATTATGCAAACAAACAAAAAATTCTCTAACTAGAAAGAGAAAATAATATGTTTATAGCTTGATAACACGTAAAATGTTGAATATGAAAGTAATTATCACAATTCTATGGTCCATGAATGTCTAAATTATTTATGGACTTTGCTACTGAGACCCCCTTAGGGCCGAGACCACCGAGACCGTGCTGGAAGAGCACAGGATTTCTGGTGGGGCCCATTTCAAATGGTAGGCTCCACTTGAAATCCCGTGCTCTAAGAGCACGGTCTTGGTGGTCTCGGCCTTAAGTGAGTCTCAGAAAACTTTATCCATTATTTATGAAGTTATACAAAATAAAATAAAATAAAATAAAATAAAACCATATAATTTATTATCTATTTAATTTTAAAGATTATTAATTTATTAAAAAATATAAAAAACACAGAAGACGATGAGGCTCGCGATCGTTCTAAAATACGTAAGTCTCTATTGAATGGAGCCTACCTTCTTAAACTTTCTTTATGGGATTGGCTATATCTAAAACCCAAATAATAATAAAAATCTAATAACATAAATAATTGTAAAAAATAAAAAATATATATAAATCTAAAATTATTGTGTAAACCCTTATATCTTTGGTGTGGATTGAACCAAATGATACTCGTCTCTCTCCATTTATCTTTATAGCTCGTCCGTCGAAGCCGAAGAAGATAAACAAAAACATAATAAACTCAAATTAATAAAGAAAAATCTCAGAGAAATCATGGTATCTCATAAAAGAAAATGTAAAAAAATATAATGGTGAATGTTCATACAGCTTCACTTATATAAAATACTATTAATGAATTAATGAATGGATAAACAAACAATAGAATTTAGATAAGAAAAAAATAATTTTTTCTTGTCGAAGCCCAAAAAGATAAACAAAAACATAATAAACCCAAGCTACCAAAGAAAAATATCAAAGAAGTCATATAGTATCTTGTATATGAAAGTGCAAACAAAAAAAAAAAATTAATGAATGGACAAACAACCAATAAGATTTAGATAAGATAGGAATATTTTCTAATTGAAAGAGAAGAAACATTAAAAATTCTTAATCACTTAGAGAAGGATTATCTAATAAAATATCTTAATAACTTAAGATAAGTAAAAGCCTTCTAATAATGTCCTTCCAAATAATTTTTGCAATAGGTCTACATATTAATAATGAATTAATTTATGAGTACTCTCGAAGTATAATCCCAAATATACTCCAAATCATATCCCTTCAATTCAATTATTAAAGGGTCAAAATCTTAGAGCTGATGTGACATTAGAAAAGACAAAATCAGTCAAGTCAAATCCCGACCCTTATTAGTTAGTCACAAACAAGAGAATATTTAGGAGTACACATAAACTTACCCATCAATAATATAAAAATAGAGAGAAACGTTTACTACTAATTTTGTAATGTGTCAAACTTATTAAAAGCATTAAAATTTTTATTCTCAAAATAGACTCCTATTAAATACACTAATATCTAATAATATTGTATAATGTGTGGTAATAATTTATAAGAAAAAATATATTTTTGGAGAAAATTAAATTATATATATATAATTTAACATATAGATAAATTATGTCCAAATTCAAAAGATATTTCAAATGTCATATATCAACTCATGAGCGATGCAATTGATGTAATTTATACATACTAGTGGGCCGTACGTGCGATGCACGTGAGAGAGAGGGTAGGGGGAGAGATATAGGGAAGAGGGACCTTAGTGAGGGACATCTTGGAAAAATGGGTATAAAAACTTGAGGAACATTTTAGGTAAAAAAAATTGTGAGCGATACGTTGGGTATAAAAATATGACGTGGGGACATTTTAAGAACCCAAAAGCTTTATGGGCATTTTGGTTATAGAAAAAATTGAGAGACATTGTAGAAATAAAGAAAATGATAGATAGGCAAACTAGAGAAGCATTTTGGGTTAAAAATTTTTCAAGGGTATTTTGGGTATAAAAATTTGACTTAGGGACATTTTAGAAACTAAAAATATACATGATATTCTTACTATAGGACATTTTAGGTATAACCAAACTTAAGTACATTTTGAGAATAAAAAAACTTTAGGAACATTCTTCCTAAGAAAATTAAACTATATAATTTCAATAATAAAAATACATGATTCAATTGGACCAGTCGAATAAAAAATTGGTCACTGAAAAGTTTGACGGTTGGTCTGGTTGTGAAGGCATTGATGAAAAAATCGTCTATATTAATAAAAACTAAAAGTAAAGGGTAGTTTAAAATTAAGTAACATTTAGTCAATGTTTTAGACCCATATGTAAGAGCATTTTTGGAATTAATTAAAATTCAACTCATATGTGTAAGAGTAGTTTTAGAATTAATTAAAATTCAACCCATATATGTAAAAGTAGTTTTGAAATTAACAAAAATTCAATCAACTTTGAAGCAAGGAAATGATAGTTTTGGAATTAATAAAACTTTAATCAACGTTTTGACAACATTTTGAACCTATTCGTGTAAGAGCAGTTTTAGAATTAATTAAAATTCAACCCATATGTGTATAGTTTTAGAATTAACTAAAATTCAACCCATATTCGTAAGGGCAATTTTCGAATCAATAAAATCTAATCAACTTTGAACCAAGGAATAGGTAGATTTGGAATTAAATGAAAGTTTTATCAAGGTTTTGAACATCACCCATCTGCTTTACACACCATGGGACTAGCCCGGTGGTAGTGTGTCCCCTCATTAGGAAGAGAGGTTCCAAGCTTGAGTCTCGTGCAAGTGGGTATTGTGATTTCCCTACACTTTTGTAGAGTAGGTACTAACCCCTAACCCAAGACTGTGTAAAAAAAAAAAAAAAAGTAAAGATAAGTATTACATAGATTACATTAAATACACGTAACTCAAAACTTATATTGGCTGCACTGACTTAAAAAATTATCACTTTTTTATTTGAGAAAATAAAATAAAAATTGCCCCACTTTCCTTGTAATTAAGAGCCTTAGCTTCTTGCTTTGATGTGAACGGAAGTATGAACTTAGGACTTAAAAATAAAATAAAATAAAATAAAATGAAGGACTTTTAGAGCACCCAACTAAGTCCCTTAAGTTGGGAATAACCAGGAAATATGCGATAAATCCTAAAGGGTGGCCACCAAGCGGAGGAGACTCGAACTCAGGACCTCCGCTTATTGAGGTGTGGTCTTGGCCGCTAGGGGCAACCTTAAGGTTGTTGGAGCTGAACAACTGATTTTACAGGAGCAGAGGGAGCCAAGCTTAGCCAAGTTTGAGTTTGGCTTCAACTTGATCAACTTATGTTCAACTTAGGCATGAGCCGAATTCAAGCTTGAATGTTTAGCCTTGAGCTTGGCTTAAACAAGCTTGACCAAACTCAAGCTCTATTCCAACTCTATTCCAACTCAACCTTTATTCGAGTTGAATCGAATCAAACAGTCACTTTAGCTTGATTTGTTTAAACATTAGAGTTTAAATAAAATTTAGCTTTATTAGTTCGATCCTAAAAAGCCAACTTGAGCTTGGTACTAACTTGGCTTGAGTAGTAAATAGTTTCGACCCTAAAATACCAACTCGAGCTTTTGGCACAATCCACCGGACGTGCTAACTTGGTTCGAGTACAACTCCTTTGAGCACAATATCATAATGGCGGTGAACATGCAGTGTTTTAGATAGTCTCGGCTCCCCTTTTTTTGCCATGTGTCCTATTTCTAATCTCATTTAATTGTTGTTAAGATTCATACACCCTTAAGATCCATTTATCTTTGGTTTCTAGAAAAGAAAAAAAATTTTAACTAGTTAAAAAATACTAATCCGGGTTCACGGGAGTTGAACTGTTGAAGGGTCAGCTACGTGAGAGTGAGGAGGAATAGTGCCCTCCTCGGCGGACGAGGGGACTATTGCTCTTTAGATTAGACTTACTATGTGAATGAGTCCTGTCAAAGAGGGCATGGTATCCAAATCCAATGGTCTGTAATGATTAAAGATCTGGACATATCTAGAAAATGATACATTACAGTTACAGATGATCATTTTCCCCAAACTACTGTATAACGATATGCTAGGGTTTCTCTTCGTTTTAGGGTTCTAGCCAGGGTATCTGCAACTGCAAGTCAGATACTGTAATGGGAAACGCAATTGAACTTTTATGAAACATGGAGCCCTCTCCACCGTCCCCACAAGAACCAGAACCGAAGAAGCTCAAAATGTCCACCACCACCACCACCACCTCCGACGATGACTGCAACACCAAACCCACCTCAGCCGATCCAAATTCCGAGAGAAAACCTAGATACAAGCGGCGCAAAATAGCAATCTTCTTCGCTTACTGCGGCGTAGGTTATCAAGGTATGCAGAAAAACCCTGGCGCCAAAACCATCGAAGCCGACCTCGAAGAAGCCCTTTTCTTCTCCGGCGCCGTCCCCGAATCCGATCGCGGCCATCCCAAGCGCTTCGACTGGGCTCGCTCTGCTCGCACCGATAAGGGCGTCAGCGCCGTCGGCCAAGTCGTGTCCGGCCGATTCTATATCGACCCTCCTGGTTTCGTCGATCGCCTCAATTCCAATCTCTCCCCTCAAATCCGAATCTTCGGATTCAAGCGCGTGACCGCTTCTTTCAATGCGAAGAAGTTTTGCGATCGCCGGAGGTACGTCTATCTAATTCCGGTGTTCGCTCTCGATCCTAGTTCGCATCCCGATAGAGAGAGTGTGTTGGCTAGTTTTGGATCGGAGACTGAGCTTGCTAAGTGTTTGGAGTGCTCGGAGAGAGGCCGTAAGGTTTTCGGTCTAATGGGTCGACGCAACAGCGAATCTAGAGTTGCAGAAAATGGAGAAGTCTCAGTAGAGTCTAGGGTTTCTTCTGAAATTTGTAGCGCTGTTTTGCATTCTGATATGACTGTTGTGTCTAACATTGATTCGAACAATGCTGTTTCCCTATCCGACTCCAAACTTATAGAGGAGCCTAGGGTTTCTTCTAACAATGGTGAAAGTGGTACTTCATATTCTGACTCCAAAGAGGAGCCTAGGGTTTCAGCTGTTGTTTTGCATTCTGAGTTAACAGAGGAACCTAGGTTTTGTTTGGATGAAGAGAAAACTAAGTTGGGTGGATGTAATAATGGAGAGGAAATGCCCGCAAAAGGCAGTGAATTTTCTTATGGAGAGAAGGAGAAGGAGAGATTTAATAGAATTCTGAAGCATTATGTGGGAACTCACAACTTCCATAACTTGACAACAAGAACAAAGGCTGAAGATCCTTCTGCACAGCGCTTCATTATATCATTTGTTGCAGATACTGTTATTAATGTCGAAGGTATTGATTTTATCAAGTGCGAGGTCGTGGGGCAGAGCTTCATGCTTCATCAGATTCGGAAGATGATTGGGCTCGCAGTTGCCATCATGAGAAATTGTGCACCTGAGTCATTGATTGACACAGCTCTGGAGAAGTAAGTAATCTTCAAATTTTGTTTTTTGAATTGCTTTGTTGTTCGAATGGTCAATGAAAATTTGTCTAATTTGTGTATGAAAAAACAGGGATGTTAACATTACTGTGCCTACTGCACCTGAGGTTGGGTTGTACCTGGATGAGTGTTTCTTCACTTCATACAACCAGAAATGGAAAGACACACATGAAGAGGTGTCTATGAAAGCTTATGCAGAAGAAGCGGAGGACTTCAAGATGAAGCAAATTTACTCTCATATTGCGTCCACAGAACAGAAGGAAGGAGTAGTGGCCCTCTGGTTGCACTCCCTAAACCACCGTAACTATCCCGATTTATGTTATGTGAAGAAAGAAACCTACACCAATGGGGAAAGCACTCAAGTGGGGAACATGGTGGAGTAAATTCTTTGGGAGATTGGTGCCCAGAATTGGTTGCAGCAAGCATATCAGTGATTACTAGCTCCTATGATTCGAATACACATCTTAATATATGTCTCACAGTTTTCAGAGGGGATGACTGCCAACAACTGGTCAATGTGTGATGTGTATGCATCTCATTTCTATTATTCGAAACTTGCCTATGTATTATTGATTTAATGAGAGAAATATTATGCATCTTCAGTGCTTCATTCAGTGCTATACATTCTAAACTCTAATCAGCATGCAATATGTGCAATATTCTGACCTCTAATTAAGATGAAAATATCAAAATCTTGTTGGTTCATCCACATTTGCTCTGTTTTAACTTCAATTACATATATGTTGTTGAAAGACCGCCCGCAAATTGTAGTTATTGTTCTGCTTCAAAGTTAGATGGGTATCTATGCTTTGAAACAGTGTTACTTCTATACTTGCTCTTTAATGTGTAATTGCAGCTTGTTTTGATTCTTCTGTAGCATTTTTTGATCTCTAGCATTCTCATTGGAACACAATTGCTTTTATTTGGGCATGGTTCTCTTGCTTCATTTACATTTGGCAATGGGCTAAAGGCAAGATACATTTATTAGTTTCTTTGTTTGTTTGGCATCTTGCACAAGGTTAATCTCTTGAGCCATAGTCGCCAGAGGCAAAGAGTTGTGTTGACAATGAATGTTTCCTACAAAGAGCAAGTCATCAGGATGAGGAGCAACAGCCCAATGTGGACTCCATTGTGCCATATCAGTTAACTCTGCATCTCTGTCATATCAAAATAGTGGCAGTACATTGGCTGACATGGGGGAGTTGAAGTTTGGCAACATTGCCTTCATGTTCTGTTCCTCTTCCTTATTCTAGTAGAAACAAGTGTCATGTTTTGTAGATATGGGTCCATGAAAACAGATGTGAAAGTATCAAATCAATCCTAGGATGTCCACAATTGCGAGGAGACCCAACAATACTTAAGATGGAGGATATGATACAAAACCAAGGCCTCAGTTGGTGTGCACTCCTCGTTGGTGTGCACTCCTCGCAGTAACTTGAGAGGATCCCACGTCTCTCTCTTGATATAAGCTTATGGGATACAGTGGCATGTATGTTGAATGCATTAGTCCATGCTGCAAGACTCTGTTATGGCATTAGAGGTCCACACATTTCCTGTCAGGTGATTATTGTAGGCATAAGTTGCACGGTCAATGTAGTTTTGCAACACATGGGACATTAATTTTGACACCCTATCAGCTGGATTGACTTATATGTGTATATTTATGCCAGAAATGTTTGATAAATGGAAATGACTATTTTATAGCACTAATTTAGTAAGAGCATCCGAGGATGCCTCTTTATATATATATATATATGTATGGAAGTATACTAATAAGTCATGCTCATTAAAGCTTTTAATGAGCGGTCCCTTTAAAAAGATAACATGTGGAAATATTTTTTAAATCAGATGGTTGGATGTTAAGATGGGCCCATTGAGAGATGTGTCAAAGACATATTTAGACCGTCAGCATTAATTCCTTTGGGTTCACTAGATCCTATCTAGGTTATAGAAATAGCTAATTTTCTCATCTTCAATCGAATGGCCTATAAATGTTTGATCATTTTTTACCAAGTGTCTCTTTGGTAGACTTGTCTTGATATCAAACAGTTGGATTTTAGAACAACCCGCCACGTGTCACATTATTAGCGACCACTCATTAAAGGCTTTAATGAGGATAACTCATTCAAATGCTACTCTCTCTCTCTCTCTCTATATATATATACTAGTGGGCATCACATGTGATGCACGTGAGAGAGAGAGAGGGGAAGTGGAGAGACACTGGGAAGAGGGACCCTAGTGAGGGCTTTAGACTGATTTTTTAAAAATTATTTTAGGTTTAGAAACTTAAGGGCCTTTTTAAATTTAAAAAAACAAATGTGAGGGACACATTAGTATAGAAATGAACATTTTGAGATATATACTAGTAAAAGTGCACATGCCTTGCACGTATAACTTTTTCCATTATTAAAATATAATTTAGAAAAAAATATATAATTTTTAATAAATTTTCATTAGACGTCACGTAAATTAATATAATATTATATTTTATATAAATATAATTGAGTAATTAAATTTAATATATTAATTTAAATTTAATATTAGAAAAATTATTTATCTTTTCTTAGTTGCTCCCAGGTCTAATCTGGAATTTCTACGATCCTTCTTATAAGGGTCGATCAATCGGGATGTGGAGATTATAAGAAGATACTATTCATGATTGTCTTCCCTAAACTATGGTAGAGTCCTAAACTAAATCTCCTTTCCGAGAGACTCTCTTTCTATAGAAAAAGAATTCTCCCCTAACATATGGTAAGAGTCCTAAACCAACTCTCTTTTAGGATTCTTCCCCTACATAATATTAAATAGTGACTTAATTAAAGTTTGGTTATATTATAAGTTACGTATTAAATAAATTAACTTAAAGGGTATTTAAAGTAAAGTTTTGCATACTCCTTGCACTTTTATTAGTAGAATGATATATATATATATATATATATCTCTACTACTATAATGAGAATTGGAGGGTTGAGGCGTTGATTGAATTTTTATTTTTTAAATCTCTTCTTCTCTTCTCTTCTTCTCTCTACTACTATAATGAGAATTGGAGGGTTGAGGCGTTGATTGAATTTTTATTTTTTAAATCTCTTAAAGTGAGAATTGGAAGGTTGAGGCGTTTGATTGACTTTTAAAATTTTAAAACTCTTAAATTTTAAATTGTTAAAACTCTTAAAGATAACACAAACTTAATAACTGTATTCCTTTTATATAGCATTCGGATAGAGCACAATTCTTCAATTAAATATCTCCCCTTATCTAACACCCACTCAATCTCTCTTTTTGCGATTTCAAAACCGATTTCTCAAAGAAAACAAGAGAGCATAAACAATTTCGATAACCAAATATAGGAAGAATCGTTTACAGACCCCTATTGATTTCTCATTCATTTCCGTATTTTTAAAATTTTATAAAACCGCTTTTTAATGTCAGAAAACCAGATTCGCGGTTTCGGATCTTGGATTCTCCTCTCATCAGTATTCAAAACCACTTTTGAACCTCGAAAAATTGTTTTCTTTTTTCAGGCGTAACCTGATATTTCGAAATTCTTAAACTATCCTTATATAAAACAAAATTTTGATTCAATATTTTACTTTAATGTGTTAATGTTTTACTGTAATTTCCAAATTACCCTTTATCTATTTAAAGAATAGAATCATGCCAATTGTAATCGAACGAGAGAGTTCAATCTTCACTCTCACGTGCATCACACGCGCCACCCGCTAGTATATATATATGCAAATCACCCGATACAATGTTCACTCTTGAAGAACTTGTAGACCAAATTGAAAAATATAGTCGGCATGAAGGTTCTTCGGGATGGCTTAAATCCTGAGAGTGAGAGATCAATGGTGCAGCCTTGGGATTGATCAACAAGGGGGGGAATGACTCTCCAGACTCCAAAGTCCAAACTATTCTGGTGGAAACAAAGTGAATAGCTGGATAGTTTGACAAGATCTTCAATGCGGTGGGGACAGTGAGATGTTTAGGACAGGTATATTAGTTAGTTGAACTTAATTTGGTTGTCAGATTTTTTTTGTTTTTGTTTTTTGGGGCGGTTTTTCCGGGAAATGTATATTCTCATCTAGGGGATCAAGTTTCCCTCCTCAAGTGACTTCTATTCTTTGGTGAGAGACATGGTCAATAAGATCTGATGAGCTTGAGAGACGCCCAATCGGATCACAATAGTCCGGATTTCTCTGTTGTAATGACACTGTGAGTTGATCAATATACACACGACAGATGTCTCATTTAATCATTATACAATGACTCAACGTTGTTCACCCCAAAAAAAAATAAAAAGACTCAAGATGTCACATTTCTCTTGGAGATTCTGCTGGCTGGAACACAGCGTTTTATCTGGATACTCTGATCAAGCTTCCCTCCATTATATATGTTTATTGCAACTTCAGCTTTACGTGCTCTTCAAAACAGAGCAAACGGAATAGTTCTATTCAGCATGGGTAGTTGATTCTCTTACCACTAGTAATCAATGCAAAAGAACAAGTTGAACTTGGCAAATATAACAATTTTTTCAGAGTTCTTTGCAATGGTGGTATAAATTCATGTACAGAAGCACTCGTATCAACTCCCATTCCTTGTACCAACTCCTGCAGTGTGAGCAAGGAACTCAAAAAAATCATCCTCCCTTTACAAGATTGGGTCTTTGAATCAATTTCTTGTCAGCTGCATCATCGTTTTGAGAGAGAGAGAGAGAGACTGTGCTAGCTTATGAGTAGATTTCAAATGTTTTTCCTAACTCTCACTTGGTGCAACACTTATCATTGTTACCCCTTCAATAGGTTAAGAAACAATATTTTCGGAGGAATTTATGGTTTCAACCCGTTCTAAAGGTAATAGGAAAAGGTAGTGTCACATGTCGCTACCATAGTGACAATTTGGAAGTCCACGGTTTTGCGCCTGGGACTAGCATTTCTTATATAAAGAATCATATAATGACAAAGACAATAGGAATCCTAATATCATTTGTGAGGGGAAAATTACCGAATGGACACGCGTAAGCAGCAGCTCCTCTCAAGTTCTGATTTGCTGGTAGAAGGCTGGAGTGGAGGGTGTGATACCCTGACCTGCACTCCGATGATTGAGTAAGTGGGTGTAGGAGATGATGAACAGTAAGAATATAATAGAGTTCGAAGGTCTTAGCTTTTTTTTTCCCCCCTTGCACTGTTTTTTCACAGGGTTATATAGACCATCCTTGCCATGGCCATAGGCACCCATTGATGTCCATGCATACCTCGAATCTCTGATATGTACTTCAGTAATCATTTTTGGTAGATCTCCCGGTCATTCGTACTGCACGCGCATCTGCACACAAAAAGAGCAGGCAAAGAGTAGGAACTCTTCCGAGGTGACTGGCATTAAATGCAGCATTAAATGCCATTTAATGCTACGACAATGTTACCCACCTACCATCGTAGAGGTAGGATCAGTCCCAGGCGACTGGGCAGCAACGCCAGATCTTCTAACGTGTTAGGATACGCGATCGTGGACAATAAGACGACGGGTCCGTCGTCAGAGTGAGGACGTGATCGTCGTCCACGAGACCACGGGTCCGTCGTCAGAGCGAGGACGTGATCGTCGTCCATGAGACCACGGGTCCGTCGTCAGAGCGAGGACGTGATCGTCGTCCACGAGACCACGGGTCCGTCGTCAGAGCGAGGACGTGATCGTCGTCTACGAGACCACGGGTCCGTCGTCAGAGTGAGGACGGAAATGAACTCAAACGATAACACCACACTGAGGACGAGCTCGTCGTTTCCACACTTAGGTTTTACGAATTTTACCCATTACAAATTGCCCCTTTATGATACTTTGAACGTGGTTCGGAGTGTCATAAATATAGCGAAATGTTAGAGGAGAAGATACGGCTCACCTCAGAATGATGATAGGTCACATACTCTGTACGCGAAGACGTAGCGTCGTGCCAGCTGTATTGCGCGTGCCGAAACGTCATTCCTCATAAATGCCTAGCAGGCTGTCATCATTATCTTCCGGACGCTTCGTTTTTCCCGACGGTTACTTAACTTGGTCGAAAGACCATCCTGCCCTTCGGGCCGCCTACATGTGTGGACACGCGTACGATACAGATCGAGGCCATTATCGTCCTTAGAATCATGGTCTGGCCTATAAGTACCGAAGACCTGGTACTTCTTCTTCACTCGAACTTTTGCAACCTGTTACTCTGCCGGAATTTCTCCTCAACGACGATTTGCTGTTCTGGTTTTCCTCCTTCTCCGGTCGTGCCTCCCCTTGCTTCCTAAATCCAGTTTCGGTAAGAACTTCCTCCTTTCTTTTTGTTCTGTGGTTGTCTTTCCTAAATTTCTTCTTTTTCTCCTTGTTTGTGACCATGTCTGCCGAAATAGTTAGGATAGACAGTGCCGATGAGGCTAGTTGCTCAGGCAGTGCCCCTCACGGTGTTATCACCGGCGCCTCCACATCCAAAACCAGACCAGTGGTTAAGTACGCACTTGACCACTACAGAACTCTTTTCCAAATCCCTTCTCACGTCCACCTCCATTTCGGGGAAGAAGACGTTCTTCCCGACCATCGTTCTTCTTGCACAATCGTCTACCTCGCTCAGTTCGAGGCTGGACTTCGATTTCCCCTTTCTCCCGTCACGGACTCCGTCTTGTCTGCCCTTCAAATTGCCCCGGGGCAGATGCACCCGAAGTTCTACAAGTACATGTCTCTGATGGACAAGTTCAACAGAGACGGGTATAATGTGGAAGCCAGGCACGTTTTCCACTTCCGCTTCGCCGTGAAGTGTCCCGGGGTTGTGAAGGAGGGAGAGAAGACGTTCTTCACCTGGAGACAAAAACCCAAAATTCCCGACATCGTCACACACCTCCCCGACGTGGAACGGGGTTGGAAGGAGATGCCCTTCGTGGTCTCCGGTGCTTGGAGGGCAGAGACTGCCCGTCCTGTTCCCCACGAATTTACCTCAGGTCTGCTATTATTCATTCGTTTTCCGTTGCCGGTTTTCTGATAACGTGTTCTTGCCACATGGCTAATGATATTTTCCTTTTTCTGCAGAGGCTTCAAAGGTACATTTCCCTGACTTGTCTGCGGAAGAAGAGTACGAGCTCCGGAGAGTTCGCGGCGATAAAGGGGACGCCTACGTCACCTGGAGACCGTCCTCGACTCGAGAGAAAGAGCCCGCTGCAGCAGTAGGGACCAAATCCAAAAAGTCTCGTCGACAAGCTCGCCCGTCGGCAAAGAGACCGCTCAAACAGGCAGCTGCTCTTGGAGAAGAAGAAGAAATGGCAGACCAACCTTCTCCGCGACCCTCACAGGCTCCGGCCTTGACTCGTCCTCCTCGCCCTACCCGTCTATCTTCAGCGGAGAAGAGGGCGGAGAAAAGAGAGAGAGTGGAAGCTCTCAAGGCCATAACGGCGAAGAAGGCTCGGCGAGAAGCTGAGCACGATCGACGGGCCCGAGAGCGCGCATCCGCCGAGATGTCACCTACTCAGGTAGCAACGGTTGGCGAGGGGAGTGGTGTCCCCGTGGAGGAATCTCCAATCGTCAGTAGCGGCTCTCCCACGGAGGTTGTGCTCGCTCCGTCTTCCGTGGCAGAGACTGTTGCCCCCGGGATCGTCCCGGCCTCTGCTCCTTCCCCAGCCGCGAATGTGGCTTCGTCTTCTGCCCCTCCTCGAGAGAGGATCACCATGGGGGGCCCCGCCGAATTCTGGAATCCCGTCTTCCCCAGAGGGTATACCCGCCCTACTGTTGCCCATTCCGCGATGGAGCATGACTCCATCGCCACATCCATGATGTTGGCGATGAGGCTCCCAGCGGATATGGCCGCAACGCGGGATCTTCACTGGATGGGAATGTTCAGTGCTGCGAGCCGAGCTGTTGCCACGGTACGCTTTCATTTCATTTTTTTTTTTGTTTTTTTTTTTTTTACCATCTCTCTTTCTCTTCCTTTTGTAGCTGGGCAACATGCTTGCCGGGATGTACGAGGTCACAGCCGAGAATAGGCGTACCTCCAACGGGTTGAGGGACAAGGTCCTTGACCTGGAGAAGAGGGGAGCCCAGGACGTGAAACGGCTGAATCACGAGCTGATGTCCGTCAAGGCTGATCTTCGGACTGCCAAAGGCACGATTGCCTCGGCTGTGAAACAGCGGGACAAAGCTCGGGACGAAGCCCGTAAAGCGATGGAAGGAGAGAAGGCGGCAGCAGAACAAGCCGAGAGGTCCGTCCTCAGGATCAGTGAGATGGACGAAATCGTGAACTCTCTCCAACAGCGGCTAGAAGCGACGGAAGCTGAGAAGGCAGCACTGGCCGACCAACTCGTGGAGGCCACGGCCGCGAGGGACAAGGAGGTTGAAGCTGCCAAGGAGGCTTTGACGGAGTCTCTACGAGCCCACTTCCAGACGGAGATGGAGCGGCTGATAACTGAAGATCGGGTGGAGACGGAGAGAGAAATCATGAACGAGCTCCGAGAATCGGGACGACTAGTTGAGTCTCCCCAACAGTCGAAAGACGAGGCCACTCGTTCTGAGGCTGTGGGTATGGAGATCTCGCCTGGCGAAGAACCCGAGGTACAAGGAGGGGGGCAACCTTCGTCATCTCTTGGACCATCTCCCGTCTTGCCCGAGGCTCCTGCTGAAGTCGCCTCTGCCGATCCTGCTGCTGCTGCTGACGACGTTCCGACCGTTCCTGATGACGCCGTCGTGATCGTTGTCGTTGGCGAAGACTGATCCTTCTCCCTTCCCTTGCTTTTTAATTTTGCATCGGCTGTACCCTTGTTCATCTTATATTATAAACAAAAAACATTTTGTTTTATAAGCATCCCCTTTTATGATCACTGCGTTGCAACCGATTGACCCGGAGTAATCGTCTCGTGCAAATAAGACAGACATCACATAATTAACTCGTGATTGAATATAAATCTCCTAACGAATATTATACGTATCGCTTCTAATAACGGGTCGTTAAAGAAGCGGACTAACATTACGGACGTAATTTTGACAACAAGTTCATTTCGTAAAGACGAACTTATGGTAACTCGTGGTGGGACACCATGCTCAGAGGACATTCCATTAGTATAAGCCACCGGTATGCTCAGATGGTAATTCCTTTGTATGAGCCGACTGTGTCCCGTGGTGAGTACCCTGTTCGTGTGAAATGCGCTCGCCGTGGTAACTCGTGGTGGGACACCATGCTCAGAGGACATTCCATTAGTATAAGCCGCTATGATGCTCAGATGGTAATTCCTTAGTATGAGCCACCTGTGTCCCGTGGTGAGTACCCTGTGCGAGTGAAATACACTCGTCGTGGTAATTCGTCTAGAATGTTTTACAACGTAATGTTATTGGAAAAATTAACTCGTGGTGATTCATAACACAACTTTACTGGAAAAATTGTTTTAAATTCATAATGTTCCACGATTTTTGAATTACATTACCTTGTAAGTCTTTAAGGTAGTACACCCCGGGACTCCCGATACGGTCTACGATGTATGGCCCTTCCCAGTTGGGACCCAGCTTTCCGCTATTGATTTCTCGTGTATTTTGGAAGACTTTTCGGAGAACGAGGTCTCCGACTTGAAGCGCCCTTTCCCGTACTTTCTTGTTGTATGCCTTTCGTAACTGTTGTTGATAGCGTTTCATCTGAATGCTGGCGTCTTCCCGCTTTTCTTCCAGTAAGTCTAAGTGAATAGCCATTAACTCGACATTTTTGTTTTCCTCTCCGTGTCTCTTCCATGAACGCGTTGTTGGCAGAAAGACTTCAGTGGGAATAACAGCTTCCGCCCCGTATGCTAAAGAGAACGGGGTCTCGTTCGTAGGGCTCCGTGGTGTTGTTCTGTATCCCCACAACGCATTATGCAATTCGCTGGTCCATTTTCCCTTGGAGTCTTCCAGTCTTCTCTTGAGGGCATTCAAAATATTCTTGTTGGCTGCTTCGGCAAGGCCATTCCCTTGAGGATAATAAGGAGAAGAGAAGATGTGCTTGATTTTCAACTCTTGGCAAAAGTCGGCGATAAGCTTTCCTGTGAATTGCTTCCCGTTGTCAGAAATGATGGATTGCGGGATGCCGAATCTACAGATAATGTGTTCCCACAAGAATTTCTTCACTTCTTGTTCTCTAATACGTGCCAGGGGAACAGCCTCGATCCACCGGGAGAAGTAATCCGTGGCCACGAGCAGAAAAATTAAATTACCGGGAGCTTTGGGGAAGGGTCCCACGATGTCAAGTCCCCAACGAGCGAAAGGCCAAGGTTGAGATACGGTATTGAGTTCTTGAGCGGGGGCATGAATCAACTTCGCATGATGCTGACACTGGCTGCATTTTCGTACGTACTTTTGTGCGTCCGCTTGCATGTAAGGCCAAAAATACCCTTGCCCCAGAGCACGATGAGCGATAGTCCGTCCTCCCGAATGGATGCCGCAAATCCCTTCGTGGAGCTCGGCCAAAATCCTCTCTACGTCTTCCGGATGCACGCATCTCAAAAGAGGTCCTCCAAAGGATTTACGGTACAGTTCTCCGTCCACAAGGGTGTAACGGGGGGCTTTATATTGTATTCGTCTTGCTTCCTTTGCATCAGAGGGGAGAATTCCATTCTGCAAATAAATAACTATGCCCGTCATCCAGCTCGGCACTTGACTTACAGATAACACCGCGCGTTGCGTCTGCAGTTCAATAGAGGGGTATTCTTGATACTCCATGAGGATCGTTTTGGGTTCATCGGCTTGCATCATCGAGGCGAGGTAGGCCAATGCATCAGCATGCCTGTTATCGTCCCTTCTGACATGTTTGATCTCGAGAACATCAAAGGCTCTCCGTTGTTCTTGTAAAAATGCAGCGTAGCGCTTCATCCGCTCATCCCGACATTCATAGGTACCGTTGACTTGGTTCACCACGAGCTGTGAATCACAGAACACCCGGAGTTTAGAAATTCCCAATTCTCGGGCACTCTGCAACCCAAGGATTAACGCCTCATACTCAGCTTCGTTGTTGGAGGCAGCATAACCAAGGCGCGTCAACTTCTGCACTTTAACATGATCAGGGCTGACAAGAACAGCACCAAGTCCCGAGCCGCTGACATTAGACGACCCGTCAACGTACAAGAGCCAATCGCACCACGCCGTCAGTTTTGTTCCGTCTCCAGTCCCTGTTTCCACAACGGGATCCTCCTCCACGTCGTCTGGGAGTTCGTGACGGTCGGACTCCGCTGAAGTTTCGGCCTCGTCCACGGGGAAATCGGCTAAGAAGCTTGCAACGGCCTGCCCCTTCTCTGCGGTTCGGGCCTGATATTGGATATCGAACTCGCTAAGCGCCACGGCCCATTTCGACATGCGTCCCGCGGTTTCAGGTCGTCCCAACACAGTTTTCAAAGGGTACGTGGTGATGACGACGATGGTGTGTGCCTGAAAATAAGGACGTAACTTCTCAGCTGAAAAGACAAGAGCCAGGCATACCTTTTCCATTCTGCTGTAATTGGATTCTGCCTTGTGGAATGTTTTGCTGACGAAATAGACAGGCTTCTCTACGCCGTCGTGATTTCTGAGTAACACGGAACCAATGGCTCGTTCCGAGACGGAGAGATAGAGGTACAATACTTCACCAGATTCAGGTACAGAGAGGATCGGAGCGGAGCCTAGATACGTCTTCAAGGCGGCGAAAGATTGGGAACACTCCTCGGTCCATCTGAAGACGGAATCCATTCTTAGCAATTCGAACAGAGGTCTGCATCGATCAGAAGACTTTGATATGAACCGGTTGAGAGCAGCGATACGGCCCGTCAGTTTTTGAACTTCTTTCCTTGTCTTTGGTTCCGGCATATCTATCAGAGCACGGATCTGCGTGGGATTTGCTTCAATGCCCCGTTGGCTGACGAGATAACCGAGGAATTTGCCCGAGGCGACGCCGAATGTACATTTCTCAGGATTTAACTTCAGATTGAAAGTACGTAAAATAGAGAACGGCTCCGCCAAGTCAGCCACAAGAGAGACCCGAGTTCGGCTTTTCACAACGATATCGTCAATATACACCTCCACCGATTTACCGAGCAAGGGTCCAAACATCAGATTCATCAATCGTTGGTAAGTGGCCCCGGCATTCTTCAGGCCAAAGGGCATGACCCGGTAACAAAACAGGCCACGCTCCGTTATGAAGGCCGTCTTCTCTTGATCGTCCTCCGCTAAGAGGATTTGATTATAACCCGAATACCCGTCCATGAAACTCAACATCTCGTGACCCGCGGTCGCTGTGATTAGTCTATCTATTCTGGGAACTGGGAAGAAATCTTTCGGGCAAGCTTTATTAACATTGGTGAAATCGATGCAGACTCTGACTTTCCCGTTCTTCTTCGGAACAGCTACTACATTGGCTATCCACTCCGGATATTGGACCTCACGAATGAACCCGTGTCGAATTAACTTGTCGATTTCTTCATTGACGGCCTCATGGTACGCCGGGGCGAGTCTACGAGGCTTCCGTTTAACTGGATTGACCACGGGATCCACGTTGAGGTGGTGACAAATGATTTCAGGACGGATACCCGTCATGTCTTCATGTGACCAAGCGAAAACGTCAAGATTCTTCCTCAGAAAATTTACCAACTCCCGCTCTTCATCTGTTGTCAGACAAGTCCCGATCTGTAGTATTCTTGGCTCGTTCTCCGTCCCGAGGTTGACAAGCTTCGTGGGTTCAACAGAATGGTTTACCAGTGATTCACCCGTGCTCTCCTCTTCCACGGATCCGACCTGTAATTGCTATTTGAGCGGGTTGGGTGAGGCGTAATCACACTTCTGCGATGCTAGCTGGTCTCCTTTTATTTCACGTGGTCCGTCCTGGGTGGGGAATTTCAGTACCTGATAATAGGAGGACGGAACAGCTCTCATTTCGTGAATCCACCATCGCCCCAAAATAGCATTGTATGGGGACGGGGCGTTGATAACGGAGAACCTGGTGGGTAGGGTGATAGGTCCAGCTTTGACTGGCAAGATGACTTCTCCTAGGGGTTGCATCGAACTTCCTTCCCCTATCAAGGGGGTCTGTGCAGGGACAAGAACCGCCGGATCCAACTCCATCTTTGCGAAAGCATGGAGATACAGGATATCTGCTCCGCTACCAGGGTCGATGAGCACTCGCCTGATGTCGAAATCGCCAATTCTCATAGACAGGACAAGAGCATCGTAATGAGGCCTAACCACAGTTGTCATGTCTTGATCAGTGAACGATAGGGCCTGCTCGACTTCCTTCGTCGTCGACCGCACCTGACAAACTTTTGCCACGTGTGATAACTTCCTCGTCTTCGCTCGATACTGCTGCTCGACATCTACTTCCGGTGTCCGAGCGCGACGGATGACGTTTATGACTCCCTTTGGTGCTTCTCCGCCTCGGCTCACATGACCAGAGGGCTCTCCCTCGTGAGACCGAGTGGAGGGCTCCGTAATATGCCCCTCTTCTCTCCCAGAATCCACGTATTCTCCCAGATAGCCCTCACCGACTAATCTTTCCAAGTATTCTCTCAAGATGCGACAACGATTTGTGAGATGCCCATGGCATTTGTGGTACTGACAGTATTCATGCGCCCTGGGTCCCGTGGTGACGTCACGAACGGTCCGCGCTGGCCATTCGAAATATGATTTGTCTTCCATCGTCTTCATGATCGTCGCCGGGCTTGCTGAGAAGTTGACTTGGCCACCACGAGACGCGAAAGGACGTCTTTCTGTTGCTCGATTCTCCCTCTCCTTGTAATGCCCGGGTTCCTCTCGTCCCTGATAGACACGGTCGTCCCTCCGCCGGAGATTGGACCGTAGATCCGTTTTCCTTGACGAGTCTGCATCTTGGCGGATTCCCAGCGAGAGTCGATTCGGTCCTCCTTGTCGTTCAACGTACACAACTTTTTCCTGTCGTATGCGTCTGCGTGGTTCCTCGTCACTGGAAGATGATTCATACTTCGATCTCTTCCCTCTCTTTGAGGAGGGTCTGCTTCCCCACTCCACAGCGTCTACCCCTCGTGCTCTGGGCCTCGTCGTTGCCGCAATATCCTCCTCCATCCTTCCGTACTTAGAGGCACGGACTATCAGCTCGTCCATCTTGATCGGACAGTCAAGGGCAAGAGACTCGTAGAGTTTGGAACTCTTGGGTATGGCGTTTTTGAAGGCCGCTATGCAGGTGCAGTCCTCAATCTTGTCGATATTAGAGACTTAATCGGTAAACCGTTGAATAAAATCTCTAAGGGACTCTGCCGACTTCATTCTCATGGCGAAGAGGGAATCTGCACCCGCTTTCTTCTTCTTGTTGATGATGTACTGGTCAATAAAAACTGACCGGAGATCAGCCATGCACCTGATCGACCCCGCGGGTAGATTACGGAACCATCTTGCAGCCGCTCCAGTTAGGCTGCTAGGAAAGGCTTTGCACAGGAGATTGTCATCCGGGTTACGGACAGCCATGGCATTTTTGAAGTCGGTCAGATGGTCAATAGGATCCCTCCTCCCGTCGAACTTGACAAAGTTTGGTACCGTGAACTTTGATGGGGTATAGGATTCGACGATCTCCTTGGAGAAAGGAGACGTCTCCTCCTCGTCCTTATATTTTTGAGCATACTGATCGAGAGAGGCTCCACCTGTTGTTCCTCTGACTCGAGCGTTAATCAAAGCTTCCACGTCTTTGAGGGTCAGGCTTGTCTTCAACCCGTCGTCGCTGACACGAAGATCTCGATTTTCAGCACGTGCACCAAGAGAACGAGGGTGGGTAGCTTCTTCAGTAGAAGGAGTGAGAGTGAATCTTCTTTCCAGATTCTCTGGCGCAGACGACGAGATCGGGGCCGTTCTCTTGGGGGGAGGAGAAGGAGGGAAATTGAGTCTACGAGCTGCAGAACCTCCTCTAGGAGATTCGTCATCGATTTCCAAGTTTCGGTGCTCCAAAGCATCAAGTCGCTCCTGCAGTGACTGTTGTTGGCTGACTATCTGGGCCAAAGTGGCCTGTTGTTGTTGTAATAGTAACAAGAGGGGATCAGATATGGTCATGGGCCTTTCTGGCTGTCCAGAAGATGGGCCTGACGTGAATGTTTGCGCGGTGGAAGGAGTGCACGAAATGGCTTGAAGGGGCTGGTTCTCAATGATAGACTGAGGAGTTTGGTCTGCCATGCTGACTGAAAGAAGTGGTGTGAGCAAAGGGTGGTTTCGGTTAAGAATTCCCACAGACGGCGCCAATTTTGTGAGGGGAAAATTACCGAATGGACACGCGTAAGCAGCAGCTCCTCTCAAGTTCTGATTTGCTAGTAGAAGGCTGGAGTGGAGGGTGTGATACCCTGACCTGCACTCCGATGATTGAGTAAGTGGGTGTAGGAGATGATGAACAGTAAGAATATAATAGAGTTCGAAGGTCTTAGCTTTTTTTTTCCCCCCTTGCACTGTTTTTTCACAGGGTTATATAGACCATCCTTGCCTTGGCCATAGGCACCCATTGATGTCCATGCATACCTCGAATCTCTGATATGTACTTCAGTAATCATTTTTGGTAGATCTCCCGGTCATTCGTACTGCACGCGCATCTGCACACAAAAAGAGCAGGCAAAGAGTAGGAACTCTTCCGAGGTGACTGGCATTAAATGCAGCATTAAATGCCATTTAATGCTACGACAATGTTACCCACCTACCATCGTAGAGGTAGGATCAGTCCCAGGCGACTGGGCAGCAACGCCAGATCTTCTAACGTGTTAGGATACGCGATCGTGGACAATAAGACGACGTGTCCGTCGTCAGAGTGAGGACGTGATCGTCGTCCACGAGACCACGGGTCCGTCGTCAGAGCGAGGACGTGATCGTCGTCCACGAGACCACGGGTCCGTCGTCAGAGCGAGGACGTGATCGTCGTCCATGAGACCACGGGTCCGTCGTCAGAGCGAGGACGTGATCGTCGTCCACGAGACCACGGGTCCGTCGTCAGAGCGAGGACGTGATCGTCGTCTACGAGACCACGGGTCCGTCGTCAGAGTGAGGACGGAAATGAACTCAAACGATAACACCACACTGAGGACGAGCTCGTCGTTTCCACACTTAGGTTTTACGAATTTTACCCATTACATCATTGATACTGATTATACATGCATGTGAATGCATAATTGATCCAACTCCACATAAATTACCAATGGCTCCCCAACCCACTGACAAGATCATTCAGCTGGTGGCCATCGCACATAGCATAAAGATTGGCATAACCCAAAAATCAGATCAAGTGGATGTATCTTTATCTTTCATTTTAGAGCTAAAATTGGGATTAATCCCTCATTTTATTGGATGTACAAGTTGTTTCACTCAGGAAAGATGTCTGAGCATAAGGTGATTACAAATTTCTGATCAATCCGATATTTGGAGTAGTGGTTAGAAGTGTCTGTCTGGTCTGGTTTAAGCCATTTGTTGCCTGTACATCAGATGTTAGAAGTTTCTGGGGCTTTTCTGATATTCTGGTAATGTTATTAGAAATGTTGGTTAGTCTGTTTTAGGTTATACCACCTCGAACATCAAATGTTAAAGTTTCAGACGCTTGTCTGATATTTTGCTTATGCAATGCCTGGTCTTATCTATTTAGCTTCTATAGCTTCTCTACACCAAAACTAACCAGTAGCTTTCCTGGACTTTAAATAGCATTCCATCATTATATGCACGATGGACAACAAATTTGTCCCTATTTGTGCCTGGGTTGAATGTTTATACCAAGAGGTCCAAGACCCAAGTCACCTCATTTGAGATAAATGAGTATAACCTCTATCAAATATAAACAGTTCTAGTCTTCTAGAGTGAAGCTAATTAAAATCCTCAGTGCCATTACATTAGTGATATCATATATTATAGAAGAGGTCTTGAGTAATAGTGCTAAATTGACAGGTCAAGGAAATGCAGAAGAAAATCATACAGAGGCAAGCATACTCCGAATGAAACTTCTATCAATTAGAATTCAAACACAAGTAATGACATCCAATAAGGTAGAGACGCTACTGCAACTCTTGTGATCAATGGAGAGACAATGAAAATGACATCCAATAAGGTAGATGCTACTGCAACTCTTGCGATCACTGCAGAGACAAAATAAATAAGAGCATAAGTCAAGTAAATCCATTGTCATCCAAGAGGCCAAAAGTAAACAACTTAAAAAATCTATATGCTCATGGTAGATCACAGAATTCAAAGGTCAAGTTCATAATATTCCTCAATTAAGTCTGAATGCAAAGGCTCAAAACTTAACTCAGAGACTTGGAAACTGATTTTCTTGGTTTGTCCCCTCCTTTAAAGCATTTAAGAAATTTTCTACGCCTGTTCTGAGGCAGCATCAAATGTGATCCATTTAAATTCTGTGTCATCGACTCCTTACTGAACAAAGAGAAAAGCACCTTTATACCCCTAATCAATTTCTTTTAGGGTGCATTCTTTCGTTGAGACTTATAAAGCTTGGAACTTTGCACTTTGTCATGGTAGTTGGTAGGAAATTTGAGTCACGTTGTCAACGTTTTTAACAAGATTAATTCTTACCAGCATGAGATTTCAAGTCTACCATTTTTTATGAGATTTGAAATCATTCATTTTGTTGCATTTGAAGTCTTATGGGAATTGCAAAACAATAGATGATAAGTATCGATACATCTAGTTCTCAAAGAAAATGCATATTGTCCATTGACAAAACTTGCAGTGCTGGACTTTATGAGTCTCCACAATCGCTTCTTGATGAGAATTCCTAATCAACATATTACTTTTCCAGTAATGTATTGAGTGTTGAGACAGCAACTCCTGTAAAATAATCCCAACTTTTGTAGTTTCCCTAGTTCAAAAGGAATGACCTGGTGATGGACCCTGATATTTCTGGAGGCCATTTTCATGCCCAAAGATGTAATGTCCTTATAGGAAAAAGGGACTCAGTCACTTAGCAATCCTCCTTTTTTTTCCACAACTATTATTCAAGTTTTCTAATGATAGAAATCAGTTCTTTTCCTTTTTCACAAATCCAATACATAGAAATTCTAATACGCTTAAAGTCACCAGTTCTCAGCTGTCTATTGATTCTCTTTACTCCAACATCTTCAACTACTGGTTATATCTGTCATATCTATCGATTCCCTTCACTCCTCAACATCTTTCAACTGCTGGTTATATCTTTAATTCATGAGTATGAGAACTTGAGATTGAGAATTTATAATTGGCCTTGGTACGTGCTTATGGTGAATCTGAGTATGAAGAGCATAATATCCCTTGTAGCTCTTGTAGAGAGGGTGCTTTTGGTTAGTAAGAGGTGTAACTATTGAGACAGAGCACATTGAGGTTGACATTCATTTTCTCCATGAGAAAGTTCGGGATTGTTCATCATCTCTTGAGCATGTTTCGTCTTCTTAACAACTTGTTGACATCTTCACCAAGCCTGTTGACCCTACTATTTTCCAGGGTATTACTGTCAAGTTGGGCATGCTTATGTTTATGCTCCAGCTTGAGGGGGAGTGTTGATATATGTAATATTGAGGATATATTGTAAAATGACATATATGTAATGTCCTCTCTCAATATAAGATGCTAGTAGGGTTCTCTATCCCTAACAAAGCAACCTAATGTATCTTCTTCCTCTCTTTTCTCTCTTTCTATTCACTAAACCCTAAAACCTCCAAACCCATTCACCAACTTGTTCTTGTATGAGTGTGATCTTGGTGTGAGATTTTTGGGGAGTGTTTAGGGTGGATTTCCTTTTGTACTTGCAGTATTCACTTACAATGGAAGGTACTCGATAATCTTTGCCTGTAGAAGTAGTAACTCACGTGAAGAAGAACGTAAAATTTTGTGCTACAGTTATTTTCTTACTTCTCTTTATTTTTCCCATGTTGACATCGGCCCTATGATTGTGTTTCCACACAACATTGGTGAGCTAGATCATCTTCATAGTGTGTGAGCCTTAATAAGGAGACGTGGCAATTATTTAACATTAACAAGGCACAACGTATACTTTTTCCAACAACAACAACAACAAAATTTGGTAGGAGATAATATCACAGGAAATTCACTAAAACATTGTCAGATATAGAATCAGGCTCTTATGTTGATATTACCTTCCATCTTTATGAACAGGTTGAAAACTACTCTTGGGTTTATCAATACTGGTATATAACTAGACAAACATCATTAAATGAACCAACACCATGAGTTAGCTAAAATAAAATTGAAAAAACGGCAAATATGAAATACCAGATTGGAGGTAAGCACCATACATCAGCACAAGCGTTATTATTGAAAATGAATCTACTTACTTCAAACTCTGTGGATGTAACCCAAGCTGGAGGTGGCCAGAATAACTTGGAATAACCCGGATAAGAAGCTAACGGTCCGATACTACCATATTCCAAATCAAATACACCTATATTATGACCCTGGAATGCACCATCCCTACCATATTCCAAATCAAATACACCTACATTATGACCCTGGAATGCACCATCCTCTCCCCTGTTGGATTGGGAAAAATTTCCGGTAAAATAGATAGAATTCCTTCTACATCCGGAGAATTCACAAGCTGATGCAGAAAATGAGCAATTGTCACCCAAGAATAACACACGATCACCCAAACTTTTAACCTCGACCCACTTCTGCTCCCTTTGATCTAACTTGAATGTTTTAAACTGATCTGTTCTCTCAACATAATAAGAATCAACATATTGGTAGAAGTCAAACTCTTCGTTGTAATTGTAATCATCCTCGGTGCCTATACCTAGGTACATATCAACCAACAACAACTCCCCATTCGATTCCACCAAAAACTTCTTGTCGCCTTCAAATACAGGAGATGCAATTACAGTCACCACCACAGGAGAAGCATCAACAACCACAGTTCTTCCTGTGTGATCTACAGCATAGAATTGATCCCCAAAATATATCACATCATCGAAAAGGGACGGTAGATCTTTCATTATAGTCCACTTCGTGTCTCCCGACTTAAACACGGCCAATTTTCCAGAAACGTGGATGGTCATTATCACATAATCAACGTCTAAACCAGAAGCAGGACTAGTAGAGATGGCAACTTTCTCCCCATACAAGCTTCCACCATCCCTCAAGCAATTTACGAAAGGGCGGTACTTGATGTCCTGAAGAACGTATTCTCGACCTAATTCGGAGATCTGAAAATTGGATAAGTTCAATACCTTTGGGAATGATGTGGGCAGAGGCTTAATTAGGGCTTTGGAGAGAGGATTCAAGAGATGCATCTTCTCCGGAACATCTTCTTCTACCTTTATCAGCCAGCCCTCCGACCGATTCTCCGGCAATCCGATACGGAAAATGGTCCGTTTCGAGAGATAAAAACCCCAACTTGTTTCGGAGATCCCGTCATTTGGGATAATCGGGAACTGGCGAGGCTCATATGAAAGTGAAACAGATGATCGCCATGAAGCGCAGACGGAGCGAAATCGGATGATATCAAAGTCGGCCGTTAGCCGCTTCGCGATTAGCTCTAACAGGTCCTTCGGAAGCTGCGACCATTCGCCCATGGATCGGCTTTCTTCAAAACTTCAAAAAAAAATAAAAAAATGACGATACATCTCACACATGAGAAAGCGAGAAGAAGATTAAGCGACTCTCTGGGAGAAGAGGGGATTGTGGTCATGGTATAAAATTAATTTGTAATTTCGGTCTCGACAAAGGTTTCGGCCGAAATTTCGTTTTTCCGATTTATCGTGATTTCGCCCGAAATATTCACTTACCACCGCGATTAGCTCTTCAACTGAATTATTGAATTAGAACCGAGCGAACCGACAAACCAGGTAACATTGACCACTGGTTGATCCTCTTCCACTTGAAGAGATATGTTGAGGTTCCGTGTATTCCTCATCAGGAATTCCATAGTCATCCTCGCTGAAATGTCTATAGTTAATGTTTTGAGTAGAGCTAGTTCTAGCTCTTTTCTCAGCAGTCCTTTGTTCAATTTCCGATTTAATTATATCTCTTACCTCAGGTGGAACATCTGGACATGGCCGACTATCACCTCTAATCCCGCCTAGATGTTGGCGCATTCGGGTGATCCCTCCATTTTTCACCTTGTTACAGTAGTTGCATCGGAGTTGTTGTTTTGATTTTCCCGTCCTATCAGCATTGGTGCAATGCTGCCATGTTGGATCTGTGGTTGTTGCGGTCCACTGAGAATGAGCTTCGCTCTCTACCTCTACCTCTTGCTCCTGGTCCTCCTCCATTTTATTTTTAACTACAACAAACCGACAAAGTTAAAAAGATATTTAATTCAAAAGAACATATATTAAAAAAAATATGCATGAAATAAATATAATCAACATGAAAATAAAAATAAACAAATAATATATCTCTTTAGAAAAAAACTCAAAAGACTGAGAAAAATAAAATATAAACTAAGAACTACTGAAGATTAAATACTAACTTATAAGTTGTAACTATAAAATAATATACATGAAATAAATATAATCAACATAAAAATAAAAATAAACAAAATAATATACCTTTGGTTGACTATTTCTTTTCAGCACCGATCCACTGTTAACGCTTCGCCACCTTTAAAAAAGAATCAAAAGATTGAGAAAAATAAAATCTAAACTAAGAACTACTGAAGATTAAATATTAATTAACTTGTAAGTTATAACTACAAATTACAAAATAATATACATGAAATAAATATAATCAACATGAAAATAAAAATAAACAAAATAATATACCTTTGATTGACTCTTTCTCTTTAGCCCCGGTCCACTGTTAGCATTTCACCACATTTAGCAAATAGTCAAAAGACTGAGAAAAATAAAATCTAAATTCTAAATTAAGAGTCTAAGAAGTAAGAACTACAGAAGATTAAAAACTTGTAACTAAAGAACAAACTACTAACTACTAAGAAAAGAAGGAGAAGAAAATTGGTGAGAAATATGGTAGAGGGGGGGGGTATTTATAGGTAAATAGAGGAGGGTATTTTTGGAATTTTCTTTTTTTTTATTTTTTTAAAAAAATTATTTAATCATTAATAGGCTCAGAATATTCCAAGAATATTCTGAATTTATCCCGAAAATTTCGGGTGAAATCTCGTTAATTTCGGAAAATATCGGAAATTTCGGTAAATCTCGGCCGAAATCAAATTGTGGTAGGTGAGGATTTCGTCCGAAATCCCGAAATTTCGAAATATCGTCTCCCATATCGCGAAATCTCAATGAAATCAGATGGTGGTAGGTGAATATTTCGGGCGAAATCACGATATATCGGAAAAACGAAATTTCGGCCGAAATTTGCTCACCCGAAATTCTACCCGTTTCGATATCGGGTGCCCTTGTCGAGACCGAAATTTCGCGAAATTTCAACGAAATTTTATACCATGCACTCTAGTCTATAATGAACCTATTTCTTTCACAAGGGCAGATGAGATAATTCGTTTTCGGTTTGCCTTTTTTCATTTTGGTTCATTACTTAAGCATGTAAAACAAAATATATATCTTCTTTATCTTTACTATTATAATGCGAGAGATGTGCGTCCATGATTCTTTTTGAAATTCTCAAATTACCCTCATATAAAAACAAAATATTAATTTAATATTTTACTTTAATTCTTAAACTATCATTCCCTTTGATTTAATGTTTTACTTTAATTCTTAAACTATCCTTTGTCATCTATCTATTTTGAATCACAGCCAATCGCGATTGACCTCGGGGAGAGTTCAATCACACCCGTGGGTTAACATGTGCTCCTTTTAATTCTTATTAACCATGATTAACTCCTTCCCCTTGCTCTCACGTGTATTGCACATGCTACTAGCGAGTTCAATTGAGTGTCGTTAACTCCTTCCCCTCGCTTTCACGTGCATCGCTTGCCACCCGCTAGTTTTATATTATATTACAAAAATATATATCTTTTAAACATGTAAATAATAAATTACAAATAATTATTTAAAAAATAATAAATAAATAAAAATTATGAATGGTTTGTGACCTCAAAGTATAATTTGCCCAATCTACAAAACAAATATTAGTGAATTTGAATTTTAAAAAAGTAATAAACTAAGATTGTTTTGAAACCACTATGTGGTTCACTCAATTTCATGAACTAAACCGAACCATGAATCAGTTCGGATTCGCTCGGTTCACAATTCGCTATAGTACTTAGCGAACTTAATAACCCTGGTACAGGTATTGCCTGTTTGTTGCACATCTAGTTGAAACAAAATTGACTTAGGATCGTCTCTGGCCATAGCAAGAGATAATTTCTATGGCTTCTCTCTTATCTCTCCGCTTTATTCTCTACCAAATAGAGAAGTATCCTTTATTCTCTACCATAAGTAGTTACTTCTCCATTTCATGGATAATAAAGTAGAAGGATAGGGGACATGTGGCGTCAAAGGAGGGCAGTCGTAGAGATTGTCTCTTGCTATGGCAAGAGACGATCCTAAGTCAAATTGTTCGGCTGAAGTTTAGGTAGGTTAAGTCTTCCTTACTTGGGGCTGATTGAGTTTGGACAAGAATATAGGCCTGGAATTAATATCGGGCTGTGTTTGGGTTGCTCTTAGCTTAGCCCGAAATCTACTGTCCGATTTTAAAATATTTTATAAATAGTATATATATAATATATAGAGAGAGAATGTCCATGGTTCACATTTTTCATTCTTCTCTATTCTTTTTTCCAATATTTATTTCATTTTCTTCCCTTTCCTTCTTCAATCTTCATAGCATATATACATTATAAAGAGAGAATTCCTTATATGACTGCAACCAAAACTTTATACTTTTCATTTGTTGTATCACGATATCATCCCGTACGAGCAAGAAGAGCAGCTGAGGTAGTAACCGCCCAAGTGGGCAGTCAAAAAGGAGGCCCCACAAAACAAAAGGCCCAATTTTTAAGCATACTTTGGACTTGAACTCAGTCTATTTTGGGTAAGCCCGAACTCGGCCTGAACTTAGTCTATTTTGGGTCAACCCGAACTCGGCCCAAAGCCCGATATTATTTGCAAGCCGAGCTTGAGCTGGATGCTGGGGCTGAGATTGGGATGGGCTGAGCTTGGGCTAAGGTTTTGAACTTTGGGCTAAGCTTGGGCTAACCCAGCCCGACTTAGCCTAGCCCGATTGCCACCCCTACTAGTAAACGAATCTGACTAGTGAAAATCCTGTCCAAAAAATGGTCATACCACCCTTTTTCACCATACATCAACTATGGTTAACTCCCTAAGGTTAACCATGGTTTTTAGAAAACCAAAAAAATAAAATTATTTAATTTAATTAAACTTAACCATGATTAAAAAGTATTAAAAGGTCAGGGAGACACTTGACCACAGGTCCCCATCTCAGTACTCAAAAAATATCTACCATTCGAATTTCCAACCACCGTAAAAATGGCAATAACGGTTACATTAGGGATTGAGCTTTTTTTGTGCGTCTTCGATCATTATCTCCTGTTAGTTTTTGGGGCGAATACTGGATTTTGATTTTTGGTCTCCCCAAAATCAAGAACCAGAAATCTGAATTGGAGAAGAAAACCCCAGACGGACGGACGGACGGACAGCCATGGCCGGTGATTGGTCTAGACTTCCACGAGATTTGTTAGAGATGATCGCAAACAGACTAACCATCTACATCGATTATCTCCGATTCCGTGCCGTCTCTCAGGATTGGCGATCCTCTGTTTCAAAGGTACCCAACCGCCTTACCTGCCAGCCTCCATGGCTAATGCTCCCCAACAGCCGGAGAAGAGAAACCCATCGTAGTTTCTTCAGCCTTTCAGAGAACAAGGTCTATCACCTGGAGCTACCAGAGGCTTCTTTTCGAAGAAGATGTTGTGGATCTTCACAGGGTTGGCTAGTTCTTGCCGAAGAAAGCCCAGCCATTCGTCTTTTAAATCCTCTCACAAGAACCCAAATCCAGCTTCCTCCGCTATCATCGTTTCCTAACGTATTGAATTTCAGTATCTCCCGAATCGGTAGAGAGTATCTTCTTCTGAATTCATCAGGTCATCGCTACTACCATAATTTGAGAGAAATGCGCGATTTGTTTTTGAAGAAAGTAATCCTATCATCAAGCCCTTCATCAGCTGATGGCGATTACATTGTCATGGCCATCCTCAACGAAACAGGCCTTTTGGCATTCTGCAGAAAAGGAGACTTGTTATGGACAGTAATGGCGGAAGCACTTCCTTATTATGAGGATGTTATATATTACAAGGGGTTATTTTATGCTGTAGATAAACATGGTAGGGTAGCAATTTGTGATGTTCATAGTCTTTCTTCAATGGTGACGATAATTGAACCCACACTGCTATCTAGTGGAGACATACTGTATTTGGTGAATTCATCTGGGGAAATTTTATTGGTTTCTAGGTACTTAGAACCTGGACATGCTGCTGCTGCTGAATTCTATAAAACTTGTCGGTTTGAAGTTTTCAAGTTAGATCCAAGCAGGCTAAAGTGGGATGAGGTGAAAAGCTTGGACGATCATATGTTGTTCTTGGGTAAAAATTCCTCTTTGTCTTTGTTAGCTTCCGATTTCTCGGGATTTAAAGGGAACTGCATCTATTTCACCGACGACTATACTGAGGCTAACTATGACGGTGTAGGTGGGTTTAGTAATGGTGTACACGGGTTTAATGATTTAGGCGTGTTCAACTTGGGAGATGGTAGCATCGAACCGATGCCCTGCTATCCATATAATTCCCTATTAATTTGGCCCCCACCCCTTTGGGTAACTCCTAATCCATGCTAAGTTGAGATCTTTCAAGTAAGTGAAATTTCTTTTTTGAGTTATGTTTGTGTTGGAATGTGTAAACTCTATTTTCTGATATTATTACTTTTGGTAAAAAAAATTGGTATCATTTGATTGATGGTGTCCATTTGATTTATGGTGTTCATGGATGAACTTCTTTACATGTTAATCTGCTTCTCTTTACATTTCCTTTTTGATAAATGTTCCAGTTAATTGTAATTCTAAATATCAGAGTGAGATAACTAAAACTTGAGGCATTGACACCCTATCCGACTGAAATATAGTCCAAGACGCATATGCTTTTATGCTGGAACGAAGGGAAGTTTGATGTCAAAATCTATGAGCTAAGTTTCATCAACTCCATCTGAATGAATTGGAAATTTACTTCTCAATAGTGTTGGTTGATTTGAACCAACTATGGAGAAACCTTAGATGCTATACACGTTGCAAAGAAGACTTTACAAGTATTATTTATGAATTTGATGATGCTTTCTTGGAAATCCATGTCTGACTTGTGTTTGGGTCTCTTCCATCATCATTTGGATGTCTTGAAGATTTCTTATTTGAGCTCATCTTTAGAAACTCGAATGGGGAAAATGTGCCAGACTAACTGAGGAGTGCATGTTCCTCTTCTTTCTATTGTCTGTAGGAGTGTACAGTCTTTGGTTAGGTCGGATAATGTGGCTCAACATAATGAGCTCTTCCCTTGGATATTTTTGCTCTGCACATTGGCCATTAGCTGAATAACAAGAGATCTTCCTTTGATGGTGGTGGAATTGGTTCAATTATGTTTATAGTTTTAGGCGTTTAGATATTTTCGCTCATTGCATTACCATTTGCTGAATTAAATAAGCTCTTCCCTTAGATGTTGGTGGATATGATCCAAGAGACGTTTTATAGTTTTAGGAATTTAGATATTTTTTGCTCATCACATTAGTAATGGTGCAAAAAGTTATTTTATCCAAATTATCCATCAGAAATTGATGGATTTCGAGTACAGTCACCATGCTTTCTCTCACAAGTTCCCTGCAAGCCCATGAATGAAGGCTTAGCAAGGGAACATTTTTTTTTTTTGATTGGTAACAAGAGAACTAGTATTTACTTTGAACATGATCTCAAACTAGTATTACACTTGAAGAAGGAGAAACAAAACTCATGGTTGGAAAAATCATGATGACTAGCAATAGAGAAAGGGGTACGGATGATAGGAATAGCTTTGCAGTGGTGGTGAAAAAAAAGACCAAAATCTATGCTCTACAAGAACTGCGAAACCAATATATGAAAAGCATCAATGTGCAATGACTTAGTTTCAAGGAGTAAGGCCATTGTAGTTAGAAAATTTGGGGGGTGATCTAGTAATGATGTTGTATAGGAAACAAGGAACCCAAGTTGCCCTGACATAAGATGGACATTTGGAAGAAAAAAATAAGTAAGAGAAGCCATGTTTATTCTGTACACGAGTAAGTACCATACAAGAAGATGTTCATAAAGCTCCTCGTGTAACAAACATGAACATTCTCACTTTGAACCTTGGCTCAATTCTAAGAGATGGCATGCTATATTCACATGAATTTTTTTTATTTTTTTTTATGAGAGACTAAAGCAGGACTGCAAATTTAAATGAGATATATTAATTTTTCATATGGGAAATTAGGCTACGACTTGCTGAACAAGATGATATGTTCATGAAATGCCTTACCTTTATCTTGGAGTGATGCATTCCTTGCTTAAACAGTTTAATTTTGGTAGTGCGAGGTCCACGTTACATGGAAGCCATGCTTATGAATGCCTTTATTCAAACATTGTAAGCTTTTCTTGTGCCTTTTTTATTTTATTTTTTTATATAGTTGAAAATAGATTGTTGTTCAGATTTGAAATCAGAACCTAGTTCCACGTGTCACTTTTCTTCATTGTAACTTACAATACACCCTGCTTTGAGAATTAGAAGATCCAATGTCAAATAGCAAGATTCTTCCTGGCTTGTTTCCCTCTCTATCCACTCGGCTGCGGCCTCTTCCTCAACCTCTCAGTGAAGCAACATGACCCCCTCTCTCAGTGAAGCAACCTTATCCACCTAGCACGGTAAAATTGAGCATCTTTCATATTGCACCAATTTCCATTAGCCTCATCATGCATCTACATGTAAGTCCTAGCACTAAAATTGCTCCTCAAAACTTAGCCAGTGATTGCTTTGCAATTCTTGGTATCTTACAATTGAAAAATATGTATGGTATGGGCCAGTTGGTACATGACAGAGTTCATTGCATCCGGCATAAATTCTGCAAACCAAGGAGGATCTTGTGTTCTAAAATGATGAGTCCTCTTACTAAAATCCAACCCTCATTAAGCAAGCAGTTTTTCTTCTTCTTCTAACTGTTGAGTTGACCTCTGCACACGCCAGAATGATACTTTGAAAGTCATCCTTTGGAACTCGGCGGCACATAGAGGACCTCTGTTCTTTCAGTTAATGTTGTAGTCAGAACTGCAAGTGCACCTCAAGTGCGAACCATCATGTACATGCATAAATCCATTCTAATGTAGAAATGCTTGCGCCTTTGGAAGGGTATGTGGATGCACATAGTGCATTGCAAATGGAAAACCGAAAACCTCTGCTATACATCTCAAGCCATCAAAATAGTTGATTTCGTGCTGAACAAGATATTTTCATGAACCGACTTTCTTGGAAGACTAATCATGGCTGGGCGTTCCTGGTCCGAACATCTTAATTTTGGTGGCACGAAGTCCTCATTACAGGAACGCCATGCTTACAAATGACTTAACTCATAGCATATTATTGTGCCCTTTTAGTTGATACAAGGATGAATATTTGGAATTTGAAGTCTGAACCCAGTTGCACATACTGCACCACTTTTCTTCGTCGTGAACTAACAACACAATTACCATGCTTTAATAATAGAGGAGTGCTAGCCTCAGACGTACTAAGTCAATTTTTTTTCCATAGACACAGTGTGCCCTATAGGCTATAACAGGGAGATGGACTGACAGCAAGGTCTTCCTTTTGTCTAATTTAACTAGGTTTGGTTCATCTTTCCATGACAAAGCAAGGAAACTATTTTCTTGCATGGAGCTCAATAGCTATTAGAGAATAGAAAAGTATTTTAATAAAGTGAGTGAGATACACTACATCACTCAAGTGTATCTCATCACGACATTAGATCAGCATTAATCAAAGTTAGATTAGATTTGATTAGATTGGGTTGATTTACGTTCCATAAAGTCTACCATGTTATCTCTATATAAACCCTCTATGAGATCATTGTAAATCATCCAATCAATTAAGAAATCTTTTTTCTGTCTTGGTTTCAAAGCGGGTTGATCGGACTTTGTTTTAAGTTTAATCTAATTGATTTTCCTTTGCCAGCGGGTGGCAAGCGGCGCCACCCACTGGGCCTAAACCTCTCCCTTTAAACTTTTTCTTTCCAATTGATTAGTTAGCTTTTATTCTATTAATGTTATCATCTTTTCCCACACTGAATATATAGAAGTTTATTTGTTTGGGCTGCATCAATGAGGATGCCGAGAGTATTGCTCCCGGAAGCTTTGAGCGTCACTTGGGGATTTTTGTGGGAGCTTTGAGTGTCACTGGGGATCTTTAGATACGATGGGCAGCCCAATTTCCAGATGTATCAAACTGGTCAAGGGCAGAATAAGCTTCTTGTGGCAGTAAATGATGTCCAGTATCTCCATCAGTGCCTATTTAATCCGAATGCCAAGGATCTTAGCGAACTTAGAAAGAGCATTAATTATGTTGCCCTTGTTCCTACATATCCCAAATCAACCTTGTTCTCCTTGCCGGCCACTTTTTATATTTTTAAGATCTGTTCAAGCTATTGCTCTACCTACATACAGCTCCACAACCATTGTTCTCATAGTCAGATATGATTTGTTGAAGTCACTTACTTGCCACCTCTTCTCTATTCTCACCTTTGGACTATTGCTTCACATGCATTTTCAATCCAGATGTTCATAAAAAAAAAAAAAAAAAATTGTGAATCAACTCACAAGCCCAACAGTCCATAGAGGCATTCTTTTCTGATCCATAGAGATCCAAGCCTATTAGAGGCTTTTTTCTCCAAGCCCATAAGGCTCACTATTTAGGCCCATAGAGGACCATTTTTCAGCCTCCTCCTTCAACCCATTGGAGGCCAAATTCAATCCTATTGAGGCTAATTGTTTGGCCATTGAGCCTTGTCAAGCAGATTAGCAGCACTGATTTCCAAGTCCACTTGGAGCATTTCTTTTCGGTCCATAGAGACCCCTTTTTGACCAATAGAGGCTCATTTGGTTCGACCACATCCATCAACAAGCAAGTGAATGGTTGACTCAACCAAGGAAGCAATAACAAGGATCTAACCGACTCAAATAAGCATGCAATAATGATCAAAGGTATCAAGTGGGTTTCTACTAATGGTAAACACATGAAGATGTTTCAATCCCCATTTGTTTGAGGGGGAGTATTAGAGAACAGAAGAGTATTGTAATAAAATGAGTGAGATACACTACATCATTCAAGTGTATCTCATCATAACATTAGATTAGCATTAATCAATGATAGATTAGATTTGATTATATATGATTAAACTAGGTTGATTTACTTTCCATAAAGTCTACCATGTTATCTCTATATAAACCTTCTATGTCGTCATTGTAAACCATGCAATCAATCAAGAAATCTCTTTTCCATCAAATACCCGTAGCTTAAGATTAGCATATTCTTAATCCTAATTCATAATATTGTGGTAGATTAGGTTGCAATTGTTTACGTTTCTTTGAGAAACTTTTTAGTGGTCTTGAAACATTTCTCATGGAGATTAGTTTTTAGAAAAAATATTTTTTTAAAATTAACATTGGTTCTGATTCACTCATTAATGTGCTAAATTTTTTTTCTAAAAATTAAGGTTAAATTATTTACCACTAAGGGTGAGTGAATCTTAACCATAGTTACTTGATGTTAAAGAGGACACTTGACAAGCTGGGAGGTGTGCGTGTACCGCCCAAGAATTCACCTATTAGTGGACAGACCTTTACATGCTTCGGTTGAAGAGGCTTGCTCAAGTGTGATACTTGGGCATCTACCAGAGAAAATCCGTTTGCCAGGACTTCGGATAGGCAATAAGCCACTGTTTATGTCTAAGAGGTGTGCTAGCCCTGCTCTTGGTCAACCCCTACTCTCACCCTCCACCAGCTCTCAAATTAAAAGACCTCTTAGGTTCAAACAACCTAGATTGTGCAAAATCAATGGTGCACGGAAGAAGTCCATGACAATTAATCCGCATGATTAAGATTTGGTGATTATTCTCTAATTTGGTAGCTTGCAAGATAGAGTGCTACTAACCAGTGTTACCTAGGCACGTGGTATGGGTGTCAAGTATGGAATACCTAAGGTGTTCGACACGACAAGTTCTAGAAATCCCAATACGACGGCACAGACGTATAGATTTTGAAAATTGATTATATATATAAATATATTATAACTCAAAATTATAGAGAAAATAATAAGAATAGAGATCGAGAGAGGGGATCACTTGTCCCAATTTTTTTAAAAAAATATATATACAAAAGTTCTAAGAAAATACTAATATAGAGAATGAAATGAGAAAACAAAAGAGATAGAAATGTACATATTGACTGTCGCTGGTGCCGCCTCTCTCCTAGTAAGTTTTCTTCTATATTTCCGAAAATGCTACTCAACTTCACTAAAGTTCCTAGCAATCTAATACATAGTTGCAGGGAAGCTATGTATAGGGTGGAAAGCTCGCTTCCCAGGAAGCTCATTTCTCAAACTTGACTCGCTTCCTCGGATAAACTTGCTTCCTAGAAAGCTCGCTTCCTCAGATAGACTTGCTTCTTACAAAGCTCGCTTCTATGACATCCTATTTATATAGTAGTCATAAGGAGCTGTATATGTGAAGTGATAGGGTAGACTACAGTTTATAGCGCAGGGTGTAGACTTTAAGAAAGTATCATCTGTTTGGAACCTAAGGCACATACTTTTCACAAAAATCTCATGTAAGATAAAATTAAAGATATAGCTACCCATAATAACATAATGGGAATTTGAAGCATATATCTCATTTCTCACTTCTCCTTTTTAAAATTTTTTTTAGCCTCGCTTACACTTTGCTTCTCACTTATTAATCCCCCATTAATCCTCTCATTTATCTCTGCATTCTATCTGTTTCATCTCCTCGCCTTCCCAACTCTCTTAAATCAACCATGCTTCCAACTATAGTTGATAGGCAAGAGGCCTAGGAGATTCTGTAATGGTATATTTTTTTTAAGGAAAAGGTGATGAAGAAGGATACTTAGACATGATTTTTTTCTTAATTTAGTTTTTTTTTTTTGTTTCTAATTATTTATGCTTAATATAGAGTTCTTATTTCGAGTATTATATTTTGATATTTAATTTTTGCGTGAGGTTAATCAAATTACGGTGTTCATGTGTTCATCTGATATTTTGCATGCGGTGGACATGAAAGCACAATCTCAATCTATCGACTCAGAAGCTTCCGACATTCTCAAGAGAACAATTAAATGCCAGCTACCTTCTTATCCAGAGAATGTGCATGTTTCAAGATATCCCAGTATAAAGAGTGTACACGCAAATTTCAGTCAGTCTTTTTATATAATTGACCTCTTGAATCTTGCGGTCAGATTACCTCCATTATTGTATGGAGTTTATTGTTTGTGTGGGGGACTATCCTTCCAATTTGGGTAAACTAAGACTATTAATTACCTTCCCGATTTGGGGAAGAAAATTTGATTAAGAAGAAAAACAAAATATTTGAATAAAGTATTTGCATTTATTCATTGAGGTTGCTCAAATCTCATGTAGGCGTTACAAGATACCTCATAGAAGTATTAGCAACAAAAGAAAGAAAAGAAAGAGAGGTGGTCATATCGGGGGTTCACCTGGTATTCTCCATTTGGGAGATCCTTCTTCTTCCTCTTTGGTTGTTGTTGCTTTTCTGTTTTCTTTCTTGTACGTGCCTCGGTATCTTTTTGCATTGGGGGTTTCTTGTGAGAAACTCTCTCTTTTATATCTTTTAGAGAGTCCTCTTTGGACTACCCTTTGACTTCCTCTTTTTTAGGAAATCAAAAGAGGCCAACTCTCCTTAGAGGGGGTCATCTATCTAAGACAGCTGGTTTCTCTTATCTTAGAGAAACCATACGGATGAGAGTCTTTTTTTAATGACTCCAAATTGGTTTTCTTTTCTGGGAAACCTAGGAGAATCAGCCTTCCCCCCCCCCCCCCCAAAAGGGAAAGAGTCTTATCTTCTCAGAAAAGGAAAAAGATAACTTCCCCTTTCGGATAGGGTGTCATATGGCACTCTCTTATTAGAGAAAGAGAGAAGATATCTATCTTGGGATCCCCCAAAGCTGGCAGAGAGTCTTTTTTGTTAAGGATTCTCTGCCACATGGCGGTCAGATACTGACTACCATCTGGGAAATGACTGACATTGGTCAGTCCGTAAATTAAAGAGGTGAGACCATGGGTCTCACCCACGGTCTAAGTCATGTCCAAAGCCTATTTGGGCTGCGGACTAAGGTCTGACCTTAGTCAGTCCATAGACCAATACAGGGTGGGACCATGGGTCCAACCCTTGGTCTGGGTTAGATCCATGGCCTTTTATGGTCACGGACTGGGCTAGTCATTGACTGGCCCGCGGATAGACTTATAGGGTCTATTCGCAAGCTTGAATGAGAGCCTGTCCGCGAGGGAAAACCATATCCACGTGTCAATCTCCTAGGGACTGACACAAAGGGAGATCCGCGAAGCATTATTACCCTGTTGCCAACATTAAATGCTAGGCGAGCTGGCGGTGAGCAAGCCCTTGACCAGCTAGTGCGCGTGCCTTTGGCATGCTCGAAGATTAACGGCCCATTCAATGAGTGGTGATCCTGTGTAGGCAGGCGCATCTTGCACCCACCTTGCGGGGGGTGAGATTTCACTACCCACAAAGAGTGTCAAAGAATTGTATATATAATAGGGGTTATGTGGAGCTAAACAAGTAGAGAAATGCTTTGGCTGATAATTGAACAAGATACTTATCAATTTATGATTCAGTCATTGAAAATGTTTATAAGTTATTTAGTTTTGAGGATCTCAACCAACATGTTATATGATTGCAAGCTCTTGGTTAGTCTGGAAATTAAGATACTTTCAATATTGTAACATGTTATTAGTATATTCATATCCTAGGAAGCACGGATACTTTGAAAATGAAAATGTACCCGCATCATCGTACCCATATCGCCATATCGGATACGGCACTCAAAGGTAAAACTTAGCTGTTTTTCATAATTTTTGTCGTATCACCGTACCTGTATTATATCGCCGTATCTAAGTATTGTCGTACACGTGCTTCCTAGTTCGTATCCATTGCAGGATTGTATACGAAATTAAAATAAGCAAGTTAGTTTTATCTTGAGAGAATAAGTAGATGATTAAAGCAAGAAATTATAATCCAAATTATTTTCATAAAAAATGATGAAATGCTTGATGTGAAAAATCATTCTAGGTGTAGTGATGTCTGCAATTTCACGAAGAATCTTTTGGCACACTATCGCCCAAGAGAATACAGAACAATTGATGCTTGATGTATCATGGGGCCGGTTTGTTTCTTTTGCTCTTATTTATTTTACAAATTAACAATCTGCATTTCAATTTAAACTTTCAGCTCTTGATTTTGAAAGTTCTACCACAGAAGAATCAAATCTCTGATCTCAAAAATTGACCTGACTATCACTATCAAAATCATCTGAAATCGATCTCCAGAAAATAAAAGTGTCAAATCTTAAAATCAACATGTAGTGGAAAAGTTCTTAATTTCCATAGGGAAATTCATATAAAAGTAGATAGGTTTATTCATCAAACAACTAATTACTTGCAGGTCCGTAATGCATAAAATTAAATCTCACTTGATAGTGGCATCAATGACATAAATGGAGACTATCATGATAATCCTTAATTAACTTTCCTAGAATTCTCATACGAAGATTAATTATGTTGATTTTTGATTTAAAATTGTTTTAAATTAATAAAAACCAGATCATTAGGATCCGGGGTTTTGATTTTAATCATGGACTAAAACCCCCCATTAATTTAATCTTTGCTTAGGTTGGGTGTTTAATCTCTTGAAAGAGAGAAAACAAACTTTTAGTGCATTTCCCTTAGTTCTTTAGTCCCACATCGGAAAAATAGAGAAAATCTAAAGAGTTTAATTATCCCCTTGGTTGCTTAGTTTTCAACAACCAAGCATGAGGAGTAGACTTTGACCCACCAATTCCTTTAAACGATAACTAGGGTGTACGAGTTGCGCTCGCAGCGAGCGTGAGCTCACACGCACAGGCACGGGCTCGAGTGCGGTGTGGGCATAGGGCTTTGGGGCTATGAGGCGCACTTTGCACTTCGCATGTGCGTATCGTCGCTTGAGTTGCTATTTCTTTTGAGTAAATCATGACCGTTGATCTAATCTCAACCGTAGATCTAGGTTGACCTTGATCGGATGATCAGAGTGGTTGATCAGAGCCATCTGATCAAGTCTTAGACACAAACTGATCTGGGCCGTCTCGGATCGTGAGTGCGATCTGAGAACCTTGTTGGGTGTCAGGTGGATCAGACCTTGATTGCCTTGGGTTAGTGGGCGTAGGCCCGTGCAAGCCCATGATGAGCTGCTCTGACCAAGGCCTGACCCTGTGTGCCATGTGGCCTGCCTGGAGGAGGGTCTGAGAGTTGTTGGAACTCAGACCAGAGCATGATCCGTGAACATAGACCACAGAGCTTAGAGACCAGTGAGCCTGATTCGTGGATCCAGTCCAGTGAGCCACCAGACCAGAATAGGTGCACCCTGGTCCAGTCTACTCCGAGTAGCCATGGTCCATTAGGATGACTTCATACCAGGGACCTCTTAGGAGGACCCTAACCTGGAGATCTCCATTAATGGTGGTCCTTGAGCTCGATGGAGAAGATGGTGACTCTGACCCATTATCCAAAGGCCTAGAACCCAAACCAGACCCAGCAGACTATCTGGATCAATCCAGATCCATGGATACAGGAAATGGACAGCTTTGTCCAGCTCCTAATGAGGTTGCAGAATGCTTTCGGGCTTCTCAACCATCCATACTGTTCGGTTGCCCGATCTGGGATTCCAGATCGAGTAGAATAGTGGATCTGCCCTACATGGGCAGAACCATCTTGGTGACCATCTGATTTCAAGTGATCCTACCATATCCACATGATAGACCCAATCAGGGGTATCTTGTGGAATTGATTAATCTGGAAAAGTCTATTCTTGTACACATACTGAACCCGAATTGATAAAATCATATTGAGTATAATCTTGTCACCAAACATACATGAATTAAGTTAAAATGAATTAACTTAAAATTGTAACCAAACAGGACTTAAGGCAGAATTGATTCTTGCCAAACCAGAACAAATTCCGTGCAGATTTGATTCTAGAAAGAACCAAAATCTGGAACCAAATAGCATAGGTGCATACCTATTCTGAAATAGGTTAAACCAGGTTTATACCAAACCAGAGTGGACCTAACCCTGTAACCAAACAGACCCTTAAACCCTGAGGGGTAAAATGTTAATTTTGGATATTGTCTAATTAATTAGATTATCTCTTACTGTAAATCCGATAGGACTTTAGGACATTTGGATTAATGGCAAACCCAAATTAAATGAATATAAATATATATATATATTTAATTTTAAAGAGCATCCTAAAGGAAGATCAGTATTCCGTCTTCTACCAAATAGTGCAAACTCGTTGGGAAGACTGAAGAGAATCTGAGCTGAGTTGTATCCCGGAGATAGAGCTATCATATCCCTTGCACATGGGAGGCTACGACTATATTCAAGAAAGACTCACTTGTAGCGCTTCTCAGCGAAACGATTTTCTACCTTAATTAATTAAATAATTAATTGTTTATTTAACTGCAGTATTATCTATCTGTATTTATTAAGTGGCTATGTGTGCAGGAATTTAACCCAATTACACTAACAAATTATTTATGGGGTAGCAAATGTGAGCTTATCTAAAAATAATCCAAATTGATTTCTTAGTTTGATAGTTTAGGATGCCTCAAATCTGAGCTTATCTACTCTTATTTGAATCAAAAGATGATAGATATATTTTCATCAAATTTAATTGATTTTGTAATAATCTCTTCTAATTTTACATCTTGGTGTAATTATTTTAGTTATATTTTCTTTCGCCCTTGCTTATTTCACTATTTGTGCACGCACGGGGTTTTTCCTAGTTCTTATCTATATCAGCCCTATGTGAGATGTGAAAAATGACATGTCGGGGGTTTGTCCCAGTGGTAGTTTATCTCCCTTTGGGGAGGAGTGACTTGTGTTCGAGTCCCGGTGTGGTTGTTGAACGCACACCCTTGAGTTCTAACCCGCTAACCACCCCTCCCTTCCCTTAACCCCTAACATAGATAGATATATGATGTAGTTGCCTACCAAAAAAAAAAAGATGTGAAATTTGCCCCCCGGCGGAAGGTACATGAGGGCTACAACAAGCAGGCTATTGGTCCACTTTATTAAAGAATAAAAAATAATTTTTTGAAGAGACTAGCTATAAAATAGGAGCTCTCTTTGAAGAGATAAGCATAGTAATATCCTAGGAAGCACGAATACGGCGATACTTAGATACGGCGATACAGCAAGAATTATGAACAACAGCTAAGTTTTACCTTAGAATGCCGTATCCGATACAGCGATAGGGGTACGTTTCCATTTTCAAAGTATCCGTACTTCCTAGGTAATATCTTTACTATTATAATGTTTTACTTTAATTCCAACACATCCTAAAATCCTGGGCATTACAGATAATGGTCATTTGATCCAGCAGCCAGTAAGTCTCGAGGAGGCCTCCTGGTATCCCCCTCCAATAGGATGGCTGAAGTTGAATGTGGACGGAGCAGCGCTACCAAATGGGAAAGCCGCAGGTGCCAGGGTGGTGGTAAGGAATCATGATGGAGTGATCATCGCTCAGCTATCAAAACCTCTCCCAAGAGGTTCGGCCCGTGTGGCTGAAGCGGAGGCTATTCGTTTAGCCCTCTTCACTGCCGTCTCTAAAGGTTGGAGGAAGATTATCCTTGAGTCCGACGCAAAAGAAATAGTGGAACTCATAGAGGGCATCTCCACCAACCAACTTGGCGACATTGTTACTTTGATCGCGGACATCCATCACCTTCAAGGCCTTTGTGAGGACCTGGTTTTCAGGGTTATAAAGCGTCAGGCCAACTCATTGGCCCATTTCTCAGCCCAACAAAGCCTCTCTGCTAGCCTCTCTAGATTTCATTCCCAATCATTTCCCTCCCAGCTGTCCCCGGGGGCTCCTTCAATACAAGCACAGGGCCCGGCCCAAGGGAGTTTGTAAGTCTCGTTTTTTTTCTTGGCTATGAAATTACCTCTTTACCAAAAAAAAAAAAAATAAAAAAATAAAAAAAAATCTATCTATTTAAAGAATAGAATACTGCCAATTGTGATTGAACTTACTTGGGGAGAGTTCAATCGCACTTGTGGGTTAACATGTGTACCATTTAACTCCTATTAACTATGGTTAACTCCTTCCCGATTTGTCGACAGAAATGTTGATTTGATGCATAAATGGTTGTTTTAATGACAGAAATTGTTTTTTTTATTGGGTTGGACCAATAAGCATGTTCGCTGCAAGCCCTAATGGACAAGTTTGGGCAACGAGAATTTCTCTGGCAGATACCCGAGTGTCACACTCGGGCAAGCTGGTCCAGCTGACGCGTGTATGGGTTTATCACTAAGGGGTGATAGTATGTATTTTGCATGTTTCGTAGGGCGGTACACACACACTTCCCTAACTCCCCATGTGTCCTCTTTGACATCAAGTAAATATGGAGATTCACATACACCTAGGGTTAAATAATTTAACCTTAGTTTTTAGAAAAATATATTTTTTTAAAATTAACTTTGGTTATGATTCACTGATTAATGTGGCTAAATTTTTTAAAATATTTTTTCTAAAAATCAAGGTTAAATTATTTACCATTAAAGGTGAGTGAATCTTAATCTTAGTTAATTGATGTCAAAGAGGACATGTGGCAAGCTGGGAAGGTATACGTGTACCGCCCAAGAATTCACCTCTTAGTGGACAGACATTTACATGCTTTGGCTGAAGAGACTTGCCCGAGTGTGATACTCGTGCATCTGCTAGAGAAAATCCGTGCCACGACTTTGGACTTTGGATGGGCATATTAGCCCTAATATCGCCCTCCACCAGCTCTCAACTCAGGTTCAAACAGCCTAGATCTTGCAAAATCAATGGTGCACGAGAAGAAGTCCACGACGATTAAACCACGATTAATCTACATGATAAAGATTTGGTGACTATTCTCAAATTTGGTACCTTGCAAGATAGCGAGTGTTACTAACTCAACTACTAAGTCATAGAGATTAGTGTTGTACGGCCTTATATTTAAATTAAAACCAGCTCTTTACATAGTTTAATAATGAATGTTGCTGCAACAATGTTTAAAAATATGCTTTGTTGCTGCTACAATATTGAATGTAGACCTGGTCTTCCTTCTAATCTCTTTCATGTTTATCCAATTAACCACGTCATTTTTATGTTTAATGTAAGGAGACATCAACTCAAACTAAATTATTGATATTTACCGATGCTTATTGGGCCGTCAAATTAGTAGGATCCACTTCAACTAATAATTGTACGACTCTCGTTGCTCAATTGGAGCTCTGTTAGATTGCCCAAAACAAAAAAACATCCAACAAGGCATTTCTACCCAAAAAATAAAAAAGAAAAGTTCAACACGGCATTGCTATTCTTTAACTTGTTTTAAAAAACAAACTTTTCAGAGAATATTTCATAATTTGAGGAATGCTAGTTCTACTCTCAATCAACCCATACTTACCTGTTATTATTATTTTTCTTAAAATTACTTTAATCAATGAGTGGTTGGTTGAAACTTGAAAGTGAGAGTAGAGATTGATCGAGAGTAGGGCTAGCACTCCTTTTCATAATTAATACAGATTTTCAAGGTAAAAGTAGCGACACTTTCAGAGAGCTTGATTTAAAAAATAAAAAATAAATTACCAGTAGGTACGGAAGATAATAGTCACCTCCTCGTGCCGACCGTCTCATAAACCTTTGAACTATAGTTAAAAAATTAACCACTTCTTATGTTAATTTTTTTCTAAGGATAGATGTGTGAACCTTTGGGTGACTGAATCTTAACCATAATTAATAGAAATAAAAAGGAGACACATGGCTCCAAAATAAGGGACAAGACGGTAAGTCACCTCCTCAACCCCATGAGTTGATTATTTTCCATGAACGATTTTGGGGGTATGGATTTTCTATCGCGGATGCCCGAGTGTCACACTCCTGCAAGCCTCTTCAGCAGACTCGTGTAAGGGCACTAACACTTCCCTAACTCGCAATGTGTCCTTTTGACATCAAGTAAATGTGGTTAAGTTTCATGTACACCTAGGGTTAAATAATTTAACCTTAGTTCTTAGAAAAAATATTTTTTAAAAATTAACCTTGGTTATAATTCACTCATTAATGTTGTTAAAATTTTCAAAATATTTTTTTTCCTAAAAATTAAGGTTAAATTATTTACCACTAAGGGTGAGTGAATCTTAACCATAGTTACTTGATGTCAAAGAGGACACGTGGTAAGCTGGGGGGTGGTGTGCTCCTACTGGCCAGAATTCACCTCTTCTCTTCGTGGACAGATCTTTACACCCGTCGGCTGAAGAGGCTTGCCCGAGTCTGATACTCGGGCATCTGGCATAGAAAATCCGTTGCCACAAGGTTCGGAATTCGGATGGGCAATAGCCCACTGTTTATCCTTATAAATGCTAGCTAGCATGAGAGAGAGAGAGAAGGTAGTTCTTTCGTAATGGAGGAACTGAGAGAAACAAGAATAGCGGAGAACATGAGTGAAGAGGAAGAAGATGCACGAGCTGAAGTCGATATCTGGACGTATGTATTCGGATTCGCCGAAATGGCTGTGGTGAAGTGCGCAATCGAGCTTGGTATCGCCGAAGTCATAGAGGGCCATGGGACACCCATGACACTCTCTGAACTATCAACCCAACTCGGATGTGAACCCACCCCACTTCACCGCATCATGAGGTTCCTAGTCCACCGTCGTGTATTTAAAGAGAAATTCACCAGTAATGGCCCTAGCGGTTATGCCCTGACACTCCTTTCATCCCGCTTGATGAAACATGGGAAACGTAGCATGGCAGCCATGGTGTCACTAGAAAGTAGCCCTGTGATGCTCGCCTCATGGAACTCTCTAAGTGCCTGTGTTCAAGCGAATGGGCCTTACCCTTTTAAGGCCGCTCATGGCGAGGACGTGTGGAGTTATGCAACCGGACACCCCACACATAGCAAGCTCATCAGTGATGGCATGGCTTGTAGTGCTACTAAAGCCTGACTGGCTGAGAACGAAACTCCATTCCTTGGCAGTCCTCTCTTTCCCCTTGTTGGTATGAGCCATCATCACCATGTCTAGCATCAACCTTATATCTTTGAGTTTGTGTTCCTCTTCTTCTTCAATCACCGCTTCTACAATAATCACCTTCCCTTTATCCTCTGGAATTGCTTCTCTACATTTTCTCAGTAAATCAATGCACTCCTCATCTCCCCAGTTATGCAGAACGCACTGCAAGCACCAAAACGATAATTATAAAACATTTTTTTGCTATTTTTAAAAATAAATAGCACCAGTGGTCTATTGGTAGAATAGTATACAGTGATGGAAGTAACCCAGAATTGGACTTGGAGTCAAATATACAAACCTTGAGAAAGGCAGCATCAGTGTTGGGTACGAAGTTGAACATGTCTCCCCCTTGGTGCTCAACACCATCACAGGACGGCGCCGCAGATACAACATGAGGAAGATCGAAGTTGATGCCTCTGATCCAAGGGAAGGCTTTCACTAGCATCCGCAGCGTAGTCCCATATGTTATTATCTATATGCTAAAAGGCAGAGTTTACCGATCACCAATTCGTATGTAGCAGTAGACCCGTAGATAAGAATTCCAGAATCTGTATGTTTGAGAACAGCAACAAAAAATCTGTAGATCACCAGCAACTCGTCAGTAGAGAAGATCGAGGCACGTGTTATGACACGCTGACCTTAAGGTGAAATCCGCCCCTACAGGTTCTTCTCAACCTGTGATGCTCGTAGGATAAATGCGGGCACCCCCAGGATACAACGATCTGTTCCAGAGATAAGGGAGCACTCTCCTTTCTCTGGTCACAGCGAACTCAACCGTAAAAGAAAATTCGGAAGATCACAAAAGAAAGCTTTTTGAAAGAACTCTGAAATTCGTGTTTGTTATTGTGTATTGTTTACAGAAACTAATACACTTATATAGAATTTCTAAAAACCAAAAGGAAATTCTTTTAGATCTGAAACCGAAATAGGAAATTAAATTCTTAATACCGTTTTTAATAGAGTGATTAAATATTTTATAACAGTAATAAAACGGTAATAAAACGGTAACTTTTAGTAACCCAAAAGCCAAGGAGAAGTAAGATAAATAACAAAAAATAAAAAACCATTCAAGACCCCACGCGCGCAGCCCAGCCCGGCCGGCCGCGCGTGTGTGTGTGTGTCTTTGATGTTTGCGCACCGGCGCGACCCGCAACGCGTCGCGCATGAAGGGTTTCCGGCCCGGCTCGCCGAATTCCCATTGAAACCACTTTGGCCTCCCCTTGGGCCTCACACATGCGCAAGGGCCTAGCCCACTCCTTTATTATTACCCAAGTATGAAAGTGTTAGAGTTTATAAACTCTTTCACAACTTTCTCTCTTTCCGATGTGGGACTAAAAACACAAGGCAAAAATTAAGTTTTACACTTTTTACACAACACCAACAACACCAAAGAACCCCACACACAAAATACAACACCATCAGCCCCAGCTACATCCACCAGCGTGCCCACCCCATCAAACACATCGCAACACTCGTCGACAATCGACATTCAGTGAAGCCTATTCGTGCTTTGCAATCTGTTATCGTGGCTTATCCTAGTTATTCGTAACACTGCAGTTTGTAGCGTTTAATTTTGGATTGCTACTGAGACCGTCTTTTTCCCGAGCACGAAATTTCAGGTGGGCCCATTTTCACATGATGGGCCTCACCTGAAATTCGTGATCGGGATCACTGTCTCCGTGGTCTCGACCCTAAGACAGTCACATGAGCATTATCCTTCATCTAAGTCAAGGCTGCATGTACTTACTTATTAGAGCTAGTATCAGAGGTACAATAAAGTGATAAAATAAAGATAAGATGAGATACACTCAAAGATCACGGGTTACTCCTTTTTGTTACAATTACACGATCCAAGAATTATGAATATATTTTTCCTTAGTTGTGCACATGGTATTTTTCTTTTGGAACGAGGAAAACTGTGGTTAACGGGGACCCGATCAGATTTATTAAAATAAAATAAAAAAGAAACATAGAGGAAAAAGAGAGAAAAAGGCGTGTCACAAGGGCGAACAAGGATCCCCCCAAAAACGGTTACACAAAAAAACACCCTAACAAGGACAAATCCGAGACACAAACACACAAAACCCCACGGGACACATAGTAGCACTGCAGTGTGCAGTAGCGTTCCATTTAAGTCAAGGTTGCTACTTACCAGTTAGCAAACACTTGACGATGGGACACCACACACATAGCAAGCTCTTCAGTGAAGCAATGGCTTGTGATGCTAGGGTGGTGGTGCCTGCAATTGTCGACGAGTGTTGCGATGTGTTTGGTGGGGTGGGCACGCTAGTGGATGTAGGCGGGGCCGATGGTACTACGCTGCGGGTGGGTGTTAGTGAAGGCCTTCCCTTAGATCAGAGGCATTAACTTCGATCTTTCTCATGTAGCATCCGTGGCTCCGATCATTTATGTGGAGTTTAAATGAGAACAAAATTAAAAAATGCACCAGTATAGATCGGATCACAATCAATTGGGAGAGTTCAATCGCACCCACAGATCAACACGTGTCCCTTCTAACTATTTTTTTCTACAATTGAGTGTGATCCAATCATAGGATTCGAACCCGGGTCTGTACCATGGCAGGGTTCAATTCTACCACTAGACCACTGGTGCCATTTTGGTTGAAAAAACAAACATAAACAATTTAATATTTTATTTGTATAACTAGACCCAAAATTCTCTCAAGTCCGGTTATGCCCCAGAAGTTTAACGTCTCCTTATTGACACCCCTTAACTGTGGTTAAGATTCATCCACTATTAGTTAATGAATTTTAACTGAGGTTAAAATTTTAAATTTTTTTTCTAAAAGCCAAAAATAGGTAGGTGAATCTTAACCAGAGCTAAGGGGTGTCAATAAGAACACATGGTGACCTCAAGGGCATAACCAGCCTCCTTGGAGTCCGGTTACAACTTGAGAGAATTTGAAGTCTTGTAACTATTGTATCTGTGCTGCTTGGAGTGGGTTCTGCATGACTGGGGAGATGAGGAGTGCATTGATATACTGAGAAAAAGTAGAGAAGCAAATCCAGAGGACAAAGGAAAAGTACTTACTGTAGAAGCGGTGATTGAAGAAGAACAGGAACACAAACTCAAAGATGTAAGGTTGATGCTAGACATGGTGATGATGGCTCACACCATCAAGGGGAAAGAAAGGACTGCCAAGGAAAGGAGTTACTGTTGTACCTTTGGTGATTGATTCAAAATTAATTAAATAAAAGAATTAAATATTAATTTATTTAATTTTACTATAGCCATTAAAGGCTTTAATGGTAGGAAACGTTTTAAAAGTTTATTATCATAATTAGTCACTAATGTGGGCTTTAATGGTAGGAAACGTTTTAAAAGTTTATTATCATAATTATTAGTCACTAATGTGACAGTTTTAGAATTCCAAAAAACCTATTTAGTTTTCTATATATATACTATGTAATGTCTCCTCCAAAAAAGAGAGAATATTAGAAAAATGTTTTCTCAACTATAATATTTTCTTATGTTTGAGAATTTTTCTTTTGAGAGATTGCTAGATAAGAAACATAGTAAGGTGTGCGACTATAGGTTATGCACGCCTATAGTCAGGGTTAGATTTGTGTGGAGCTGTTGTATCCTGGAGGCATCGTGTCTATCAACCCAGTGTATTTGTGGGGGGCGCGAAATGTCTTAAAGAAAGCGACGTAATCCGCGCCTCACTTCACATGATCTACCAATGTTCTAACAGTTTTACAAGTACAGGAATTTCTGGAATAAAAGTTGTTATTTTGTTCGAGTTCTTCAAAGACTGCAATTTGTGTTGGATAACGATTCCAGGTAATTTACCCCTATGGGAACAACAATTTTAAGACAATTCGTTCAAAATTCCTGTAATTGCTCTTGGAGTTGTGGAGAACACAGTAGCACAAAAGTTGCAGTTCAGAAAAATCAGGAGTTGCACACACGCATGGGTAACACTCCCAATGAACGGTCAGATCTCTTAAACTCAATTTTTATATTTTCAGATGATTGTTGATAGAATTACTTGTGAAACTACATGCTATATTTTATTGTCATATATAATTACATGACTTGATAAATTGCAATGACTGTAAATGGTTGGACACAAGTAAGAGGATAAATTAACTGAATATATGGAAATTAGAGAAGTGAAATCCTAAGTTAAATTATTTTAAGATGTGTAATTGTTTAGTTATTGTAAAGACTAAATAATTTAAAAAAAATATTATTAGGATATGACTGAATGAGATGTGCCTTTATAATGAGGTAGATAGAATTTAGATCTTGATCTATAAAGTGAGTTAGAATTAAGAAAAGATTTTTTGAAAATCCTTTTCATCTGAAATTCTAAAAATAGTGGGGGTTAAGATAAATTCAAAATTCAAAATCTAATTGGAACTAGTATTTTTAATACTAGTGTGCTCTTATCTCCAAATGAAAGAGAGGGTGCAAGACAGAATATGAAATTTGGAAATATCCAAATTTAAATTATTTCAGAACTTGGGGATATTAAGCAATGGTTAAATTTAATTATCCTAAAATAATTAAATTATGACCTACACTAGGAGATGTGTTTTTACTGGTTATGTGATTAACAGTAAAGCTTATAGATTCTTAGGCATTGAAAATAATGTTATATTTGAATCAAGTGAAGCTAATCTTTTTATTCTGAAAATAGTGGGAGTTTAAAACTAATGATCTTAGCTCTAAAACTCTTACATTAATTAATTCAGATGAGACTGAAATTAAACAATGAAAGAGTAAAAGAGCTAAAAAGATTAAAGATTTTGGGTCTGACTTTTATCCCTATAATTTAATAATTAACTAAATTTTTAAATGGTGATTTAGATGAAGAAATTTATATGGATTGATAATAACTCATGGATATAATACAAATGAAAGTAATATGTATATATTACAAATATAATGGTGATTGTGGAGTAATCATTTGTCTATATATAGATGATTTACTGATTTTTGGAACAAATCAAAAAATCATAAATGAGACAAAAGAATTCGTGTCATCTCAATTTGACATGAAGGATATTGAAGAGATGAATTTAATTATTTGAATTAAAATAATTAGAATAAATGATGAGATAAGTTTATCTCAATATCATTGCATTAAAATTATTATTAAAATACAATTATTATGATTATAGTAATATTTGTACTCCAATTGATCCTAGTATTTATCTTTCACCTAATGAAGGAGATAGTATAAACTAAAATGAATATGCTAGTGTAATTGGAAGTTTGATATATGCTATGAATTGTACTCATATGCAGTCGAAAAATTAAGCAGATACACTAGTAATCCCGTAATCCCAATAGGGAGCATTGGGATGCAATTAGCAAAGTGATTAAATATTTAAATATATTTAAATATTTAAAGAAAATCATAAATTCTGATTTTTATTATGGAAGATACCCTTCTTAAATTGAAAGGTATAGTAACGCTAATTGGAATTATATTTCTAATGAATATAAAATAACAAGTGGTTATATATTCATTATTGGTAGTGGTGATGTTTCTTAATAATGTAAGAAACAATTTGGTCTATTTTTTACTATGAAATCGACAAAAATTGCTCTTGCTTAGCAGGAGAAGAAGCTGAGTAGCTTCAGAACTTTTTGTTCGATATTCCTTTTGGAATAAAATTATCCCTGCAATTAAAATTAATTGTGATTGCAATGTTGCAATAAGTAGAGCTAATAACACTCGGTATAATGGTAATCTCGAATTATATTTGAGAAAAATTTCAAAATTATATTCGAGATAATTCCTACGAGATGGAATTATAATTAAGAGAATTCCTATAAAATGGAATTATATCTAAGAGAATTCATAAGAGATGGATTATATTTGAGAACTCCTATGAGATGGAGTTATATCTGAAAATGAAATCAGATGGCCAGAAAATTTGGCAATTCCCTTTACTGAAGGCCTAGTAAGGGAAGAATACATCGAGGGGAATGAGACTTAAGCTAATTGAAAATAAATCAACTGTAATGGTAACCCAACCTGAAGACTGGAGATCCCAAGAACAGGTTTAATGGGAAGAACAAGTTACAGAGTGGTTTGAGGTGAAGCACTATAATAGGAGAATAATAGTAATAATATTATTACTCTCCAAGTCTCTTCCTATGGTATGAATAGTGCATAAAGTATGTGACGATTAGAGGTTGAGGGTTTCCTCTTAATGAGATCTATAGCTCTATTGAGTGGGATGTAGAGTCACATAGGCATCCTTAATAGACTCACCTATATAAGTGTGGAAGTGGGGCCGCTTCCTATGAGAAATCGGCTATTTCTCTAGAGCACTTATTAAACCAGGATAAAGCACATGGCCGAAAAGTGCTGGCTTAGACATCTGTAGACTCTGTAAGAGTTAATATGTTTAAGGTATAAAGACTCATCACTAAAAGAGCTCAGTTTTGAATACCAAGATCTATGATCTATGGTAACTGAGTCTCTGGTGAGAATTTTACTTTAAACTATGCAAATGTTCAAATCTATGTGACACCTTTTGCTTATGCATTAAATCTAATTTTACCCAGCAATTTTATTTTTTCTTCACGATTTTGTTATTTTTGAATCAAGTGGGGGATTGTTGTACCTTTGGTGATTGACTCAAAATTAATTAAATAAGAGAATTAAATATTAATTTATTTAATTTTACTATAGCCATTAAAGACTTTAATGGTAGGAAACGTTTTAAAAGTTTATTATCATAATTAGTCACTAATGTGGGCTTTAATGGTAGGAAACGTTTTAAAAGTTTATTATCATAATTATTAGTCACTAATGTGACAGTTTTAGAATTCTAAAAACCTATTTAGTTTTCTATATATATACTATGTAATGTCTCCTCCAAAAAAGAGAGAATATTAGAAAAATGTTTTCTCAACTATAATATTTTCTTATGTTTGAGAATTTTTCTTTTGAGAGATTGCTGGATAAGAAACATAGTAAGGTGTGCGACTATAGGTTATGCACGCCTATAGCCAGGGTTAGATTTGTGTGGAGCTGTTGTATCCTGGAGGCATCGTGTCTATCAACCCAGTGCATTTGTGGGGGGCGCGAAATGTCTTAAAGAAAGCGACGTGATCCGCGCCTCACTTCACATGATCTACCAATGTTCTAACAGTTTTACAAGTGCAGGAATTTCTGGAATAAAAGTTGTTATTTTGTTCGAGTTCTTCAAAGACTGCAATTTGTGTTGGATAACGATTCCAGGTAATTTACCCCTATGGGAACAACAGTTACGGTCTCAGCCAGGCAGGATTTAGCCAACATATAGTAAAGCCCATTCATGTTGTCCAATCCAGGGTTACCTAGCTCACTGCCTACTAGTGCGAGAACCAATTCACGGTTCGGTTCATTCCGGTTCGTGAAATTGAGCGAACCTGCTACCTGAACACAATAGCTTTGGTTCGGCGAATTTTTTGTTCGGGTTCGGCAAATTTATTGTTTGAGTTCGACGAATTTGTTCTTTAAATTCAGTGAACTTATACTTCGAGTTCGGCGAATTTGTTCTCTGGGTTCGCGAACCAGCCATAAAACCTTTTTTTTTTTTTCTAAAATAACCTATTTTTTAATACTTTTTTTTAAATTAAATATTTACAATATATTTATTTACACAATTTATATAGTATATTAATATTATATAAGCGAACCAAGCTAGCGAACCAAACTAAAGAAGTAAACAAACCGAGAAATGAACTATCTCATCCTACCCCTAGCGAACCAAGTTCACTCTAGAGTGGCGAATTGCGAACCCGAATTCAAACCAAATGAACAGACGAATCAGGTAACATTGGTCCAATCTGTTATCATGATTTTTCCTTAATTGTACGTAGCACTGCAGTGTGTAGCGTTCCATCTAAATCAAGGCTTGCCCTTACCAGTTACCAAGCATTTGAAGTATGAAGTTCTAAATTTATTGCTCTCCTCTTCCCTTTTTTTGTGTAGCCTCTAGGGGAGATCGATCGCCCAAACTCGTACGTAAAAATAAAAAAATTTTAAAAAAAAAAATTCACCAAAACGGCGTTTTTGGCGATCGATCACCCCTAGGGGAGATCGATTGCCCAAATACGTAAAAAAAATAATAATAAAAAATAAAAAATAGGGAGATCGATCGCCTAATGCAGGAGTTCGATACCGACCCCAAAGAAACACAAAAAAAAAAAAATTAAATTAAAAAAATAATAATAATAAAATAAATATCTCAATTTTATTTTTGATTGATGCTTTCTATGCTTAATTGAGATATATTGATTTAGCATCTATTTTTGTGTGAATATTTCTTGTTTTGTACTAACCCTGTTAGGTACTGTGTGAACAAAGTTTAGGATGATTCATGGAAACACTCCCTTTCTATCTTTCATCATGGTTTGTCTTTCACCAGTCAGGTATTATTGTTTCATCTCTATTTGTGCTTAATTTCTATTTTTACATTGTCTTCAATGTAAACTTCAAGTTTAGGGTTAAGAAATAATAGGCCAGACTATTATTTTATTTACTATTCTTGGGTGATTATGCAACTATGAAATAGAATAAAACATGCAAATATTGAATTTTTTTTAGATAGTTCTATTCTAAATTTGAAAGATTGTGTTACATATAGGGTAATCCAAATCTTATTGATTGGGTTGAATTTGAGAATACATAATCCCAAATAGACATTGTTTTTAACCATTGATTGAACTATAAAGGCTTAAATTTTTTTCAAATGTCGAGAATACACTTTGAAATTTTCATGAAGACTCTAATACATTGTCTAGTAAGGTTTGAAACTAAATTTATTGATTAATGCTTTTGTTAACTCATAGGAAGTTGGATAACCTAGAAATTGAACGCCAACTTTGACTAAAGAAAAAAAAATGATAGAAAAATGGGTTACCTGACCAGGTTTTACACTTAGTAACCGGGCCTCTTGCCTCACTAAGCATACAGAGTTTGCGTCAAACCATGTGATTTTTAAAATAGATAAAATAACCTAATTTGACTAGTTTGAGTTTGTAGCCAAGTTAACTCGAGTTACTAAGCCCTTAGAGGTGTCTTCACACCTGGTGCCCTAAAGTCATCTGGTTTGGGAGTCACCGGCCTAACACTCGCTACATGGGTTGTCTAGAATGCTTAATGGACTTAGATTTTGAACAGTCACACTTATAACAAAAAAAAAAGTATTGAGTGAAAGCCTTGGGGTTGGTAGTTTAAATTTAAAGAAAATTCATATAACAAGTGAGAAGACTGAAAAACTATTGAAAAGTAAGGTTGATATCATACATGCGATGGTTAGTCACATTACATATCAAAAAAAATTCTGACAAATCTTTATAAGCTTAAATTTTCAGAACTGGTAAAGAATTGTGTGAAATTGAGAATGTGAAGAGTTGAAAATTCAACCTTGTTGATAATTTGTGGATTATTTTGTATGCATTGTGATTCTGGAAAATTTGGAATATGATTTTGAAAATTGTATGTTTTACTTGAATATATTGCATAGTTACAAAGTAATACAGATGTTTGTAGGTGTCATCACTGTAAACCTTCACGAGACTTCACTCGTCCTTTAGGGCCACCTAAGGGTTTAAAAGGCTTGTTGCATATGTAAAATGCAACCGGGCATCCCACGAAAGGGGATGTGGGTTTAGTTTAGTTTAGTTTTATTTTATTTTTCATTGCTCGAGGACTAGCAATGTCTAAGTTTGGGGTGGTGATCGGTGCTAAATATTATACATAAAAGCACCTCAAATTTAACTTGTTAACCCTATAGAGTATTCTTTTAAATATTTTTATGCTACTTGGTTTTTTATTCTTGTTTCAGGTTCATGTGAGAAAAAAAAAGATAAAATAGAAGATTTACAAGCTTCAAAGATTCAAAAAATCTCAGAAAAGATAAGAACAAAAGAAAGAAAAATAAAAGAGAACGAAATCGCAGAAATCTACCTTGATGGATCGATTGGTCAAAACCGCATTTCTATCAATAGAGGGGTAGTTTGGTTATTTTCCTTAATCCAAAATTTATCAAACTTTTTGGGTAGATTCTAGATGACCTAAAGTAACTATGTTTCAAATTTGGGTCAATCCGATTAGAATTGAGCTCTCTAGAAGTATTTGAAGTTCAGTGGCAAAATTATAAATAGGGTGAATAATATTCCGTGAATAGTGTTTTAACACTTTTCAACTGTATTATTGCCTTCATAAATGAGGGTTTGATCTTCATTCAACCCTAAGAGAGTTTAGAGAGAGAAAAAGAAGAGTTGGACCTCAATTAGAAGTCCTTATTCTATGAGGATTCTATCTTTCTCTTTTTTCCTATAAAATGAGAGATTCTTTGTAGAAATTCGGTGTAGAAAATTTTGTAGAGATTTTGGATTTGAAGAAGAGAAGCTCTAGAGATCAAGGAAGCAATGAAGAAGAGTGCAGAGCTTTGTCTATGAAGATGATGCATTCCTCCCTCATGATGAATGAATTTCCATTCTAGGGTTTCGATGAAACCCTAGCCAAGTAACTGTGTCTTTTATTTTATTTTTATTTAGATTCTCTGAATTGTAAGACATTGATTGCATAAATTAGAGGGTTATTTCAACAACCGGATTTATTGATTTATATTCGATTTCAATGGAATTTTCATCATTGTCTTAGGTGTTATGAATTTGAAATTGAACTCACTTGTGTTAATTTTCGTTAGAATTTAAACATAGGTTTTATACAATGGTTTTAATATATCGAGAGATTAAATTCAAAGATATTTTATGCTAAGAGAAGACGGGTGATTACACAACCATAGATTAATGTGTATCATTCGTGCTAACCGAAGATACGATATGCTTAGAATATAATTCCTTGAACTTTTCTTAATCAGTTGAGAGGGGACGTGTTGTCACTCTAATTAGAATGTTTGCAAATTAAGAAGTTAGAAGAAATTCAAAATAGGGATTAGTATTAGGTTAGTGGTAGATTCGATCACCCTATATTTTCTCTTTCAAATGATTGAAAACCAGTAGTTGATAATTAATTAATTAGAAATCATAATTAGTTTAATTCATTGTTTTAGTTTAATCAAACAAAATTCAATTGTCTCAATTATTAGTTTAAAATTAATCTGAATAAAAAGCAACAAAACCAGCGCAGGAACGATACCCTTGCTAGTATTATTCTACGGATTTATTACTAAGAAAGAATAATTTAAGATTGACTGACGATCAGACTCCATTTGCTAGCCTCACGGATAATTTCATTACCTTCACGAGCAAGATCACATCCCTCAACTTCCACTTGTGTCCACTTTGCAATGTTTAAATCATTCTCTCATGCAAAACAAATAATTGGTTGGTGGAGGTTGAGAGTAGGGCTGACCGAGAGTAGGGCTAGCACTCCTCATCTTATGAATATAGTTATTTTTATAAGATGGTCTCCACATTCAGTAGATCACCAGCTCCCAAATTAAATGATCAATCTTGCAGGTTCAAACACCATAGATCTTGCAAAATCAATGGTGCACGGAAGAAGTCCATGAAGATTAATCCACATGATTAATATTTTGTGACTATTATCTAATTTGGTAGCTTGCAAGATAGCGAGTGTTACCAACTCCACTACTGTGGGGGATAATCCTCTGATCGTCCACGCATCATTAGCTTAGGTTGACTCGTAGAAGGATGAAAGTATGATCACAGCTCTCCTTTGTTGATATGGGTGGGAGACCCTCCTGTCAGAGTCCTCCACTGATCAAGTCAGTATACGTTGAAGATGAAATACAAAGAACAAGCTTTGAGAAATAGAATGTCATAAGGCATTTTATTTTTGAGTAAGACTCTCTCCTTGATGAAGGGCCCCTTCTGGTAGAGATTCAGTCATCATAGCCCTCTCATTGGCTCTTTTTCATCCTCCTCTCTTTGTGAGAGGTCTGGGGTATTTATAGGCCTGAGTTCGGATGTCTTTGCATGCTCATTAATGCTCATGCACGATCTTACCACTTTCTTTGTGATCATTACCAAATATGTCAGATGAATCTTCCTTCATATGTGCCGCACGTGTAAGCCTACTTTCTTTGAACGTGCCACACGTGGAAGTCTACTTTTTTCAGGTCGGTTTTGGATTGTTTTTGAGCTGAGATGACCATCATTAACTCCTAATTGTCAGAAAGATCATCTCCTGATTACTTTGTCCTGAAAGTCAGTTTCGTCATCTACGTTAGTCTCGTCCTTCATGTTGGTATCCTCCGACATGTTGATACCGTCCTCTACGTTGGTATCGTCCTTCAACCATGAATATTGATATCATGCCTTAACTATGAGCTACAAAATCGTCCTGATAACGACGATTTCGAACACCGTCCTGATGACGACGAATTCTGACACCGTCCTTCGGAGCACGGATATTCTACTCGCCCTTGCCATACTTGCTCCAATTTACGAATTTTATCCATTACAATTATCCATTTACGATGCTTTGAACATCCGTTCGGAGTATCGTAAATTGAAGATTTTGACGTTGGAGAATACCTACTGACCCACGGAAGGCAAAACATTGCTCGCAGCATAAGGACTGCCATGACAACTGTATGCAATTGTTCCATACACAAGACGAACAATCGTGTCTCATTTAATATTCGGCAGGTCATCATCATTACTGCTTGCGGGACTCGAGACACGCAAAAACTTGTGACGGTTAGCTTAGCATAGAGGAAGACGATTATATCCTTTGGCTTTCATACGTGTCTAGCAAAGATGAGGGCCAATTTCGTCCTACCATGATTTTCTTCTGTCATGCCGACTTCAATTCTGCATGTTACCATTTTGCCCTTGTGTATATGCTCGTGTACGGTGGAGATGGAGGGCATTTTCGTCCTAGCATTTATTTTTCTTGTATAAATAAGATGAGATAGCCCTCATTTTTTCACTTCGATCTTCATTTGTATCAATACTTTGTCGACCTAAAGAACCTTCTTGTGACTGCGACCAAGCATCAGTGCAACCTTGTCTTCTTCAATTTCCAGACCTATCTTCAGACTTCTGATAAGTTCTTGCTCTGTTGATCTTTCCCGATCTTGGCTTCATAAACTGGATTGTGCCTTACGGTTCGTGCTGTCTTTGGAGATCTGGAGAAGGAGATGGCAGAGGACTGTGATGAGCAACTGAAGATTTCCTGAATTTTGAAGCACTGATCAAGGATTCCTAGGATAAATCCATCCGGGATGGTTGTTCTTTCGTTGTCATCATCATCTCAGAGAGGAATCAAACTGTGGATAATCCCTCTCACGGTCGAGTGTGCACAACGACGGTTTGAGCCTTCTGCTGAGCCTAGTGCACCTCCCGTCGAGTTTGTGTCTGGACCTGAAGAGCTTCTTGGGGGCACATCCCCTCGTTGACTTGTGAAGAAGACTTAATTGCCGCCCAAAATTCCCGATCCTTTCTTCTTGATGTAACGGTCGCATTCAGCTTTCCTAGGCCTCTGTATTTTTCTTTTTTTTGTAATCGCCTCCTTCGTCCTTCCGATATTCTATGAATATAATGTCTCTTTACAATTCTTTACATTGACATGCATATTGCCTTTACACTAATTTTTGCACATTGCCTTTATATTGTCTTTACATTTGATCGTCCTTTTTTCCGAGCGTAAGAGCGGTAACATGATCAAGAGATAACTAACTTTAAGCACGGGAACATAGGTACGGGAACATAAGCACAGAGACGTAAGCACGGAGACATAAGTATGGAAACATTAGCACGGAGACATAAGCACAGAAACATGATAAGACAATACATCGTAAATACAATAAATCAGATGAAATTTCGTAGGCTAAACCTTGAATTCTTTTTTTAAGTAAACACTTAGTTTAGATGACATTTCATTTGATCGTGCCCCGTGGTGAGTACCACGTTCATATGAAAAGTCATGACAATTAATTCGAGACATGTTTTTAGATAATTCATTGAGCTTTGTTCAAATATTGCATTGGATATTTGTTTTGACAATGCATTGATTGTTCATCGTGGTTTGACAATTCATTTGAGCATTTATCGATGTTTTGACAATTCGTCGAGCATTCATCAGACATTGCTTTTGTCAGTTCATTCATTTTATGATTTTGACATTTCCTTTTATATTTCATCTGATAATTCATTTAGAGGACAGAGAAGCATCTCCGTCTTGCGTAGAGGACGGAGAAGGATCTCCTTACGGGTATGTATACTATGGCTAAGGCTTAATGTAAAGGATAAGATGATACCCCTTGAGGACAGCATGATTCAAGCCCTGTACAATCATCGGCGGGCACTCATCCTCTGCATCTTTGTCATACAGTACGTTCGACAAAGGAAATGGCATTCTGCATGGGCTCATTCATGGTTTAGCTCGGGTTTGTCCTCCGTAAGGTGGGTGATCGTCAGTCCTGATATAAATGTCTTGTTTTAAGCAAGTCAGTATAGGACATAAGCATTAGAGTCTAGAGATACTTATCGTGTAGTTGTTGATCGTTAATAAAGCATAGTCGAATGTCGAAGGTCGATACTAGTCGAGAGTATCGTGCATGACCATCATGGGACGTAACTTGAAGACCTGAGGATGCGCTCATTTTCAAGAACGAGACTGTGGAGTCATGCTCTGAGGACAAGCTCGGGAATCGTGCTCTAGGGACGTATCTTTGGAGGACATAGCTCTGAGGACTCAGCTCAGGAAACATGCTCATTAGGGCGAGCTCGGGCTCAGATGCGGTGGTCGTGAGCACGGGAACAGTTGGCGGCGTTGGGCACAGGCTCGGATGACAGCGTTGAGCACGAGTATACCCAATAGGTGATCAATTACGTGATCGCACATGCCGTAGTATAACATTGACATACCACTAAGTAGATAGCAGGAAGCATCAAGTATTGACAGAGTGCAGGGATATCTTCATTGGAGAACAGCAGGTGGACAAGGCATATTCCATAAAGGATTAGGTGGTCATGATCGATCGCGACATCATGGAAAGCATCAAGTGGTGCGGAGAACATCAAATGAAGTGGAGAGCATCAGGTGGGTGACGGTCTTCATCTACATAATCTTTTGGGGTCGTGGTGTGCATGACTCAAGCCCCGCAATCTTCCTTCTTCTCCTGGCTTTCCTTCCTTTCTCTCTTGCCTTTTGCATCGTCCTTTTCTCTGATGATTCTTTACTTTATTCATAGGTTTTTAGAGTTATCATGGCTTGTGTGGTCATGAAAGTGTCTCATTTTCTCTCCCCGCCTATCTTTACTTAGAAAAACTTGGTACGATGAATTGTCATTTCAGGAAGTCTAGTTGCTTTACCCTGACCTCCATTAGTCTATCCTATTTGGGGACCTTCAACATTTAATAATTAGACAAGAGAAGAGATTTCATCTTGCGCGTCCATCTTGATCGATCAAGAATGGTGCTCAGAGGGGACGGAGCATCAAGAACGAAGAATCGAATTGAGCTCCCTGAATTGATGAGCATGATTTTCAGTGAGAGCTTGTTTGATGCCCCTTGTCACAGGCTGCATTTGAACCTTTTTAATCATAGGAGACAGCTTCATAGCTTTTACATGACAACCTGAGTGTTTTCATCGATTTAGTCAGATGACCACGACACTTATGTCAGTGCTCCCAAGCTCAGGGACATTTGGTGATGTCAATGACAGTGCGAGAGGGCCGCCCATCTTATGATTCCTCCACCACGAATTGCATTATGGTCAATAGGTAACTAACAAGGACTTGGTCAGCCTGGCTTTGATATAGGCCCCTCACCATCTTCTGATTGCCTCATTTAAATGATGCTTGTTCAGTCGTCCTTACTGCTGATACTGACTACGACTTTTATCCAGCTCATGCAGGCGCCGATCTAGCTGATTTGATTGACTCGCATAGACTGTCTTCTTACGTTGCGCATACGCAGGGAACCCTTCTCATCCGAGGAGTCTTACCGTGGTCTCTGCCTCGGATAGCTTGCTTCTATAGGGGTTGCCATGCATTGGCGGGGATGTTTGTCGTGCCCCTGGTCCTCCGAGAGGGGATTGGAAACGAAGCCGACGTCGCACGTTCGGCCTTGGTGAGGTCTCTCTTCAAGCACCACGACGCGGAGAGTTTTGGTCGCCTGACTTTGCCTTGCGGATCATCTTGATTCTCTAGATGCAACGTTGGGTCCTAAGGAGAATATGCGTTGGCTCTCGGATCCACAGGGGAATCGAGTCAAGACACAGGGAGGTCATACTCATCAGCGTCCATCTGCTGGTTTCTTCTTAATTGAGCCAATCATTGATTGTTATTGTTGTTGCAATAATGCAGGGGCATGGTTAACCTGAAATATATCTCCCTCAAGAGGAGATAACCAAGATGTATGCCGTGATGCATCCCTCCCATCAAGAACTTGCCTTGACGTCGGACCATTTCTGAGGCAATAGGTCTAGTCATTTTATCGGAGCTCTATCTTCCATGAGCAAATAACATATATGAACGACGGGGGGATCGTTTATAAGTTTCTCACAGACGGCGCCAATTTTTGTGAGAGGAAATCCTCTTATTGTCAAAGTATCATTAGTTCAGGTTGACTGGTAGAAGGATGCAAGTATGATCACAGCTCGCCTTTGTTGATGCAAGTAGGGGCCCCTCCTGTCAAAGTCCTCTGATAATTAAGTCAGTATATGTTGAAGATGAAATACAAAAAACAAGCTTTGAGAAAGAGAATGTCTTAAGGCATTTCAGTCGTCATAGCCCACTCCTCTGCTCATTTTCATTTTCCTCACTTTGTGAGAGGTCTGGGGTATTTATAAGCCTGAGTTTGGATGCCTCTGTGTGCCCATTAATGCTCATGCACAATCTTACCACTTGCTTTGTGATCATTACTAAATATGTCAGACGAATCTTCCTTCATACGTGTCACATGTGTAAGCCTACTTTCTTTAATACGTGTCACACATGTAAGCCTACTTTCTTCATGTCGGTTTTGGATTGTTTGTGGGATGAGATGACCATCATTAACTCCTAATTGTCAGAGTATAAAGATCACCCCCTGATTACTTTGTCTTGAAAGTCGGTTCCGTCCCCTACGTTAGTCTCATCTTTCATGTTAATACCGTCCTCTATGTTGGTATCATCCTTCATGTTGATACTGTTATCTACGTTGGTATCGTCCTTCGACCACAAATACTGATATCATGCCTTGACTACGAGCTACGAAATCTTCCTGATTACGATGATTTCGGACACCGTCCTGATGACAACGAATTCTGACACTGTCCTCCAGAGCACAAATATTCTACTCGCCCTTGCCATACTTGCTCAAATTTTACGAATTTTATCCGATACAACTACTAATCATAGATATTAGAGAGGACTAATCATAGATATGTCTTATGCTAGGCCTAGTTTGGTAATAAAAATATAAAAGAATAGTATTTTTGTCTACTAAATTTTTTTCTTGTAATTCTTAAAATATTCTTTTTTTTTTTTTTGTGCCGATATCATTTACCGTTTAGTACAGTTAGGAGTTAGCTTGGGCAAGGGAGCTCTTGCAACTCATAACCGGGGGGGTTGAATCCTAGACTTTCCGCAAAGAGAGGCCACACCCCATCACTGGCGCAAGTTTGAGTTGCTCAAGGGGAGCTCCTATTTATATAGTTAAGAGTAGTGCCAGTCCTAGTTCCAAATACCCTGTGAGTGTTAGTTGAGACTTGAGAGGGATGCTAGCAGCTGTCGCACAAGTAAAAAATTCTCTAGTTGCAAAAGTCAAATTTTTGCAAATTTGCACCAAGTGTAACACGTGGTGTTATTATTATTTTTGAGTGTTTAGCCTCAAATCACATTTACTCCAAATTTTTCCATAGACGCAAGTTAGGCCTAACATGTGGAGATGTTTCATTATTTTAGAATGTGTGACATTTGTAGCGTGCATCTTTGGAAGATTTGCGACTGGGGCTAGCAAGATTCTTTTTTTTTTTTTTCCTATTTCTTTCTTCCGTTGAACAAACTAAACACACACGCCTAAGCCACAAGGCCATTGTTACCTTCAACCGGTTTTAAAAAGCAAACTTTTAGGATTTTGAAAGTTTATAGGAAAAAGATTAGCTTTGGTGGCTGCCCGAGCGCTCGGGCATCTACAAAACAATGGGCACCTGTCATAATTTAAGGGAAAAGTCATTTAATTGTCTCCCTATGATTTTGACTTCTCTTCATTTGATATCTTTTCCATTTAAAACGCCACAAACCCTTTGTGGATGCCCGAGCGCCCAGCTCGGGCAGCCACCAAAGCTAATCTTTTTCCAGGTTTATAATGCTTTCGAAGTTAAAAATAAGGACACTTATCACTACTACATATAGCTTGAATTCTGCCACTAGGGCTGGCATTTCTCTCATAGTTAATCTCTTTTTTAAAGAGGCTTTTGCATATGAGCTGCTACCGTTATCCTTAGTTTGCAAATACACTATCATGTAAAATAGATTTGCAAATTAACTCATCTACGTTACAGAAACTCAACCCTTACTTCCATTAAGACTTTCATCTTAGTAAAATAACTATCATGATCTTAAGATATTTCATAACCTCACAGGAGCCCTTTAATTGCCTTGGAGCCCTTTAATTGCCTTGGAACTCTGGTTAACAAGTTTAAACCTTTTAGTTAATTTTTTCTAAAAATCAAGGTTAGATGTTTTAATCCTAAGGGTTAGTAAATCTTAACCACAATCAAAAGGGAAGTTAAGAGGGGACACTCCTTTTACTGTCCTTGAACTATGGTTAACAAGTTTAAACCTTTGTGGTTAATTTTTTTCCTTCTAAAGACCAAGGTTAGATGTTTTAACCCTAAATATTAGTAAATCTTAATCATAGTTAAAGAGAATTAAAAATAAACACCCTTTTAACTGCCCTTGAGTTGTGGTTAATAAGTTTTAATCCATGTAATTAATTTTTTTTTAAATCAAGGTTAGATGCTTTAACATAAGGGTTAATAAATCTTAACCACCGTTAAAAGGAGATAAAAGAGGACCCGTATCACAAGGTATTACAGTCCACAAAATGTCTTTTAATGCAATTCATCAGAAGTGGAATGATGTGGTTTTTTGTCTAACAATTAAGCAATGGTGAGTTAATTTTAGGGTTGTACTCAACCCAAGTTTGCTCGTGAGAGCTCGTTTGAGCCAAGCTCAAACTAACATTTTAGGCTCGAACTAACCAAGCTAAGATTTTATTTTGAGCTCGAATGTTAAACAAATCAAGCTCAAGCTAGACCTTGTTTGACTGGGCTTATTTAGGGCTTGGTTCGGCTTGAGCTCTGCATATATATATATATAATATTCTTAATCATATATATATCTAACTCCCCACCCTTTAGATTGAAGAACAGCAACCAAATCTTATTTTCGCATATGAATATATTAATTTTTTGTCGTGTCTTGCATTATAATTTATTAATGCAAGTCTTTTATTATAATTTATGAATAAATTACACGAGTCTGCTGGAGAGGCTTGTATTATAACTTTCTGTCGTTCCTTTTTTTAATCATTGATTTGATGACAGAAATTAGGATTTCGCATATGAATATATTAATTTTTTGTCGTGTCTTGCATTATAATTTATTAATGCAAGTCTTTTATTATAATTTATGAATAAATTACACGAGTCTGCTGGAGAGGCTTGTATTATAACTTTCTGTCGTTCCTTTTTTTAATCATTGATTTGATGACAGAAATTAGGAGTCAAATCCTCTACGGTGATAACCGGATTTGGAAAATCGGGTTATCACCCTTTGAGGTGGCCACGTGTCCCCTTTGAGACCCCTTAATTGTGATTGAGATTCACCAACCCCTAAGGTTTTACAAAAAAAACCATTTATTCTATTTTTTTAAATATTTAAATATTAAAAAAACCATGAAAACAGTTTTTTTAACTTTAAAAAATAGAATTAAATTTTTTTTTCTAAAAACCAAGGATGGGGTGGGTGAACCTAAGGGTGAGTGAATCTGGACCACAATTAAGGGGTGTAAAGGAGGACGCGTGGCAACCTCAAAGGGCCAAATCCGGTTATCACCGTAGAGGATTTGACTCCCAGAAATTATGGGTGGAGTGGTGTACCAATAGTCTGCTTGTAATTGTAGAGCCAGCCACTAATGGACTACAACTGCTCATCTGCTCTCCAACAAAGCGTCACTATCTCCACCATCGATATAAGCAAGCCAAGGAGGCAAAATCTTTCAATTGGTGGGTCATATACAACTGTGCGTATTCAAATGCGAAAGCTTCGTTTACGAAACATTTATTTATTTCTCCGTTCTCTTTATAAATGCCATTATGAGGAATGCCAGCCCCACGCCTTCAAACACCTTTCAACCGGTTGCAAAAGAGAGTTAAGCTTCACTTCATTGAGAGAGAGAGAGAGTAGTTCTTTCGTAATGGAGGAACTGAGAGAAACAAGAATAACGGAGAACATGAGTGAAGAGGAAGAAGATGCACGAGCTGAAGTCGATATCTGGAGGTATGTATTCGGGTTCGCCGAAATGGCTGTAGTGAAGTGCGCAATCGAGCTTGGTATCGCCGAAGTCATGGAGGGCCATGGGACACCCATGACACTCTCTGAACTATCAACCCAACTCGGATGTGAACCCACCCCACTTCACCGCATCATGAGGGTCCTAGTCCACCGTCGTGTATTTAAAGAGAAATTCACCAGCAATGGCACTAGGGGTTATGCCCTGACACCGCTTTCATCCCGCTTGATGAAACATGGGAAACGTAGCATGGCGGCCTTGGTGTTACTAGAAAGTAGCCCTGTGATGCTCGCGCCATGGCACGCTCTAAGTGCCTGTGTTCGAGGGAATGGGCCTCCGCCTTTTAAGGTTGCTCACGGCGAGGATGTGTGGAGTTATGCGACGGGACACCCCACACATAGCAAGCTCATCAGTGATGCTATGGCTTGTGATGCTGGGCTGGCGGTACCTGCAATAGTCGAAGAGTGCTGCGATGTGTTTGATGGGGTGGGCACGCTGGTGGATGTAGGCGGGGCTGATGGGACTACGCTCCGGATGTTAGTGAAGGCCTTCCCTTGGATCAGAGGCATTAACTTCGATCTTCCTCATGTTGTATCTGTGGCGCCGGCGTGTGATGGTGTTGTGCACATAGGTGGAGACATGTTCGACTACGTACCCAACACTGATGTTGCCTTTCTCAAGGTTAGTATATTTGACTCCACGAGGAGTGCTAGCCATACTCCCAGGTCTTTCCTACTATTGAGCCAACAAACTGCCCATTCTCATGGTTAAATCACACACTTTTTAACTCCAATTCTGCTTTACTTCCATCTCCACTGTATAGAGCTAGTCACTAAGAATGGAACCAAATCCTCTACGTACGGTTATAACCGGATTCCCCATAATCTCGTTATGCCCTTGAGGTCACCACGTGTCCCTTTTGACACCTCTTCACTGTGGTTAAAGATTCACCAATCATTAGTGTTCACCAGGATTCTCTAGCTGAGGGGGCTAACCATACACCCAATTTTTTATTTTTTTTTGGACCAAGTTCATGGTGGTCATCACGTATGTTTGTATCCATTTGTAAAGAATATTTATTATTTTTAACGTTTGGCCTCCTCGGCTCCGCCTCGGGTACATGCAATAAGAAATTAATTTTTTTTCAAAATTTCGGGGGTTGAAGCCCCCCTTGCGCCTCATGTGGCTCCGACCCTGGTGTTCACCCACTCATCGTTGGTTTTATAAAAAAAGATATTTAAAATATTTAGAAAAAGAATTAATATATTTTTAAAAAACAAAGGATGGGTGGGTGAGCTCTAGTGGTGTGGGGGAATCTTAATTCTTAACCACAGTTAATTGATGTCAAAAGAGACACGTGGGTACCTCGGATTTGCAAACCGTAAAGGATTTGGTGCCCACTAGAATAAATTTACTTGGAATTTTAAAGAATAAAAAAAAAAATTCTGCACCAGCCGGGAATCGAACCCGGGTCTGTACCGTGGCAGGGTACTATTCTACCACTAGACCACTGGTGCTATTCGTTGCAGTAAACGTCAAACATATTTTATAATTATAGTATTAGTGCTTGATTGCAGTGGGTTCTGCATGACTGGGGAGATGAGGAGTGCATTGATATACTGAGAAAATGTAGAGAAGCAATTCCAGAGGACAAAGGGAAGGTGATTATTGTAGAAGCGGTGATTGAAGAAGAAGAGGAACACAGACTCAAAGATGTAAGGTTGATGCTAGACATGGTGATGATGGCTCATACCAACAAGGGGAAAGAGAGGACTGCCAAGGAATGGAGTTTCGTTCTCGGCCAGGCAGGTTTTAGTCGACATACGGTAAAGCCCATTCGTGCTGTCCAATCTGTTATCGTGGCTTTTCCCTAGTGGTTGTACGTAGCACTGCAGTGTGTAGCGTTCCATTTAAATAAAGGCTTGCCATTACCAGTTACCATGCATTTGAACAATGAAGTTCTAAATTTATTGCTCTCTTCCCCCTCTATTCTTCTGTTTTTGTAGTAATCTCTTCTTTTTATTCAGATTTCAGAGTACATACCCGGTTTGCCTTTTTCACTTAAGACACTGACTTTCCCATTAATGTACTAGGCCTTAAATTTTGACATTGGACTAGTAATTCAATATTTCAATGTATACTATGTCCCTCTAATAAGGATAAAGTCACCACATCATTTTAAGGGCATACTAGTAATTTAATGTATAACTAATATAAAATATTTTCATAATTATGTTTTTAAGCAGGCCTTCCTCTCTCCAAAAAAAAAAAAAAGCAGGCCTGCCGAGCTGGCACAATTAGAAGTCTACTGAAGGGGCCAACAGATCTTTAGCTCCAGGCCCAAGCCTGACACAATTATTCTACAGGTCATCCACGCACGACCCAATTATTAATGGGCGAGTTTGAACAAGGCTTTGAATGGGTGGGCCGGGCAATGGCTAGCTTAGTCCATTGACACTTCTAATTTACCCTGGCCACTGCCTTCATGATGTAGCCTAAGCCCAACAGAGGGAAGGCAGGGCTCAAGTACCGGAACTCCCAGCTGATAGAATTATAAGTAATTTTGAAGTATATGAGACACAAGCAGATCTTGGCAGCAGTCCCGGGCTGCAAACACCCAATGGGTTGCGGCTACGCCAGATTTTCTGTCAGTTACTCAGTCTCCAACATCTTTTATTTATTTATTATTATAACATATCTAAGCCGGATTTAAATTTTAAATTAGGATTATTTCCTGTTAGTAGGGCTGTCAACGGATCGGATTCGGACCGGATCTGCCTAGATCCGAATCCGATCCGATTAAGAATCCGACTGATCCGAATCCGATCCGAGATCCGTCGGATCATGAAGTAACCGATCCGAATCCGATCCGATTATATATCGTCTGATCCGAATCCGATCCGAGTAAGGTTATTTTTTTAAAAAAAAATCTATTTTAATAATAAAAAATCTAATAATACCTTAATTAATACTAATTAATATTAATTTTTTTAAAAATTAATATTTTATACATAGAAAATCTAAATAATATATTTAAAATAATTAAAAATTATTATTATTATTATTATCGGATCGGATTTTAATCGGATCGGATCACCCTATATCCAGATCCGATCCGATTATAATCGGATTCTACCGATCCGACGGATCACATATAGGGTCCAAAGTCCGGCTAATCGGATCGGATTCGGATCGGATCCGGATCATGATCCGGTCCATTGACAGCCCTACCTGTTAGGGGTGTTAATGGACTGGATTTGGGCTTTCATTTTTGAATGTGTGGCCTGAGTCCAACCCGTTTAAAGAGGTTTTTGTAGCCTAAATTTGGCCTGTTGACACCCCTACTTTCTACTCACTCAAGCACACTATTTTATCCGGGTGAATGTCTATAAGAATCGACTTGCAGCGTTTGTGAAACTTCCTCATAATCCATTTTTAGTAACCTTGAAGTGATTTTTGAATGGTGAACGTGTTCACGATAAATCCTAGAATGTCCATAAAGTTAATAAATTCCTTTAAATTAGAAGCAGACTGAAACTGACATTGACATAGCTTTTATTTTATTTTTCTTCACTTTTTTTTTCTTCTTTTGTTATCTTTCACGACATGGGGTGTTGGGGAACAAGGATTTGTTGCAAGAACCAGCCGCAAAAGAATGTTGCAATAAGGTTCCAATGTCCAAACACTAACCGGGGCAAAAACATTTTAGGTTCCATGGTAAAAATAATTTCTAAAACCTAAAGAGGGGAGCCAAGCTCGGCCTAGGATTAAAAGAAAGCCCGAGTTCACACAAGCCTTCGGGGGGCCTAAACAACTAAAGCCAAATCTGAACTAGGCTAGATATTCATTCTTGACCATTCATCTCCGAATTTAATTTTAATTAGTAGTCAAAGTTGGACTTGATAAGTTAAGCGCTGGACCTCAACTCACAACCCAGGCCCAGAATAGGTTGGTAAACAAAGCCTAAATCATATAAAAAGGGCTGGATTCACATGCCCGAGGGGGCAGGCCCGTCCCATATGGACCAGAAGTTTAAAAAAAAAAAAAACATTACCTTTCTGATATAAAAATCAAAAAAAAAAAACTTCAGTATCTGCTGCGTTCGAGATCATTACATCCTATGGACAGATAAATTGTTGCATCTTCTTCGTGAAGCATCAAATACTGCACACTGCACAGCAATGTTTCACTGTCAAATTTTCCGCTTTAAGGAAGCTGACTGCAACTGTCACAATGTCTTCAAATCGATTTGGGTGTTAACCTGAACCAGCTTATATAGATTTTTTTTTCTTTCTAACAAGGCCATCCCCAACCCCTGTAAATTAATATAGTATGTTGCCAATCTGAAAATCCCTGCACCTCATTTGCTTTCAGTTAAAAAAATAGAGGAACCTAATAGAAAGTCTCCTATAGTTTACAAGACATCATTTGATAAAGTTTTGATTGAACAACACTGTAATTTGTACATAGCGCAACAATCTGAAGAGTATCACCAATAATCTCCACAAGAGCACAATCCATTGGCAAAATGGTGAAACCGTTTTGAATCTCGAATAATGATGGTACGCTTCTCAATCAATGATATGAACTTTGCCGCGCTATGACAGTCACCACAGATTCGAAGGTTCTTAGTTATCATTATAGGCATGCCAGCACCAGTCACCAGAAGCCCAAATGCAATGGCCAGCTTCTCACTATGCTTACTGATCATATCCTCTTTCACCTCCTCATCAACATCATGTAGAACAAGTTCTGTTTTTGGAATGAAGCCTGCTTTGTGAATCTTCTCCATAAGTTCTTCTAATTTTGAGTATATCTCCTCCGACTCTGGGTGTGATCTATCACCCACTACGAAACGATGGACCTTGTTTCTGTGTTCAATAAAACTGCATCCGGGTTTTTTTCTCAGACCTCTCTCCTTCATCAAAGCCCTCACCCTTGAAGCATCCCTCCATAGACCAGATGCAGAGTACATATTTGATAGGACAATATAATTCCTGGGATCCCATGGGTCTAGAGCAAACAATCTCTCGGCGACTTCCTTCCCAAGTTCAATGCTATGGTAGATCCTACAGGCACCGAGCAGTGCCCCCCAAACACCAGCATTCGGTTTGATTGGCATGCTCTCAATTAGCCCGATGGCTTCTTTCAAAAGCCCAGAACGACCCAGGAGATCAACCATGCATGAGTAATGATCCACCCTTGGCTCAATTCCATAAACTTTCGACATAAGCTCAAAGTATTTCTTTCCCTCCTTGACAAGTCCGGAATGACTACAAGCGCTTAAGAGATGTGTGAAAGTGACATGATCAGGACTCACACCTTCCTTAACCATGAGATCAAAGACCTCGATTGCTTCTCTGCCATGCCCGTGCATAGCATAGCCTGCAAGCATGGCAGTCCAAGCTATTCTGTCTGGATATTTCATCTCTCCGAAAACCTCATTGGAATCATGTAATCTCCCCGACTTTGCGTACACACTTATAAGTACAGTCGTGACAGCAAAGTCTGTATTAAATCCACAGCTCAAGATATAGCCATGAATGGCCTTTGCTTGTTTCTCTGCAGCTAAATCCGCACAAGCCTGAAGCAGGGTCACGAGAGTGGCTCGATCAGGCTTGATGCCGGCATTTCTCATCAAATTAAACAAACTGATTCCCTCATCTGCAAACCCACTTTGGGTGTAAATCGAAACTATCGAATTCCACGACACTAAATTCTTCACTTGCATTGCCTCAAACAACTGCCAAGCTGCATCTACAGATCCACATTTCCCATACATGTTAATGAGAGAATTCACAACCTTAGTTTCTGATGCAATACCCGATTTCACTGCATAACCATGGATGTATTTCCCTTCATTTAACGCTCGCATATCAGCACAGGCTGGGAGAATGGAGATGAGCGTCACCTCATTCGCTTTCATTCCCATCTCTGATCTCATCACACAGAATACATTCAAGCTCTCGCTCACATCCCCTCTACGCGAATGCAGCGAAATCATGGAATTCCACGAGACCAAATCCTTGTCAGGCATTTCGACAAACAATCTCCGTGCATCATCCATGCAGCCAAATTTAACATAAGCTGCCACCAATCGATCCCCGATGAATCCATGACTGTATTTAACCGACTTGATTGCTCGGGCATGAATGAACCGGCAATTGGAGATGGAAGAGCAAGCGCTTATAGCACAAAGAAGTGCTGGGAGAACTCCTTCTGGAGAGGTATCCGAGTAGAATTGGAGAGCGTATTGAGTGAGACTGGCCGTGCAAATATTTCTTTTGGTAATGCAATTGCGCAGAAACAGAGAAGTTGTGTACTTGAAGCTTTTGGAATTCAAGCAGAAGAAACTGAGTGATGAAAATGATGAAGGAAGAGGTATATTTTTCATCATCCATAATTCAAATCCACACAGTGCAAGAAAGTAACGTTACATTCATAAGACAAACGTAAATGACTGGGAGACTCTAAGAAAGAAAATAGTCCCACATCGGAAGCGAAGCGGGAGGGTGTGAGAACTGATGAGATACATGAGCAGAAGTAAGGGAAGGAGTTTAAAGTATCTCTGCGCTTGGGGCAATGACGCAGCTAGTGAGGTATTAACCGAGGCGCGTCAATTGCTGGTTGAAAACTATTTCCAAACCCCCTCATTGGCCCGGGTTTGGCTCAGGCCATTGAGAATTTTTGGAAGGGTTCCCTCTAACCCAGGGTAAAGCCCTACAAATCTTTGTCTAAAGTTTTTTTTTTTAATTCATTTTTCATTAATTTATTTAATTATTTAAATTAAGCTCATCTTATTCCCCAAACTAATCCGATGCAAATAAGATGCATATTAAACGTATTGTTCCAGATTCAATTACAAGATCATCAATCAATAGGTTAACAAACCTTACAAGAATCTTTTACCCCTACAAAAGAAGATGAGAAAATAAACTTAACATGAAAATATAAATAAAATTGAAACTTTACACAAAAATATGCTCTCTAGGCGATAATCTATAGAAACCATAAATCGCACTCTACAAAAATTGAAATCTCCTAAGGGGCGAGCGAGGTTTGAAAGAAAGCGAAGGATTACTAAGCCTAACACTAAAACCCAATTTATTTATATCTTAAACCCCGTCTTTGTTGGGAATTAGAACTGCAGCTAGAAGTCCCGGGGCTAGTTCTGAGCCTTAATAATGACTAGGGTTATCAATCTGGTCTTCTAGGCCTTCTAATGAGAGTATCCAACCTAGGCCTCTTAGGCCCATGCCTTTTTTCACCCATAAAACCCACAAGCTTAATTGGGGCCAAATATAATATATAGGCTCACTGACATAAGGGTTGGGCTAAAGCTATATCTTCTCCACTTCCATATTATTAAAGTTAGCATTATACCCTCCATTTTCAGATACTTTTTTTATTTTCTTTTACTAATGTGGATGTTGTTAACAAATTATATATTAATATTAGATTTTAACATATTAAGGATAGTGTTACTGCTTCTATGAATCTTGTATTGTATTTTATAATTTGAAGAACAACTTTAATGGGACTCAAGCATTAGATGGCATGTAAGGATAGAATTATAATGACTTTTTTTTATTTATTTTTTTGGAAGAAAGAAATCTAGGGTTAGACGGACCCCTACCAGAGAAATTAATCACAAAAGAATGTACAAAGATTACACCCGCAAGTATCTACAACCTCCAGCATCGTACAAAATAATCGGAAAGGAGTTTGATTCCATAACTTCCAACGTGATGGTAACAAACTTTGAGAGCAGATCGGTCTGCCAATTTGTTTCCCACAAAGCATACTTCATTTCGAATCTCTCAAAGTGAGAACACAAAATCAAAATTTTAAATAAGACAATCTCATGTTTCCAAGGTCAATCGCATTTTTGTTGGATGCATAGTACGATCAACAGTGAATCAGATTCACAAATTACTTGTGAATGGCTTAACTGAATTGCTTTCTCAAGGCCACGACATATCCCGAGCAGCTCCATCTCCAAAATAGAAGAAGCACGCCGACACCCAGCTTCGATCAGACTTACCATTCCTTTCGCATCGTGAAGGATATACCTATACCGTCTGTTTTGTCCCCTGAAAGAATCATCAGAATTAAATTTTAGTCATCCCGTGTCAGGGGTTCGCCAAGACAACCACTCCACATAGTAAAAACCCAAGTAACATGTAGATTCCATTTCGCCACCATTTCTCTGTTATAGGCATTGTCATCCACTTATGTTCTCCATCCTTTCAACTTAATTTGAACATCTTCACATATCATTCTAGAAATGGTCAAAGTACCTGCTATGATAAAATCGTCAGTTCCTCTCACCCCAAATATGGTAGATGTAAGCCGAGAATATGAGTTTCTTCAAACGCTTTGAAAACCATCCTTCTTAGTCTTCCTAATTAACCAATTGATAGCACGGCTCGACAATTAGTCTTCTTAGTCTTCTTAATTAACCAATTAATGAATCACATATTAATATCTTATATATATTAATGACTATTTATTTGATTTTTTTTGTAAATGATCATATGTATGGTGTTATATGAATTTCAAAGAGAAGAAAATAGAGCAACTTCAAATACTACAATATATATATATATGAGTTGTTGAGCCATTATCTTGATGAGTCCAAGTATCAAACTTGCTTGATCATTTCTTATAGTAGTAGATCACAAATGTTTCAAATTGAATATTCTTTTAATAAGCAACAAACTAAGATCGTACACCTAGTCATCTTAATTTTTTCTTAGTTTTTTTTTTAAAAAAAAATATAATAACTCCACCATGTTGCTCTTTGAGTTGCATTGTCGGTCCTAAGAATAGATAAAAGTGTTGATTGATGTTAGGTTGGCAGTCAGTAGTGATCTAGGAAAAATCCATTAAATATATCGTGACAAAAAAATTTATCTTCATTTAAGCTAAACCCGGTCCATGCCCCAGGGTTAAACTTGGGCCAGATAGTTAGATGTGAAAGACGGGCAGGAACAAACCCCAGTTCGGCCTAGCCCACCCATTGACAGTCCTAGACATGATACCTGTAGTCCATTGACAGGCCTAGATAGGCCAGGTCGGGCTTGTCAAGCACAAGAACCCAACATCATCTAATCCCCGAATAGCCTCATAATCACATTCTTGGCCCAAGATCATCTAATCCCTGAACAGCCTTATAATCACATTCTCACTCTGACACGAATGGAACCCAATCTAAATTTGGTACGAAAGGAACCCAAAGATGTATGAAATTTCGCTCCGGTTGAGTGGCCAATACTTAAGGAGTGTCAATGGGACAGACTGGCCCTGATTTAGCCCAATTACATAGTTGGGTGGGCTTAGGCTTAAAGGCTTTGACCCATGGGTCAGTTAGATTTGGCCCGGCTGGTATTACTATAATTTTAAAAAAAAAAATTTCATTCTTCTTCCTTAGGTGAGCTAGGTAGAAACCCAGCCCAATTAATAATAAGCGCGAGCGGGTTGACCTGACTGTTTAAATTTGGAGGCCTAAAAAGGGACTGGCCCACCACAACCATCACCCAGTCCCCAGCACCACCAGTCCTCCAGCCTCGCCACCACTTCCAAACGGACCTTAAAAGCATACCTAAAACTGGGTACTTCTACCACACGATCAAAGATCCCAAAATACCTGAGCTGACGGACCCCATGTACGGTATAGACTGTTCTCGTATATACATCATATATTTACTCTCGAGAGGTTCAGCAGATATTTTTAGTAGCAGATGTACGGCTGAGATTCGATCAGATACGATTAGATAGCGACGAGGCGTAAGTATTTCTCTTTGACATTTGGAGAGAGAAAGGGGAACGGAGTCAGAGAGAGAGAGATAGATACGTAAGAAGAGATGTCAGGTTTGCAGGAGAGATAGAGAGAGAGAGTGAGAGGGTAGCACCAGGAGGGCAAGAGGCGTAATTATGAGATCCGCCGATATAATTAAATAACCATCAGACCTTATTCAGTGCTTAGCCATTAAAAAGAAGCCTGAAAAGGCCAACACTCTATAACCGTTACATTCCACGTGTCATCTCTAAGGCAGTGTTTTTTATTTTTATTATTAGTATTAATTCTACCTTTTAGCTCTGACTTACCAGACCTTAATTTTATTTTTCATTTTTCATTTTTTTTTTTTGGTTATTTCTCTCACATTTCTTCTCTATTTTTCTGATTTTCCGGTGACTTTGTGGGGTCGCCGGAAAGACAATGTCATCGGCGGATAAAATTACAGAAATGCCACCCGGAAAAGGGGTGGAGGATAAGCGTTATCCTGAGCCACTCGCCTCTCATGAGGATGTTGTCCGGAATCCTACTGTTTTCTGGGAAACTCTCCGGCGCTTTCACTCTATTCTGGGTACCAAATTCATGTATGCATTTTTCTTTTTACATTATTTTATTTTGTATTGATTTATTTATAGGTTAAAGAGCTTTAAGATAATGTTGCTGGAAACTTAAGAAAGTGCTTCTTTTTTATCTTCACACAGATTAGTAAAAACACAGCTAGTTTTTTTTCCCCCAAATATATGGAGTATTTATCTTCATTTTTTCTATTTATTTAAGCTTTGAGTTTTATTATTCTAAGGGTTCCGGTGATTGGAGGGAAAGAGCTGGATTTGCATGTTCTGTATGTAGAGGTTACCAGAAGGGGTGGCTTTGATAAGGTTGTAAACTTGTAGTTTGATCTCTCTATTATTTTGCCTTCTTAAAATAAATTAAAATGCGAGAAATTTTTTTTTTTTTTTATTGGAAATGTTTATGAATAGGTGGTTGGAGAGAAGAAATGGAGGGATGTGGGTGCAGTTTTCAGTTTCTCTCCAACTACAACAAGCGCTTCTTTTGTGTTGAGGAAACACTACTCGAGTCTTCTTCGCCATTACGAACAGGTTTACTTCTTCAAGTTACAAGGTCCCTTACTCACTTCAACAGGTATTTTAATTTCTCTCTTATTTTCTTTCTTTCCTTCTCATGAGTTCTTTTCTTGTGAGTTATTTTGTTCTCTTACAAATAAGTTTTCCTCTAATGGGTATTTTGTGTTCTTTGATTTCTCTGAAAAGGGGGTCTCTTTTTCTCTCTCTTTTCCTGCTCATCTATTTTATGAGTCTCATTGATGATTTCTTATGCTTTGTGGGTGTATTTTTATTTGTAGTTACATTACCCGTTAAGGACCTAGCATGCAGACCTCTCATGCCTGATCTCACGGAATCTGTTTCTGAGTCCATGCAAGAGCATCAAGAACAGATACCCCATAAGAGAATGAGAAGTTCTCCTCATTTGCATAATGGAGGTAAGTTATTCATTGAACTTTCCCAGTTCCATTCGATTTGTTTCCCGTGTTGAATTTTACAAACTCTTCGAATATGAAGTCAGAACTCAGAAATATAAGAAGATAAAAGTGGATTTAAACCAACCCCTCGACTGTTTGCTCCACTTTCTCAGCAAATTAATTAACGTATTCTGATATTATTCAAAATGCTATTATGGAATCCTTAGCTGATTCTGCTAATCCTGCTAGTTTGATTTGTATGTAGACAGTTTATTGAGTCATGACTCATGAGTGTAAACTTTTTGCTTAGACTTATATTTGACTGTTGATGAAATTTTTGTCCTATCAAAGAATTATTTTTTTCCTAGCACTCTATCTTTAGTTTCCTCCTCCAACAGTTTAATTGTGTAATAGACTTTTATCAATTGGAGCCTGTAATGTAATCTAACCTTCAATTAGCTTTCAAAAAATATTTGATTGAACAAAGTAAAAAATTGTCAAAACAAAATTGTGCCTCCATTTTGAAATTCTGTGTATGTAGATTAAAATATATACTCAACTGAGAGAAAATGGAATTATATTCTCAACATGAATAGATTGCAACACAATCAGTAAGAAAAGATGTGATCCACTTTTATATAATGAAGAGCTGAATATATCATATATGAAAACGTGTACCCTATGTTTGGTTGCCAAGAAAATAAGTTAAAACATGGAAAAGAAAAGAAAATGAGACAAAACTCAACTAAAAATTGTATTAGAAATTCAAAATTTTCTTTTCTTTTCCATATTTTCACCTATTTTCTCGACAACCAAACATAGCAGTAGGGTAAATTGGTAAATGAATGGCTATATGTTAATTGGCCTTTTGTGTTGCACTAGTCATCTCATGGGGTGAATTTTGGCCCGGAGTTCTACCCTTCTCTACTGAAAAGCACATGCCATGTGTAGGGAACAAAAAAGAGAGATGATGTAGGCCACCTTGCTTTGAGTCTTTGACGGAAATTGTGATTTTCTGAAGCTGTGTGTGTGTGTGAGAGAGAGAGAGAGAGAGAGAGATGCATGAAGTATAGCAGCTGCTTATATGGGCCGGATCTGCTTGGTGTGACCTGTATCAGAATGAGCAACAAAACTTTGGCCCATGGATAGCTAGCCCCCGTCTTAGTTCGCCGCCTGGCCTCTTGAAGGACCAATCCCATAACAGGATGTTGCCATGCAAGGTTACTGTCCAGATTGAGGATTTTTTTTATTTTTTTTGGTGAGGATTAGATTATCATGTTTTCTGTTCGGGTTGCATGAAACTGTATTTTTGTAGCATATGCTTTAGTGAGAAAATATTTGATAATGCACCATCTAACTGAAGATGTGGTTCTTGATGGAATATAATGGCGGAATAGGATTTGAGTTGCTGAACCCAAATAGTTGGGGCAAGGCATTGATGAAGAAGAATATGTATGTTCTTTAGTCATGGCATAGTGCATTTGGGAGAAAAATCAAGTCTTCGTCTTTCATGGAAAGTGGAGATTCTATTTTCAGAGTTGAGAGAGCATCCTGCAGCTATCTCCCTTTTGGGGTGTTAAAAGTTAAAAAGCAAAGTATGGCATTTAACGGGCCAAAAGTGGTTTAGGTGGGAACCTAAATTTTTAAATTTCAGCAGACCTACCAGACCAAGTCTGCTTCCAAATACCCTCTGACAGTTGCCTCAGGAATGACCAACCTGGAAAGTATATCTGATTATCTGTATGTGCACCCCACGGTCCAAATCAGCTAGAGGTATAAAGTCCAACTGGCCAGTTGAGGCCCTTGCAACCCTGTTTATGCCTAAAGAGTGCTTGGGATACCTGTCTGTGTGTTGGGACCCATTAATTGGTGTGCCCCTCTAGGAAGATCTAGGCAAAGAAAGAACGATTCGATGTTCTAACCCTTCAATGGAAGGTCATTTTCTAGACCACATTATTACATTATCCAAATGAGCTGGATTATACACTTAGGATTATCTTCCTCATGTGAATTTTTTTTTGCATGGATGGAATAAATGTTTTATAATTCTGTTTTGAACCCCATTTGGTTGTCTTGCTGATGAAGCTGATTGATGAGTTTTTGCCTTAGCAGCAAGCACACTTCCCATTGTTTCTACTGAAACTTTTACATTCTCAACTCACCCATGTTTTCCTATCTTTCCTTCAGCAGGTTCATGTTTTCCAGTGATTGGAACCATTGATGGCAAATTTGACTGCGGTTATTTGGTAACTGTGAAATTGGGTTCAGAGGTCCTCCGAGGAGTACTCTACCATCCTCCATCACCAAGCTCTTCTACCTCTACAATCCAACCCAACAGTGCCATCATCCCTTGCAACTCCAAACCTCAGCCTTCTGGTAGGAGGAGAAGAGGCCGAAGATGGGGAGACCCCAGCCACCCAAAACCCAATAGAAGTGGTTACAATTTCTTCTTCGCTGAAAAGCATTCCAAGCTCAAATCTCTCTACCCGGCCAGAGAAAGAGAGTTCACTAAAATGATTGGAGAGTCATGGAGTAAACTCAGCCAAGAAGAGAGGATGGTAAGTTCGTTCAACTGCTGAAGAGAAGTTTACACTACTATTTTAGTGAAAACACTACAATTTCTGTTCTTGATCTTTATTTCATTAGTTAATCTAATGTGTTATAATTTAATAATAGAAATAATTGGATATTATGGAGTATAATTATTGAGGTAACCCCATCTCAATCCAACGCAGATTGCTCGATGTCGAAATGGGTACTTTTCAGGGTGACAGTATTTGTTTACCATAATTTGTTATTATTGGTTTATGATTTCTTTTTCCTCCATAGGTTTATCAGAACATTGGCTTGAAGGACAAGGAAAGATACAAGAGAGAGCTTAAGGAATACAAGGAGGGATTGAAGCTTTTGCAGCCAATGGAAGCTAAAACAGCTGATTCTTAAGCTCAAATAGGAAGTCAGTCTTGACAAAACCAAAGAAACTGATACAGGATTTGTGTTTTTAGGATTATATATGTATCCCGTATAATTTATTTTCTTTACTCTTAAGGTCTCGAATTTAAATATTGTACAGAGAACTACTATAGACAATGCTTAGTTACACTTTTTCACCCTTTTTTTAATATATGTTTGGTTTATATATCATTCTAAAGTATAGTTTGATATTTATTTTTTATTTTATAAGAATTCATTAAAGGGGAGAGGCAAGTAGAAAAGTCAGTTGTATTTCTTCTCTCCTAATGAAAAGATTAAAATTATCCTGAACACCCCTTAATGAATATGATAATTAGATGATGTCAATTAGCTGATATAGGGTAATGTAGGTGGTGACTCATTTTTGGGTTTGATCACTACCTCAAAACAATCCAAAGTTAAGCAAATTTATTTTACCATAAAAACAGTTCCCCTTGGGGACCACGGCGGCTGAAAAGAACAATTTTTTTTTTTGATTGTCAAATGATTTATCAAAAAAAAAAAAAATTTGCTCCCGATGGTCACCCTAACATGAGATCCTCCTTTATCCAGACTTGGGGAGAAGGATTAGAGAGTTGCGAGGGAGATGAAGAATGATTAGAGAGTTTAAGGGGAGAGATTAAAGAGTTAAGTCCTTAAGGGTCTCGGTAAGTTTTATAGAAGAGGTGTGGATATTAAGAAAATTACTATCATACCTCTAAACTGTTATTTCCTTATAATTTAATTTTATATGGTTTAGTTGCCAGCTGTGCTAGAACAAACATGCTCTCGTAGACAGGTGTTGGCTTGCTACGGGTCATTAAGTGAATTTTAAAAATGGTAGGGCCAGAGTCAAATTTAGCACTTAACAAAGTAGTTTTGTTTTGAGAATAATTTTGAGCCCGAGCTCTGCATCACCACGTTGTGCGGAGCTCCCCTTTTTACACTATCGGCTGATTTTTTTTCATGATTTTGACTTCACCACTTGTCACCTTTTCTATGGAACCCCCGAGACAAGCCCTTTCTGGCTTTACCAGAGACAATCCAAGGCCAAAGGGATGTTATGGTTTCTTAGTCAACCAGACCAGAAAGATAACAAAAAGGCAACAACCAGCGTCTTTTGTTAGAGTGGGTCCCACACTGCGCGGTATGAAGTTCCGATGCGACATTTTAATCTCAAGGTAAGCAAGCCGCAGAAAGTCAATTGGGGCACCAGTTTCTTTTCTTGGGCCTTAGACATGGCTAGAACAGCAACCCACTAATCTTTAAAAACATTTCAATATGGGCCACTATCATCCTCAGAAGCTCAAGCCTTTGGTAGAATTTCTGATACCGATACAGACCAGCCCGGCATTCTAGAGTTCCGGCCCTCTTAGGTAAAGCCTTGGCCCTTGAGCCCTACTCAGAATACATGGACCGGTCTCAACTCTCAGACTTTAACAAAGTTGCCCCCAACAGGAGTCTTGAGGACCAGCCCCTATGCACCAAGAGACGAGACAATTCAAAATGACCTTGGCCTGACTTTAGTTGGCCCCCACCCCTAAAGTCAAATTTTTTTATTTTATTTTTTAATGGATGTACTAAACACCATATATGATTTGACCTCCTCCACTGAACTGGTCCATGCATTTTATCGAGTAGGCCTTATGATCAATCAGTGTATGGACTTGGAAAGTTGGAGGTTCCATCCTGAATGGACAGTGGCCCCAACAATGTATCTTCCAGTAATTGCCCATGAATCTGTAACTAATTTGCTAAAGCTCTGTTTGTTTGGGAGGAAAATGGGATGCAAAAGAAAATTTTTAAGATCTTAGCATATAATAAATCTGATCAGTACTGAAACTGTTAAGATCTCAGGAATTCTGCACTGGTTACACAGCTTCTCCAGTTCACCCCCCAATCCTACATATTTGCTGTGATGGGCAAGGTAAAAGGAGGAAAAGTTGGTAAGAAACAAAAAATCAACAGCATAATCTGGAAAAAAAATTGGAAAAAAAAAAATGAAGGCTACAATTCAGTTAACCAGGACTAAGTACTGTACAATGCAGATAAAGTATGAGACGGGAAATGGCCCACATGATTAGAGCATAAATACACAGAAACAGCACAGCACCTCTCCTCTCTATGTCAGTGGTGGCCTCGTCTGAGGACTGATAGGAATCCGCCTGATGATTTCTCCTTACGCCGATCCTCTCCCTCATCCCCCACCTGTTCCAAGAACTTATATGAGGGTCTGAATTAAGGTAAACAAAATGTTAAATGAGACCAAGATTTGTCTTGGACGTTGCTATACCTCTTTGGCTGTTTGCTGCAGCATCTCTATAATTTCGGAGAATTCAGGTCTTAAAGTTGGGTCTTGTTGCCAGCATTTCTCAAGAAGTTCCATGAGCTTTGGATGAGTGTGCTTTGGGATTGTAGGCCGTAAACCCTGAAAACCATGTCAATTAAAGTGATCTGTCAATGTGTAAAGTAAAAGGTTCTCTCTATCTGAAAGGGTTCACAGTCACCATCAATGGTTTTGGTAAAGTGATGTCCACTTGTGATGCCGTATTAGTAAGTCCAAAACGTGCCGGCATATCGGATGGATACCACAAAAAAAGTCTAGATACACTAAGAAACGCTTAGATGCACAAGGGAAAGCTTGGATACCTAAAAATAAAACTTATTTTAATACAAATATAAGCTAAAAACAAATTAAATGAAAGCTTCCAACTATATTCATTACCATAAATATGAGAGTTAATTTTATATGTTAAAAAAGGCGTGCGTGTTGATAATCCAATATGAAAATACAAACCAGAATCACTTAGTCAAGTACAGGAGATACAATCTAGATATTAAAACATTACATTCAATTAGTTAAATAAGAAAGTATTGCATTATAACAATAAATTATAACCTTAAATGTAAGTCTTTTTATGTTTAACTATTACACTGCTTAGTTGACTTTTTGACCCTATAGATGAAAATAATTTGAAGACTAAAATATGAAACTTTTTTTTTATCCGATTTTTAGGTTTTGGTAATGTTTTGATATACTAGAATTTATGAAATTTTATTATTTGAGAAATACCTTACCATTTGAAAGTTAAAATTTTGACTTAATCCCTAAAAGGCACAAAAAAGAAGATTTTGATCTTAACTGAAAAGTTGATTTTTTATTCTTCAGGAATTTAGATCAATGATAATTTTTGTTGAATTCAAATAAGGGTAAAACCTTATTTACATATAAACATCTCAAATAAATGAAAGTAAAATTAATTTAAAATCATTCACTTAAATAACATTTTATGTAAATAAGTTGTGTGTACCAGGTCTGTTTTGTGGATCCTAATGTAAATGGAAGGAGAGAAAAAATTTAATAGAAAAGTTTCCCGTATTGGGCCCGTATCGGCCTAATACACCCGATACGGGCCGATATGGGGTGTTTTTTTTCGGCATACCAATGTACCAGTTAGCTCCAAACAGGATACCTATCAACCCGTATCGGCCGATACGTACCAGAATTTTAAACCATGTCGGATACGAACCTCACTTGGCAATGTAGTTGAAACTCTGCATGGGGGTAAGGGTGAATGACCCTAGTACCAGTCCACAGTGCAGACTTAACATGGATTACGGATTTACGGTGATATTGATAAACATTTTTGTGGAACAGATGAATACCTTTTGGACCACACCTACTGCTGCTTGTAGTGGGGTTAAGTACTCATAAGGAATCTAGCATATCAATCACAGAACATAGAACACGGTTAGTTTATGCAATCATGAACTAAAAGAGATGCAAGGTGAACAGCAACACAATGCTGATAACTGAATATCAGTTTAAAAATTGCTACAAGATGATACCTTTCCTGTTAGCAACTCCCATAACACAATTCCAAAACTGAAAATGTCGGCCTTGTGATCATAAGGCTTGTGCTCTATAACCTTCAATTCATACAAACCAGGATAAGCAAATGACAGTAAAGGGCAAACTTCTATCAAAAGGTATATTATGACTATTACCAAGAAAACTATGAAATTACATCCATCAATTCAGTTTTAAGGATAAAGGCAGCAGAAAATACTGCACTAAATTTAATTGGCTTAACAAAAATTTTGGGTCAACCATATCATATCACCTTCTTTTCGAGTTTTTCCAACCACATACACCAACTAATAGTACACCTATTGTAGACCGTTAACAAAAAAAATTCAGAATAACCTGGTTTAAAGCATAAAGGAGTCATCAACAGAAAAATTTTAATCATAAACAATATAAAATGGATTTGTTCTTAATATTATAGAGATGAAGCAGAGTCTTCCAATCCAAATACCGGTTCTGCCACCTCATCTATCATCAATGGAAGTCCCTATGGAAATACCCAATGATCCTGAGTAATGTAATTAACATATAGTTTAGCATGGATGCTGATGGGATAATAAAGCAAGCTAGAGAGAAACCCATGTTTCTCATAAAAGTCAAATAAGCCAAATAGCTGCATTTCAAAAAAATATTAAAATTAAAAAGTGAAAAACATGTGTCCTACCTTCTTGATCTATTTAAAGTAGCTCATTTATCTAGTGTGTTAAAGACTTGGTACTTCAACATTATTCAGAACAAGTATGTTTTCACTTAGGCCTTTATCAAAAAAATTCAGGCCAGCCGCTTCAAGAAGCTTGCTTTGCACCACCTCTTCTCCTGAACTTGGAGGCCTTGGATAAGAGTAAAAGCTTCGAGCAAGGCCCTTCAACGAAAGTCAACTTGTATTAAGGAAAGGCTCTGCAACTTAATGGAACAATCACATTTATGATTGGGACGAAAACTAAATAATAAGACCCATCCTTAATTTCTATCCCTATTGGCATTTGCTTCTCAACTGCACCCATAAAAATTGAAATTTGATATCAGGATCATGACTGCACAGCAATTACATATTTCTCGTACAAGTCCTTATGATTTCCAACACCTTTCAGTTTTCAGGGCTATTGCTCTTGAAAGGTTACTTTTTTTATTCTTCTTTTTTCCTGGGCATCGAGGAACGTGAGAGACCCTGGAAATTTGAACAAACTACATTTTTCTCTCAACTGTCAGTTTTACTGATTTATTAGTATTATCCTAATGTGCTATTTAACTTGTGAAGTGAAAATACTGAAGTTTTGCTTTTTTTTTAAATTGAGTATTAAAAGCAAAAGATGAATGTGATGAGGACTAAAAGCATGAAACAACGACTATGGAAACAAGTTGATGGCAATAACTGATGCAGAGCATGCATTGGCACCCACCTGCCTTGGCGGAAGATATTATGGGTTGCAGCATTGTTCTGAAGAGAGTAAGAGATAAATTCTTCATAGAGCACAGTCACCAAGTCGGATTTTCAGAATAATTCGGCTAAGGAAAAATTCGGAAAAATGTCCGAGAAAGATAATTTTCAAAAAATTAATAAAAAAAAATCATATATTATATATTTATTCGCGATATTTTCACGTTCAATTCGTGAAATTGGCAATTTTTGTAAAAAGTCGTAATGTTTTCAAAAATCATGAATACTTCGTGATTTAATCGTTTGATGAAAGATGCAAATTATTCGGGGATTTTTTAAAGAAGAGAAATCATGTGATTTACAACTGAAATATGTATATCCACACAAGAAGTTGGAATAGAGTGCTCAGTAATCACTAAGCACATGACGATCTGTGTATAGCTGATACAAAGGCACAATTAGTTTATCTGAATCTGCATAACGAACTGCATGGCACTAACTACCACAATCATAGGGAACTCGCACAAACGTAACAAGCATTTTTCTTCCAAATATTGTTGACAGTAGTAAAATATTCTCCTGCTCTAAATAAACAGTAGCATCCACTATAGACTGAGCAACCTTAACAATTGAAAACAAAGTAGAGAGAATCCTACCTTGCTCCTTTAATGCAGGACATTTAACCCATACTCCCAAAAGCCACGACTAGTAGAAGCGTAAGATTAAATTCCTTATCTCATAGCCTAGATTCAGGCTCTTGGCCGAACCCCCCTCATGGGGCCATGTTACACAGGTCACCCCAACCCGGAGTGTGCCCCCACTTCACGCAGGCTGCCCCACTCGAGCCCGGTGTGAAAATGTCCTTGCATTAATCACCCCCGGTGAGGAGTCTCGAACATGAGACCTCTGGCTCTGATACCAAAGTTGATGTAGGACTATGCAATGGCCTAAAATCTAGTGTGCTAAGATTAATATTTGATTAACAAGAATAATGAAAATTATAAATAACAATCATATCACAAATAATTAACCAAGAAAATCCAAGAAAGCAATTTTACAGGAATCTGAAGCCACGCCACAAACCTACAATCCAGACCTCATTTATATCGGCAAGGGTTGTATGAAATTTATGTTTCCACAAGTTTAGGGATCAACTCTTAATTCAATGCAGATTGTCTAACCTTTGGGATTTTAATGTTTAGGTTTTGGAAATTCGATGTGTTTGGGTTTGGAATTGAATTAGGGTTTAGATATAGCTGTTTTAGGGTTTTGCAATTGCAAGAAATCTCTAATAGCAATTGGAATAGGTCTAGGGTTCTTGTAATAACAATAGGACAGAGTATTAAGGCTATAACAGTAAAAAGGGGGGCTGTGTAGGGTTGGTGCATATTGTAGGAGGCCTGTGGGATGAAGGGACAACAATGGGAAGGCCTGTAGGAAGGCCGGACAGCAAGGGTAATGGTGTGGCAATCAAGAATAGGGGTTGGGAAGGCTAGAGTTTTGGTTTGGGTGAGGTTTCTTGCAAGGAAAATCAATAAAGAACTAGGAAAAGAGAAATCTAGGGTTTGAGTTTGAAGGTTTCATCAAGAAAACATAAAATTAAGGAAAAAGAAAGGCAAAAGAAATCTAGGGTTTCATAAATTAGGGTTTTAATGAGAAAACTGGAAAACTGAAGAGAATCAATTGAAAAGAAGATCAATAACTCACCTTAGATCTTTAGGAATCACTCACATGGCATCACACTAAGAATCATTTGGGAATCACTCCATTGCCCGCATCACACCAAATCCAATCACTGAAAAATGCTCAAAAGCACTTTCTTTCATCCATAAAATCATTAACTAAAAATTTCCAGCAAAAAGAGTCTTTAAATAGTTGAAACCCTAATTGAAAAAAGACTCAAATAACCAAAACTAATAAAAAGACTATAATAACCTAATACTAATAAATTGTTTCCTCCAACTAAAAGTTCAGCCCGTTGGGCTTTTAAAACTATGTTAAATCATACTAAACCAACCCATATGCACACCCAGGGGCGGAGCCACAGGGGGCCAAGGGGGGAGGGGGGGCTTCAGCCCCCCCTCAACTTTTGGTTTTTTTTTTTTGGTAAAGTGTCAACATGGGAAGCATGGGAGCAAGGGCGAAGCCAGGTAGCAGTGGGGACTCTAAGCCCCCCTCCCCCTGAACTTTTGAGAATAAATAAATTTATACTAATATTATTTAATTCAAGAAGGTGTAGGAATGGGAAGAGAAGTTTTATATTATATTATTTAGATTAAGATGACATAGCCATTAGCAAATGAACAGCTGCCCCAAACTATAAATAAATATAGAAAAATGCTTAACTTACCGGCGGTTTCGGTTTCCATCATGTAACGAAATGGCTGGTCCTCATTGGTCCATGCCCCACTTTTTAACACTCACCAATTGTGGTTAAGATTCACTCACCCCTAGAGTTAAGCAAAATCCAATCTTGTTTTTTTGGAAAAAATTAACAAAAATCCTAACTTAAATTTGGTTAAGCTTAACCATGGTTAAAGGAGTGTTAAAAGAGACACGAGGACGCGGTGGTAAGTTAAGCAATGGAACCCGTGGTCCGCTAATATGCTCAAAACTATATTCTTTACAAACGGACAAAGAGACGAGATAACCCGCAAACTTGGCCCTAAATTTTTTTTTCTCGGGGGCCATGCCCCGAACCCCCACACCTCATTGTTAGCCCCCCCCCCCCCCCCCTAGGAAGGAAATCATGGCTCCGCCCCTGTGCACACCTTCCCAGTGTGGGGTCTTCCTAATGATCTATGTGTGCACATGAGGTCTTCAATACCCAAAATCATCTACACAAAGTGACAAATGGGTCTTCTTCCTCAGCCTATGATAAACTTGAAACTCCTTTTGATGCTGGATGTCCGCAACAACTCTCCCTTGAATGAAAAGGATTCATCCCCCGATGAATAAATGTCCGCAACAACTCTCCCCAAATGAAAAGGATTCTTCCCCGATGAATAATAACTATGTCAATGATCCAAGACGTGAAGATCAATCCGTTGTAGCTCATCTCCAGTCGAGCTGGTGATCACGACCACGATGCGTGGGCATACACGAGGTGACTCTAGGGTATCCTAACAATGAATGCAATGCAAACAATAATGAACTCCTGATTCTAAATGCAAGACTCACTCCCTAAGCTCAAAGCGTAAACTCTCTTGTCACTTTGATGTAAGACATTTAACCAATACTCCCAAAAGCCGCGACTAGTAGGAGCGGAAGATTAAATTCCTTTATATCTCATAGCCCAGATTCAAGTTCTCGGTTGAACTCCCCTAGCTGGGCCATTTTACACAAGCCACCCCCACCCCGAGTGTGCCCCCACTTCAAGCAGGCTGCACCACTTGAGCCCAATGTGAAAATGCCCCTGCATTATCCTCTCTCTCATCGACAACCAACAACTACATGGTCTATTCAAAAGAGCAGTTGAAGTGAAGTCCTGTCCTCTACATACCAGAAATAGATTATACGGAACAAAGATCTTTGGTTAATACTGGAGATTCACCATTTCAATCAACATGCAGATCATAGGAACAGAGCTCTAGTGATGCAACAGAAAAGTATATGACCCAAACAAAGCAAAACGAAATATAATTAACTACCTGTTTTTTTTATCGATATATAATTAACTACCTGTTCACACTTCAAAATAATCTTTGAGATCATGCAAGTGCAGTACACTATGCAGAATCACATGCAAAGGAATCATCACTTAGGACTTAGGAGGTATAAATGCCAGAAATATCAATTAAGAGGCAACAAGGCAGTGAATAAGAATATCTTAATCAGCATGCAACACCTTCAAATAAATTTAAATGGTCAAGAAGCCAAAAATTCAATGTATGCAAAATGCCTACCTCAGGAGCCATCCAACGATATGTTCCAGTTTCTGCAGTCATCACTCCTGATTGAGCTTGCACTCTAGCAACTCCAAAATCAGCAACCTTAACAACCTGTCGCGCAAAGCTTGGAACATCTCAGACTACACGAAGTACGGAACAAGTAGTATCCTAAGCATGCTGAAGCTATAAATAGACTTAGCAAAACTTTATAAAGCTTTTATCAACATGAAATCACTTCCCACAAGGATGTAAATTTAATTAAGCAATAGAGAAACGCAAGCAAATAGAAGTGGATAATGTGGGTGGATCTTAAGGAGAAAATTCTGCGAAGGAGCCAGCCATAAACAATTAGGACTAGCTGGTTGTCACACTCCATAAAATAGTAAGAACTAATAATCAAAATGTTCAGAACCAATCAATGGTTATCCTAAATCTCTTTCCTTTTCTTTTCTTTTTGAATTAAATGAGAGTTCTACTCCATCATACAATAGTGAGAATTAAGTAAAATGTTCACAAACAATCTATGGTCATCCCACCTATGTAGGCAAGGATCAAATCATTCATTCCGAGCTACAATCATTGATTGACTAGTTTAGTAAGAAAAAATATCACGTAATCTCGTTAAAGCCTAGCAATTTGCAACCTTTAACATCAAAAACAGATTAATTTAACAATGGAACTATTAGTACAGAGCATAGTTGCCGGGAAGCTATGTACAAGGTGGGAAGCTCGCTTCCCAGGAAGCTTGTTTCCCAAACTCGCTTCATAGGAAGCTCGTTTCCTCGAACAGACTCTCTTCCTAGGAAGCTCGCTTCCATCGCGTCTCATCTAATAGTTAAATGGAGCTGTATGTGTGAAGTGATGCGGTAAACCACAATCTATAGCCTAGGGTGTAGATTCTAAGCAAGTATCATCAGTTTGAAACCTAAGGCACCTACTTTTCTACAAAAATCTCATGTAAGATAAAATCAAATGTATTTTTTTTTTTTTTTTGATCGGTAAAAGCAATTTATTAAAAAGCAAACCAAGCAGATTCACCAAAAGTGAATCAACAAAGCAAAACAAGGAAAGTTAGCAAACTAACAACTAAGCAAACAAACCAACCACAAAACCACTCCATCCCAACACAAACAACCCCTGCCCCAACTAGGAAATCAACTCATCAAACCCTAATTCCCCCAAATCAACTTTTGTAGAGATCCAGTCCCGCATCAAACTTTTCGATCTGAAGCACACTCTCTCGATAGGCATAGCGGAATTAACGAACACCCTCCTATTCCGTTCCTTCCACAAGGACCACGAAACCACACCCGGAAGGGAAGCCCAGATGAGATCAAACGGGCTCTCAAGCGAGACTGAAGACCAACTAGATAAAAGGCTCTGAAACGAAGACGGTAAGATCTAGGCCACTCCAAGCTGGCAGAGATAGTGAACCCAAAGCCTCCTCGCAAAAGAGCAATGCACCAACAGATGATCAGTCGTTTCCTCCTCCATCGAGCACAAAAAGCACCGATTAGGAAGACTCCACCCTCGTTTCCTCAGATTGTCGAGGGTCAAGATCTTGTCCAAACAAGCCGACCATAAGAAGATAGAAACCTTTGACGGGACTCCTGAGAACCAAACCCCCCGGTGAGGGAAAAGCGAATGAGCATCCGGATGAGTTACCTGCAAAAAAGATTTGACAGAGAATAACCCTTTGGAGTTGGCGGTCCAAACACGACGATCCTTGGAAAATGCCTCAACATGCACCGACTCTAATAAAACCAAGAAAGCAGCAAAATCCTGAACCTCTCAATCATTTAACGGCCGCGTGAACGAAGGGCTCCACACCCTAACACCTGATCCCCAATCAACCATATCCGCAACTGAGGCCATCCTATCCGTGGCTAAAGAGAAGAAAGCGGGGAATACTTGCTTCAGGGGAGAGGAACCACACCACGAATCCAACCAAAACTTAACATCTACCCCATTCCCAACCGCGATGCGCGTATACTTAACAAACTCTGTCCAACCCGCCACAATAGCTTTCCAAAGGCCTATCCCATGAGGACCTCTAGGCGGCCGAGGCTCCCATTTATCTCTACTCCCATGACGAGCCACAATAACTGCTCTCCACAAACTATCCCGCTCGACCCCAAAACGCCACAACCATTTACCCATCAAGGCCTTGTTAACTCGCCGCATATGCCAAATGCCAAGCCCCTCATTCTGTTTAGGACGGCAAACCCAATTCCACTTAACCAAATGCATCTTTTTGACCACCACCTTATCGTTCCACAAAAACTCCCTCTGCAACCTCTCTAATTTAGCCGCAATGGAAACCGGGATTTTAAACAGAGAAAGGAAATAGGTTGGAAGACTGCAAAGCACACTCTTCAACAACGTAAGTCTTCCACCTTTAGATAGGAAAGAGGACTTCCATCCGGACAGCCGCTTATGAAACCTATCAATAATCGGCTCCCAGATCCGCTTCGAGCTAAAGGGCGCCCCCAACGGGAGACCAAGGTACCTAGTTGGAAGCACTCCTGTCTTACACCCTAGACAAAGAGCCAAATCCTCCAAATTATGCACATCGCCAACAGCAAAAATCTTACTCTTCTGAAAATTAATCTTCAACCCAGAGACGGCCTCGAAGCATCTGAACAGGTACCGAATATGAGTGAGCTGTCTACCCGAAGCCCCACAAAACACCAGAATGTCATCGGCAAACTGAAGATGCGAAATCAAAACTGACGGCCGACCCACCACAAATCCATCCAATGCCACCGTGGCTGCCCTACTAATCATCCTACTTAGCGCCTCAGTAACAATAATAAAGAGCAAGGGAGAAAGAGGATCGCCTTGGCGCAAACCCTTTGAGCTTTTGAAAAAGCCAAAAGGGGAACCATTAATGAGTACTGAAAAAGATGGAGAAGCATAACAACACCGCATCCATGCCCGCCACTTAGGCCCAAATCCCATACGACAAAGAGAATAATCCAAGAAACCCCAATTCACATGGTCGTAAGCTTTTTCCATATCGATCTTACAAATAATACCTGGCTCCCCCTTCTTCACCCTCTCGTCCACCATTTCATTGGCAATAAGAACCCCATCTAGGATTTGTCTCCCCCCCACAAACGCACTTTGCTCTTGCGAAATAACATGACCAATCACCTGGCTGAGTCTAACTGTTAACACTTTTGAGATAATTTTATACGCACTACCAAGTAGGCTTATAGGTCTAAAATCCCTAATGTCCAGGGCCCCCGACACCTTTGGAATGAGAGCCAAGAAAGAACAGTTAAGAACCTGGTCAAATGAGTTAGTCTGAAACAATTCATGAAACACGCTCATCAAATCTTGACCGATAATAGACCAGCACTTCTTGTAAAATTCAATAGTAAACCCATCCGGCCCCGGGGCTTTGTCCCCCTCCATCCCTGAAATCACAGACAACACCTCCACTTCCGAAAACGGTCTCTCCAACTGTCTACTCAACTCCTCCGAGATGCACTCAAAAGGCAACCCGTCTAGCAAAGGCCGAACAGCAAACTCTTCTTTATACAAAGCTCTATAGTACTCTGCCGCTGCACCCCCCACCCCCTTTTGATTTTCCCACCTCTTCTCTCCAACCTTAAGGCACACGATTTTGTTAGCCCGGCGTACGCACCGACGCCACTCTATGAAAGAATTTCGTGTTACGATCCCCCTCTTTAAGCCATTTTACCCTCGACTTTTGCTTCCAACTAATCTCCTCCCATTTTAACAATGTTTGGAATTCCTGCTTCAAGGATTCTCTCTCCTTACTATCACTACCCGATAAACTAGAAACTTCTTCCTTCCGATCCAAAGAAGATATGCCCTCTAAAATAGATTTTTTCCGTTCAGGAATGAACCCAAACACTTGTTTGTTCCAAGTCTTTAGCTTCTGCTTGACCGCCTTTAATTTCAACCCAAAGATGGTACTCCTAGATCCCCATGCCGAAGATTTGGCCCAAGCCTCTTCGACCACCGACATGAAACTCGGGTGCTGCACCCACATATTCTCGAATTTAAACGGTCTCGGGCCACCATCTGGCTCCTCTAACTCCAACAACAGAGGGACATGATCAGAAATCGGTCTAGGAAGAGCCAAGAGCGAAGTATCTGGGAAACGGTCCTCCCACTCCGGACAAGCAAAAAATCTATCAATCCTGCTAAGCGAAGGAGGATCCTGAAAGTTAGACCAAGTGAACTCCGCTCCCTTAAGAGGAAATTCTAACAAATTCTGCCTGAACAGGAACTTTCCGAATCGTCTCGAATTCGCGTTGATTTTGCCTCCCGACTTCTCATGACTAAATCTCACACAGTTAAAGTCGCCCCCAAGGCACCAAGGAGCTCCCCATCTAACACTAATGTTATCAAGCTCTGCCCAAAAAGCCTTCCGGTCATCCGAATCCACTGGGCCATACACCCCTGAAAAAACCCAACGAAAATCAAACTTAATGAAACGGCACAGGATAGAGAGGGAAAAAGCCCCTATCTCCTCCTCTAAAACTTCCACAACATCCTTGTCCCACAGAATTAATAATACCCCCTGAATGACCAAGGGCCGGCACCGCGCTCCAACCTGGACCCTGTCCCCAACAGTCTTGAGCTATACAATCCGTTATGTTAGATACTTTAGTTTCCTGAAGGCAGAGAAGAAAAGGCCTGTATACCGACACCAAGTTCTTAACCGCACGGTGTTTCTCCAACGACCCCAGTCCACGAATATTCCAAGACAAAAGCCGCAACGACATTACACAACGACATTACACAACAAGTGCTGACCCTCGCCCTCGGATCAACCGAGACTTGCTCCTATTCCCAACATGCGCATCATAATTTATTCCACTAGCCAAATTTCTAATCTCCTTTGGCAATTTCTTCGTCCCCCTTGACACATTCTCAACTTCTCTATCAACAGTTTGCCCCGACTCTCTTTCCAGTGACCGGAATAGCTCCCGCACTTCAGCCTCCCGCCCTGCATAAGAGAGGCCCAGAAATTTGCCAAAGGCCTCCAACCGAGACACCACCCAATCCGAATCTGCCATGTCAGAACACGGTATCGAGAGGGAAGTTGGCTCACCTAAACCCACCCCCGAACAAGCCCGAGGCAAAACGGCAGGGTACCCAGACGAAGTACCAACACCCGATCCACTAAACCCACTACACCCCTTGAAAGAATTGGGTCTAAGAGAAGCAGGCCGCAGAGACTTACCTGAGGAAAGCGGACTAAGGCCCCCAGCTCTCCCTGCACTAGAAGAAGTGGGAAGACCTGTCTCACCGGGGACACTCCTCCTACCCTCCAACGTATCGGAAGTGCCCACCATTCCACTCGACCCAACAGAACACACCCCTGCAAGAACCTCAAGCCTCCTCGATTCGGAATCAACCCCCATGAAAGTCGACTCGACCAACTCACCAGCCTCCGGTGAAACTACTGAAGAATCCAAGCCCCGTACATCGAAACCCACGCCGCCCCCCTCCAACCCTCTGGGCCCAGACATGCTCGGCATCACTCTCCCAGTTGCTGGAGAGGAGAAAGAATCCCCCGAAGGAACCAAGGCCAAAGCCCCACACAGCGATCTACTGAACTCTCCGTCCTCAAGAAGAACCTGGCCTCCAATATCCCCACCCGAAGCCCTAGTCTGGGAACCATGAGAAGACCCAGGAAGGAGACTCCCCACCGCACCAGCAGAACCCGAACCTGACCTGGACTGAAACCACCTCGAATCTTCAAGCCTCTTGACCACGAAAGACCCTGCCGAAAGGGATGAAGCACACCCTGAGATCCCTGCCAACTCTTCTACCTTCCGGGAACCAGTCCTAGACACCGAAGCCTTCCCCTCTAAATGTAAATCCTGCCCCTTCACCACCAGGCCCGTTCTTGCCAAAAGAGGGTACAACCCAAAAGGGTCTGCAGACTTTGGGCTGGAAAGCCCCAAAGAGACCGGCCCAACACCCACACCTGAGCCCGAATTCGTAAGAGGGGGAGAAGAGCGAGGGCTAGGCCTAACCGGCCCAACACCACTACCAGTACCCTTAGAGCCCAAAAAGGGAGATCCAAACGGGCTGCAAAACTCCGGCCCAGATGGCCCCAACACTTGATCTTTAATGCCTGAAGCCTCAACCCCCTTATCCTCTGAGTTCCCCACGCTGGCACGAATCAGAATCCGACACCCAGTTTTCCTTTTAAGTATAAGACTCTTACGCACACGCCAACCCCTACCCAAAGCTGTTCGGTGCTTACCCTTATTTCTCCAGCCCACCTCTCCCAAAGCCCCTGACATCTCCCCTACCTTTGACTTGCTTAGAGGCTGATCTGATCCATCTACCATCTCCGTCAGAGCAGCAGGCGCAGGGCGGAACAACTCGACTGGTTCAGTACGGCCATGTATTTGAATTTTGGAGGGATTGTCCGTCCCCGAGGGAGGCGGTCGGACTGTCACAGCCTCGCCGACGTCGGAAGGACAGAAATCCGGCAAAATAAAAATGGCAATCGTGAACTCTCTAAGGCCATCAGAGATCTTGAAAGACCGAGGAATCAGCTCGAGTCTGGTTTCAGCCACCTGGATCCGAGCTACACTAAGGTCAGAGAGAGATGAAGTGCGCTCGTCTACGTTGAGTAACCCACCACAAGCCTTGCCAATAGACCAAAACGAGGCAGGTGTCCAAAGATGTAAAGGAAGCCCATGAATCAGTAACCAAAAACAGGCTCGCAACTCGGATCCATGCACGGCGTTCACCCTTGGCCACCACCTATTCATGATAAGAGTCCCTCCGCAGGGAAGCAGCCATGGGTCACACGCGCTCAGACCTCGCACAGTGGATCTCTTTTTTACTACTATCAAACCTTTGTTTACGCCTAGAGGAATAAGTCGGGAACGCTCGTCCCTAGGCAGGAGACTATTGATAAAATGCTCAAGACCCGACCAACTAGTGGACGAATTGAGGAAAACACATACAAGAGCCAAATTCCACCAACGCGACGGCCGAGGATGGCTGGAAACTGGGTGAACAACAACCTCTCCAGAAGGCAAAGAAGGCCACCTCTGACCTGCAAGAGACCGTGAAGACACCCTGTCACACGGTTGTATGAGATGGTCTGAAGGCACATGCGTCACTTCTCGAATAGCCCCAGCAACCCACCGCCAGCCATCATGAAATCGCCCCTCCGGGAAGTTCAGCCACCTACTTCTACCCCAGAAAAGGGAAATACCGATAAAGAAATAAAAGCACCTCTCCCATTACGCTTCCTCTCGACCAAGATCTTACCTCGGGAACACGGGAGATTATCAGCTCTATAAGACACCACCTGAGAAGCAATACAGTCTGATATAAATTTCTCCAACTTCCAACATGCCAACCTTTCAAGCCGAATCTCTCTGGCATAACCCCTTCCTCGTTCAACAATCTTCAGCGCCACCCTTTCTTTGTCATCCCCTTCGACGAAATCGAACGTTTTAGCTTCCACAACAACAATTTTATGATGCATTATGAAGTCAGTTTGGAATGAGGAACCTATATCTCATTTCTCGCTTCCCGTTTCCTAAGGTTTTTTTTAAGTCTCGCTTCCCGCTTCTCGCTTTTACTTTACTTCTCGTTTTCGCTTTTCGCTCTGGTAACTATGGTATAGAGTCTATAGACCAAAAGAAACAAAAAAAAGGAGACCCCACAGCCCTTGAATCCAGAGGGCAACATCACGGTCTCAAATGGGTTGACATTAGCACGAAAGATATGAAATTATTGAATTCGACCAACAGCTCCATTTTGAATGCCTTAACTGAAGTCGAACGTGGATAGACAGCCGAAACGAGTCCTAAATAATTCAACATAGATAGCCAGAGGAAATTGTGTATAAGAGAAAATTAAACCCACAAACCACTAGCTTACACAGGTCATTGCAAATTACTCCAATTCATCTTCCCTAAGAACGTACAGACAGATAGCATGAGCAACGGATAAATCAAGCACTATATGGAGATATATAACACGAAATGACAGTCAGATAAAAGATTAACAATGCAGAATCTCAATTCATGTTATTCCAATTTCCATGTACAGTTGAAAAGAGAATTTACAGATACTTGCACCCCCAAAAAATAATGCAAACGGTTGCAACATAGGGAAAAAAATTTCTTGGTATATAAAGTGACAAAAAAAAGATAAATCAAAAAGGTAAAAGAAAATAGGGGCAATATGCAACATAACAGTCAAATATGGCGTGATTATAATTAATATGCTGTGTGCATAAATAATCAAAATTCACTCCCCCGAGATATAATAAATTAAGATTCTGGAACTAAAAATACTAGGTTTTCAAATGTGTGTGCATGGAACATACAATATGAAAAGAAAATAATAATAATGAAATGGATTAATAAGCCAGAATGTACAGGTTTGTGGGAATCTCTTACTTCATTTTCATCCATCAGAAGGTTGGCGGCCTTCAGGTCCCTGTGGATTATATTATTTCGGTGCAAGTAGTTCATTCCCTTGGAAACATCAATTGCTACTTTGAGCAGGGATGGAAGCTTGAAGACACCCTTTTGCTTATGCAGATAGTCATACACACTTCCACCAGACATAAATTCTGGAAAAACACACACACACAAACAAAATGACATTGACAATCACGAAAAACAGCATCCAATAAGAATATTAAACTAAAATATTAAAGGTAAGAAAAAACTTCATGTATATGGAACCAGTGATACCTGGAAAGTCATTGGAATTTACCTGTCACAATGCACAGACTCGGAGGTCTGGTACATGCACCTATGAATTGCACAACGTTCCTGTGCCGTACTTTCCTGCAAGGGCAAAGAAGAAAGAATTGGAATAGCAAAGCAAGATGAAATACTTAAGAGAAAGATGTAGGCAGAGATCTGTCTTTTCCTAAAAAGGATTCGTAAGTGAGATAACATTCATTTGCACAGGGAAAAACTCCAATGGTTGTTGAAAACAAGTACATTACAAAATACAATGCATCAATCAAGATGGAATGTTTGATAAAGATATCACAATCCGATTCCCTTTTTAAAGAAATATGTTCATGCTATTGGAGAGATAAATAAACCTCATTACATGCATCTAAGGAAAAGTACGCTACACATTTAGGAAGAGTAGTCAAGTTGTTTCTGTTAGTGGTTTCCATGTCCTGTATGGATATGGCGAGGATGCTATAGGGTAAGACAACAATTCAGAACTGGGTCTCATCCTTGTAGGAATTAAGGACTTAAAGCTCAGTACCACTGTAAAACCAAAGATAGTAGAGTGATGTTTAACAAGACTATACTGTGAGTGAGACATAAAATTGATACTGAAAAAAGAAAGAAAGAAAAAATGCCTTATTTCAATTATAATTATGAAGAGAATTCCTGAGTTGTAAACATGGTTTAGAAACTTGCTAAAACCATTATGTAACAGCCATTATATAACAGTTTCGGCAAATCCCGAGTTCAAACATAGGAAGATTATACAAATTACCCTAGTTCGTAATAACCGGCCATTACGCTCTACGTAATGTACATAAGGGTTTAAAAATTTTACATAAAAAGGGGTTTTCAGTTAACAATGATGCCCTAACTACTAACAGTAGATAAATGATGTCTTAGAAGGAGATCCCATAGTAAGTGGCAGAAATAGGGAGTTCAAACAGCGTTTTAAAACCCGAAAACTCGACTCGAACCTTGCTGAGTAGAGTTAACTCGATAATTCGGGCAAAACTCGTCCGAGTAATTACACCTAAAACTTGAACATATATAATATTTTTTTCTAAAACTATATATATGGTATAAATTCAAAATTAATGATAAAACATGCCTAAAATGAGATAAATGATTTAATATATATTAAACACCTCTCTTCTGTTTCGTATTTATACTGAGGGTGGGTGGGGTGTATTCAAAAAAAAAACAAAAAATTTGGTCACTCGGGAGCGTCATCGACTCGGGTCGCCTCGCCCGCATAGGCCGATTTACTCGGATTTTTGTTATAACTCAAATCATGCATAACTCGGGCGAGTCACTCGCTTTATCAGCGTCACTTCCGAGTTTTACCTCCAACTCGACCCAAAACCTGGCCGAGTCGAGTCGACTCGGCCAAGTTTCGAATCGACTCACCGATTTTTAATACAGAGAGTTCAAAACACAAGGTTTTTTCTTAAGGTGGCCAATCATTGAAGGAGAACCAACTTTATTTCCAAGGTATATGTGGATAGTTTACTCAGGGAATCGGAGGAAGAGATATGGGAAGAGGTGGTTTCCTATTATAAGGAATTATACATATAGCTTTAGGCCAAAGTTGGACTGATCCTTTCAATATGTTATCAGAGGAACAGAGAGAAAGTCTAGAGAGGCAGTTTTCGGAAGAGGAAATTCTTGGTATCTTCAGGGGTATAGATTAGTAGGGGACAAGGCTCCGAATCCATATGGTTTCTCTATTGAATTTTTTCAGAGGTGTTGGGACATTGTTGGCTCAGATCTGGTTAAAGTGGTTGAATTCCATGCTGATGAAAAATTAGATCCAGCTTTTGTCCAAATTAGTCATGGGCTCCTACATTGTACCTCCATCGCCTTAATTCCTAACAGAGATAGGGATAAGGAGTTCTACAGCTTTTGTCCAATTACCTATGGGGCAGTTTTTGGAGGAGGAAATTCTTGGTATCATCAGAGGTATAGATTAGTAGGGGACAAGGCTCCGGATCCTTATGGTTTCTCTATTGAATTTTTTTACAGGTGTTGGGACATTGTTGGTTCAAATCTGGTTAAAGTGGTTAAGGAATTCCATGCTGATGAAAAATTAGATCCAGCTTTTGTCCAAATTAGTCATGGGCTCCTACATTGTACCTTCATCGCCTTAATTCCTAACGGAGATAGGGATAAGGAGTTCTACAACTTTCGTCCAATTACCTATGGGGCGGTGTATACAAGAATTTGGCTAAGGTATTGTCAGTCAGGCTCAAATTAGTCATGGGCTCGATTATTTCACCCTCATGGCGCGTTTCTAGGACTAGGAGGGAGACAATTCTAGTTGGGATGTTGACTGCAAATGAATGTGTGGATTCTAGGATCAAATCGGGGGTGAATCCCGAGCATCTTTTGTAAAATTGATATGGAAAAGGCATATGATCATGTTAGTTATGAGTTTCTGGAATATGTGATGGGCGGAATGGGCTTCAAGGTCAGATGACGCGCATGGATGAACACTTGTTATTCGATGATATCCTTTTCAATCCTAATAAATGGTAGTCTTGTGGGATATTTTGGGAGTTCTAGGGGCCTTCGTCAAGATAATCCACTCTCCATTTCTTTTTATCATGATCACTGAGACTCTCGGTAGGATGATTAGTAGAGCATCAAGAGTATGCTATGAAGGAATTCTTAGTAGGTAGGGAGGGTTTATCAGTATCCAACTTGCTGTTTGTTGATGATACCTTAATCGATGTCTTTGAAGATGTTTTGAAGCGGTCTCAGGCTCAAGGATCAACCTTGCCAAAATTGAATGGTTTAGGGCGGGGGAGGTTCTGAATTTGAGAGAATTGGCTGTGTCTGGGTTGTAAAACATGGATACTTGCTGTGTTGTACTTGATTTTGCTTCTCGGTGCCAGGTAGGGGTGTATTCAAACCAAGCCAGCTCAGTTCGGCCAAGTCGAGTTTTTTGGCTTGATCAAGCTGAGCTTTTTTTCGAGCTCGAATTTCCAATCAAGCAGAGATCAAGCCAAGCCAAGCTTGATTCGGCTCGGCTTGACATATTTTATAATATCATATTATTATTATTTATTAATAATTTATAATATCTACTATTTATAATATTAAAAACAATATACTTATGATATTGATATATAATATTTATAATATGCACTTTTTAAAAATAAAATAAAATATATATTTTATGCTTCAAGCCGAGCTCGAGCCACGCCAATACTTTCGAACCAAGCCTCAAGCCTGAATCGAACTCGAGCTCGGCCCAGCCATTGTTAGGGACCTCGGCTACAGCATCTCTCTTCTAAACCCTTTGATTTGATTTGTTAGAAACAGAGAATAAATAAATTTAATAGAAATTCGGGGAGAGAGAGAGGCCTAAGTCTTTTATATTAAATACAGTTTGACTCGACTCGAAAGACTGAGAGATGGCCTAAACCCTAGAACCTAAAATGTGGCCTATACTATAAAAGGCAATATATATCTATATATATATAGATATATATGTGTGTGTGTGTGTGTGTGTGTGTGTGCATGCTTGTTTATACTACAAACGACCTTAAAAATGACTATTATGTTCCGGCTCATAACGTCCAGTACATAGCAGTTTTAGCTGTAAGCACTCCATACCCTGAAACTGTTAATTAAAACCTTGGTCGTATAACTCAGTTCGGAAAACAGGATCATTTTGAATTCGACAATTCTGCAAACCATGATCCCATTTAACGAAAATCAAGGTTATTCTAAGTTATTAGTTATATGTCATCCAGCAGTACTATACACCTTGCTTGCTATTAATAAACTGTTTTGGAGTTTTTCCTCCTTATTGAGTGAAGTTGCATAATTTATGAAAGAAATGGATATTTATAAATGTTAAGAGAGGCCAACTAGTACCGCTCACAACTACAAGCATATAATTCAACAAACCTCATAATATAGACTTCCTGGGCAAATTCTCTCTGCATATCGACATTCACACGCTCAGGCTTGAGGACTTTAATGGCCACTTCCTGACTACAATAGGTACCTTTGTACCTGGATCAGTAAAAGGATACAATTAACTGAATACTCATACACAATCAGAACAAGGGTCTATAACAAAACTTACAGATCACCGTATGACCCAGATGCAACTTTGTTTTCGAATTTCAACAGCATGGCATCAATTTCCCAGACATCAGTCCCATCAGTAGGTATTTTTACATGATCAGGAATGGGTTCCATCCCAGTTTGCCCATGCTCAATGGTAGGAGACAATGAATGGCGTTTTGACCATGATCGCTTCAGCAGAACACATCAAAATATCAGATACAACAGATTATTGCTATTGAAGACGAAAGGATACAGACACACACACACACAAAAAAAAGTTCAACAATAGATGCAAAAGTAGATTCTTGGGAACTAACATGATGAAAAGATGATTAAGTAAACTGAATCCTGTCCAAGGTTCCATTGTGATCATGGGTTTCTAATTTAGAAAATTAACAAATTTTAGATGGAATAGACAATGATATGAAGAAATAAAAACCTTAAGCATAGGCAAAACACAAAGAAAAACTCCAACTTCCTTCTATATAAAACATGGAATAGGTGAAGTCCAGAAAACATGAAATGCTAAAAAAATGCTATGGACACTTAATTTACTATTATCCACAGAAACACTCTTAACATCTTTAATCATAATGTACATTTAAAAATGTATGGATCTGATGTTAAAGGAACATTGTACATTTTTTTTTAAAGAAAGTCTAATCATTTCTAGAAGTATTTCAACTTTAAGATACAACTAAGAGTCTAAGATAGAGATTGCTTATGTCACGTAGGAGGAAGGACACAACTTGAACAAATTGCATGCTGGAGGAATGAAAAAAAGAAAAGGTCTGTGCCCCAAATGTTTGTGTAGATTGCGATCCTACGCATAATTATTCACTCTTTTTAAGTTACATTTCAATTGTACATTTTTTTGACAATATTATTACTGAAGGGGGGAAAAGTAAACTGATGCATACGTGCATGCACAAATGCCACATAATTATTTTGGACAACAATTCGTACTCAATTTTGAGGATCTGGGTTCCGATTCAGCTTTCCAACCAATTTTTGCCTATCTAGAACTATGTTGATTTTGAATGAGTAATTTGGTGGCTAGCCAATTCATATATCTGTTGGGAGATGTTGGAAGATCTGCTACCCAAGAAATCATTAAAATCAGTCTACCCAGGCCAATAAAAAAATGTATATCCCAGAAATATGATCACTTTCAAATTGTCAAGGATATGAGTCATCCCCATCTCCTGATTCATGTATCTACTGATTACATGTTTGTGGACATAGCTTTATATTTCAACAACTCCTCAGGACGTCAAGATATTAGATATTGAACATGTCAAAAGAATAGCAGAAATTAGTCAAGCTCCAGCACCAAGAAGATAGATTTTTCAAGACTGGAAGCAACCCTGAGGTAGGGAAATTATTCCCAAATATGGTAAGTGATTCTCATCTTATTTCTTGTGCATACCAACAACCTTCTGCATCCAACATTTCCTAGATATTGTGACACGAATAACATCAGACAGATTATTTCAAGTTGAAATATAAACCAATTACCTGGTTTGTTTATTTCATAAAGTAATCTCACAATAACTTCCTTGAGGCCTGTTGTAGGCAGTGAAATTGCCAGGCCCAAATGGGTGGGGCTGCAATAACTTCGGTGTGCCCGCTTCATATCCAAATTGCTAAGGTGTACTAACTTTGGTGCACTGTATAACACCCAAATCAAACGTGCAGGGAACACCAGCCACAACGTTGCTGCTTCACACCCTAATCAGAGGGGTGTACAGTGTACCGATCTCTTGGTGCACCTCCAATGCACCCAAGTTAGATTGATGAAGGTGTACCAACTTTGATGCACCCACTTAAAGCAATCTAAATGGGTGTGGTGTACCAATTTGCATGCACCCACCTTGTATTGAAACAAAATAGGTAGGAACGTTGGGTACACCAATTTGGTATGCTTGCTTCACACCCTAGATGATAATACTTTAACTGACAATAATAGCACCTATTCTTTTAACATCAATAATTTTATCCTTTATGTCCTTACCTACACAACCATAAGGTTCAAAATTCTTTCACACGGTGGATTCGTGAACCCCGACATACCACTTTGGAATTCAGAGTCCTAGTAAATGGAGGATGGTAAGAGCTAAAACTTAATAACATACTCAGTTCTTCTAGACTAATTTGGCAATCGTCTCATAGCAATAAGTTAAGAAGTTATGTTAGGCCTAGAAAATTCAAGGCGAGATGATCAGATACTTGGAGGCGAGATGATCGGATACTTGGAATACTACCATAGGATAGTTATAACTATCAAGTCTGCAACAAAACCTTAAATCTAGTCATACCCCGGTGAGTTCCCGATCAGCATTTGGTTAGACCCTACCTTCCTCCATTAGATTATAACTTCTTTGGCAAATTTATAAGAACGTTGACAAACATGGTAATGAAGTATTCCAAATTTTACAAAAAAATCTTTTTTTTATTTATTTATTAATTTTGCTGATTTTTTCTAAAAATTTCCTTAGACGAATAATTCCCAAACTCCCACTTGGTAACTACGCTGGCAAGGAAAATGGACAGAATTTCCGAATTGTCGTTCTAGTAAAGAAGCACTTCAACCGGCATACAACAAGAAAGCAGTGGACCTACCAGTTCATCAGGCCTCCAATTAACCAGTACAAACCATAATTCAGCATGCATTACTTCAGCAAACATCAGTAGAAACAAAACAAAAAATACTGCATCAGTTGGAGTAAATACTGAAAGCTAAAATTGACAAGTGCAACAGATAACAGCACGGTAAAGCATAACACATCTTAGAAATTTCATTTCATGCTAAATTACAAGACATTGTGACCAATAAGTAAGCATATAGGAACTACCTCGATAGTTAACATTTCTTTTTCCAGTGCATTTCTAAGCTGCTCGGTTTCCTAAAAATTACCAACACACAAGTAAGTCAAGCAGTTAATAGTAAAGTGATAAGGGAGAAAAGAAAGGGCTCAGAGCTTAGCCATAAAATCTTTGAAGCTATGAACATCAAACAAAACCAGAAACTTATTAAAGTTATTAATGACATTGAATTGAATTTGAAGTATCATTGCACCAAAAAAAAAATATTTGAAGTATCATAGTTTTAACAAATAAATAGCAACATTCCATTATTAAGAAGAACATGACAACAAACCAAGTACAGAAATATAGAGAATAAAAATCTAAAAAAGAAAGAAAATTTTAGCAATTTTATACCGATGAGAACGCAGAACTCGAAATTATTTTTGCATGAACCTGGATGATGCATGTACCAAATGAGAAGAATAAAAAAAAATAGAAACAACAGTTCTAACTTGCGGAATGTCAATTCCAATTTAAACTTTTCCTTCTATCGCTTTGGAAACTTGTTATGCCTACTCTAGTACATACCACTCACCACATTTTTCCACCTCTTTAAAATATTAATACTGTGTTCTCTTGCTTTTCAGACGAAACAATAAATTGAAGACCTATATGACATGCATATGTATATTTAGAAAACTGGAATCAATATTATCATATGATGCTTTAGTAAAGTCTCTCAGCAATTCAGTGGCAAATCTCCTACAAATGCGGTATTCCACAGTATCAATTATGTTTCAGTGATAAAGTACTCGTTCCATGATATCAGAAAACAAATGTCCTTCATGTCAAAATCCAAATTAGGCCATCAAGTTTTTTTGTTTTTTTTCTTTTTGGTAACAGAGGGTGTCCCAAACCCTTCGAGGCAACCAAACATAGGGTTAATTCTTCTTAGTATTCCATTGTCACATGTGCGCATTGTGGCCCTCCTCAGCTAGTAGACCTCATTGTAAACTACCGCTAAAAAGGCAGTCCACCTTAAAAGGTGCTCTAAATATAGTAGCATTTTCTCCTTCCCTTTATGCTTAAAGGGAATTTCTACAAGGCGCATAACAGATTGAGCCAGCAAAATGACTTCTCCAATTTCCTTTAGTTCTTAGAAAATATATGCATTATGATACTAAAATTTACAAGGGATTCCCAAGTTCACCATTCATCATTAATATAACCTCCTAATTGTTTTTTTCTTTTTCCTTTTAGAACATCTGGTTGGCAACAATGTATGGAAAAGATTGTCTGTTCCTCTTCTTTTATAAATTCCCAAGTTTTTCTTCCTTCTAAACCAACAAGGTGGTCATTGTTTATTATTTGAAACCAATCCTCAAGAACATCTATCTTGAACCTTTCCGCCAATGGCAGAAAAGCCCATTGAAAATATTCTGACATCCAAAGATTTAAGGGGCTCTTACTTGTCAGATAAGATTGTAAAATGAAAGAATGAAGCTCAATCCACATCACAAACTGGATTATTTCAACCGGAACCCCGAGTAATGAAACACGAAATAGCAGTTTGATAGACAGACATTTCAAACTTTAAAAAGTTGATTAGAAAAAAAATATGGAAGTGTAAACAGAAAGCAGGTATAAAATAAAAGAAGCCACAATAACAGACAGAGGAGAAATCGAAGCTCAATCCACATCACAGACTGGATTATGTCAACCAGCATCTGAGTATAAACACAAAGTGGCAATTTAATACAGATATTTCAAATTTTGATAGAAAACAAATATGAAAACGTAAACAAAAAGCACATTGTAAATAGTATAAGCTACAATAACAAACAAAAAGAGAGTCGTCCTTACTGAAAGGAATCAATAATGTAAAGTAGCATGCAAGGTAGTTTTGTATTGATATCATACAATAGATAAATTTTGGGAAAAAAATGCTAGAAGACTATCCGTTCCGCACATGATTAAAAGGAGATGAGGAGAAGGAAATACCTCATACGGCCAACCATCAACAACAAATACATCTAAGGAATAGCCATCTACTGTAGAAAAAGCATGTGCTTCTTGGATGTTCAGCCCAATCTCAGAAAGCAAGGAAGTCAACTGGAAATTTAGCATTAAAGAAATTGTGACAAGGTGAATGAAAATAATTATAATCACATATAGATCTTCATCTGGAACTGGAAGTGACTTCAGGAAGTTTCATGTATTAAGTTTATAATGAAAATTTCTGACCATGGCTGATGGAACTTCACATCATAATATACAATGTCAAAGAAAATGATATTTCCAGCCATAAACATAGAGAATAATGTAAGACAATAAGATTTATACATCATGACGATTGATGAATGTCAATGTGCACTCAAATCAGCTTCCCTTTTGCCATATAATCCTTATTATTAATCTGAGAAGGCAGAATTGAATCCAGATGCCCAATTGATGTCAACAATGGAACTGCAGCATATACTGTGTATAGCATGGCTAGCGTTATTAAGGCAAGAGCTCAGATAAATCCTGAGAAATATATGTGATGCTGAATGGTGTATGCCAAGACAGCGTGCCCATTAGGAGAAGAATATAAAATAGAATACGCATTGTCAAAAATGTAAGAGATTTCACATTACAGAGTATAACAAATCAACCAACTACCTGACTGAGGAGTTTTGGCTTGTCATATGCCGAAAAGGTGATTTCATGCATGGGCCTACATGATAGTCAATTATACAGACGTGAATTTCGAATGCAGAAAAGTGTGAAAGCATTGCTACATTAAAGTAATCAACGGTAGAAATAGATGCTTAATGCTGAATAACATTGAACATTTTGATCGACAAAACCTTTGGAAAAATTATATCTCACCCAAGACAGAAAGAAATAACAAGTATACTAAGGATTAAAAATAAAATAAATTGTATAATATTTTTCATAACAAGCATATTATTTGTTAGTGTAATGCCTACTTCAAAAATCAATTACAAGTTCAACATCCAGTACTTATATCTGCTGATCGGCTAATAAGTCTAATATCATTGTTAAATGCAGGCTGCATGGAATAACCCCCCCCCCCCCCCCCCCCCCCCAATTAAAATGCACTAGGTGGAGACCTTTTGATTCTGTACAGAATTTTCAAATCTTTTCCTTCTTTTGCAATTTAAATCCCATTGTATTCAATAATGTTGCTAACAAGGAGGGAGCCTGCGTTCAACAAAGCACTAAAAAAAAGACATTTTCAAACATTTCCAGCAGTGGTACTCCTGTAAACCATTGTTTTTATCCGTATTATATCGCAAAATATTGAAAATATCTTTATATGATGTGAACGTCTTCCTTAGTCATCTCTATAGGAAGAAATTGCATCATAGCTCGAGAGTGAAGGCAAACTATAGCTTTGGTGCACTTGCTACACCACATAGTGGACTAGCCTTCGGGTTGGACCAAACAGTGGACCGGCTTTCAGGTAGAACCACATTGGACTACTGTGGGCAGTGAAATCTCACCGCCATGATTTAAAAAATCGTTGAAACCGTTACGTATCACCCGATACGTAATAGTTCCGGTTGCCCCCGATACCGTACCTTTACACTGTTTTTCCGGAAAAAAATACGCATCGCCCAAAACCATTACATATCGGGCGATACGCCCGCTACGTAATGGTTTTGATAGTAGGAATCGTTCACGATTCTAACGGTATAAAAGGTTCCGAAAATCCCTAAACTCATTCTAAAACTTCATCTTTGTTTCCTCTCTTCTTCTCTACCTATTATTACATTTTTTTACTAAAATCCTTTTGTTTTTTTTTTATTAACAACTTGATTTGGGGTTTGATTCATAGATTTGAAAAATCTAAGGCAAATTCTTCATTTCGGGTATGCTTCAACCCTCGACCCATATAATTTCTTTATTTCTAAATTTTGAGCTTCATATTGACTTTAGAAGTATCTTATTACTCATTTATTATATTTTTTTTCTATTTATTAGGATTTTTTGGATTTTTTTAAGCAAAAAAGAAAAAAACTTAACAATTTCGGCTGTGTCCCAAACCACATTTTTAAACCTTGCTCACCGCCATTCATGTGAGTGCATTGTGCACCTACATACACTATATCACAGCCCAATTAGGGTAGTGATATTACCACATGTAACTAAGGCAACAGCTGTTTGTAGCCAAATTACCGCTAGCATTAAACGCTGGCAGCTAAAGTCGCAAGGATATAAAACCTCACTGTTATAATTACAGCAAACCAATGGCTTGCTCCCACCCAGCCGCAACTAAAACGGTTGCAGCCCTCAACCCTTCGCGGTTGAATTTTAGCAACTCAATGGCTTGTTGCCACTTGGCCGCATCTAAATTTAGTTGCAGCCCATAACTCTCGCGGTTAAAATAGCAGCAAGCCAATGGCTTACTGCCACCTGGCCTCAACTAAATTTAGTTACAGCCCTCAACCTTTGCAGTTAAAACATATAAGCAAGTCAATGGTTTGCTACCATTAGCCACAACTGTGGTATCAAATATCGATACGTATCGGCCGATAGGTATCGGTTTTTTAAGTATTCGATACCTAAAACGGTTGGAAAAAAAATACCCCATATCGACAACATATCGCGCGTATCAGTACCGATACAATCGATATGGTTTGATACGCGTATTTCAACAGTAAAAAAAAAGATGGTCAAAAGGGGTTTGTTTGCAATAACCATCCAAAAAAAACAAAAAGGAAAGAGATTCGCACGGATGGCACTCTATAGACGAGATGAGAAGTAGAAAAAGAAAAAATATATATTTTTTAGTAGAGGATGATTAGGGATTTAGGGTACATACCTAGATCGTCATCATCTTCAATCGTCGTTGCCGTCGTCACCCAAATTCGTTGCCATCGTCAATCGCAAAACCGAAGAGGAGGAGTGCTAGCCTTTGCCCCTTTCCTTCTCTTGGCCAACGGTGAAATAGCCAAACTGCGTTGTGTTTTTTTTTTTTTTGGTTGAAGGCTTTATAACTCATGAGCTTATTAAAGGAGGAATGCTAGCCTCACTCAGCCACATAATTCATTAGCATATTGAAGGAGTGCTAGCCTCACTCAACAACACACACACGATAAAACCTTGTGTTGTGTTGACCTTTCACTAAAACCACATTGGGTCAAGCAAGGCCGGCCCAAGCCATTTGGAGGCCTAAAGCGAGAATTCTAAATGAGACTTTTTTTTAATTGGACTCGCTATAAATATGGCCTTTTTTTTTTAATGAGGCCTTTTTTAGGATTTCTTTTCACTAAATCAGGTTCATAAAGCCATCAAAGCCCACGCTTTGGGGCCTTCATTTTTTGGGGGCCTAAAGCGCGGGCTTTGATGGCTTAATGGATAGGCCGGCCCTGGGGTCAAGCCAATCACAATTTAAATAGGTAGGAGGGAATTCAATTGTAACACTCTCTCTTTCAATTCCTATTAACTGAGTTTAAAATACACTAACTCTTAGAGTTTGATTTTAAGAAAAATTAACCCTATGGTTAAGAATTTTTAACTAAAGTTAATATTTTTAATTTTAAAAAAAGGTTAGAAATGTGTCTCGTTTAACTCCTATAAATTGTGGTTAAGATTCACTAACCCTTATGGTTCAACAATCTAACCTTGGTTTTCAAAAAAAGACAATATTAACCCTATGGTTAAGAATTTTTAACTGAAAAGTTAATGTTTTTTAATATTTTTTTACAAAAATCAAGGTTAGAAATGTGTCCCTTTTAACTCCTATTAACAGTGGTTAAGATTCATTAACCATTCGGGGGCGTTTGGCAAAACTAATATAAGTCGATACATACGTTTTTGTTATAAAAATTCAAGGGTTAAAAATTCTTAAACAGAGTTACCATGTGTCCCTTTTAACCCCCTCTTATTGTGGTTAAGATTCACTAACCCTTAGGGTTCAACAATATAACCTTAGTTTTTGTAAAAAAAATAAAAAAAAATATTAATCATAAGGGTTAAAATTTTAATGTAAGGGTTTTAATATCTAGATTGTAGTTCCTATATTTGGTTAAGTGACTATGGTTTGTATTTTCATATGTATTAATCAGCACGCACGCCTTTTTTTACTTATAAGATTTTAACTCTCATATGCATTATTATAAATATAGTTGGAGGTCTTCGTTTAGTTTGTTTTTAGCTTATATTTGCATTAAAAGAGGTTTTATGCAAGGTATCCAAGTTTTTCCTTGCGTATACAAGTTTTTTTTAGCGTATCCTGTTTTTTTTCACCGTATCCAACCGATACGTATCCTATTTTAGACTTACCGATACGGCGACCGATACTGATATTTTAAAACATGACCGCAGCTAAATTTAGTTGCAGCCTTAACCCTCACAATGAAAATAGCAACAAGCCAATTAAAACATGACCGCAGCTAAATTTAGTTGCAGCCTTAACCCTCACGATGAAAATAGCAGCAAGCCATTGACTTGCTGCCACCTAGCCATGGCTAAATTGCTAAATTTAGTTGCAGCCCTTAACCTTCACGGTTAAAATTCAATGCCATCCGAAGGTTGGCTGACACATGTCCGCAACTAAAAGTTGCGGACACAATCAGAGCACACAGCTAAAATAGCTACATGCTTCATATGGCAGCCAATAATGATCTACCACCTGTCCACATCTAAAAAAAGTTGCAAACACTTATGTTAAATAGCAACAGACAACCATCTTGGCAGCCTACAAATGACCGCCGCGCGACAGAAGATCCCCAATAAGGATCTTTGTGCACTTTAAGAAGGATCCCATAATAAGGGTCTCCCTAAAAGCACCAATGCCAGAATGCCAACTGGCACCCCATTGAGAAGAGAGTTATCCATTCTCCTCTCCCTTTCATATATGATTCTCTCTAGAATGGGAGACAACAGAATCGAGTGCCCTCAACAAAGAGGACACTTCTCTTAAAATTAACCCACTATAACGTAAACAACTGTCCACCGACAGATGGCCCCCCTCAAAAAGCATACTCCGATAATGTCTCCCCAACATGGGGAAGCAGTGGGATAGACCCTAAACACTCTCGCTTATATAAAAGAGAGAGTTCCCAAATGAAATCCCAAGGATAGAGGCTCCAACTACAAAAGGAAGACGCCCACTGCACCCATACAAGGGGCTACGAAATAGCCATGGAGAACACAAGGTATGCCCTCAAATGGCCACCTCTCTTCCCTTCTTTCCCTTTTATTTTCTTCTTTTTTTTTTTTATAAAAACCTCCATGAGGCTCTTGTTAGCCCACGTGAGGATTGGGCATCCCTTTTAAGAAGATAATAGTACTCTAAAAATCAACTTCACTCAAATGCTGAAGATCCATTGCCACCAAAGTTCAGGTGTCTCAATCCTTTGAGACGCTTGAAATTTATGTGTACAATCTCCTCTCTTAACAAAATTTCTTTTTACATATCCCATACAAATATCTTTGAAGATCATTTTTAAAACAAAAGATGTCATATATGTATATATTAAAAATTTTGTTAGATGAAAAAATCATGGCAAACTTACGATATTTGTAAAATTTCTGGAAAAAATATAAAGGCAATTTCTTGCAAGAAATTATGGTTCTATCATTTTTTTAACCTATAAAGGCAATCTCTTTAAGAAGCATCTTTGGACAAGATAATCACGTGTGACTATTTAAAAATAGAGGTTGGAGGATGGCTAGTCATTGCTTATGTGCTTTGAGGATGGCTAATCGGTTGATCACCTGTTGTTACATTGTCATTTTATGACGGAGGTCTGAAGCCATTTCCTAATGCGTTTGATGTGGCTTAAATCTTCTCGTACTCTTTTGAGGGCTTCTTATCTTGTTGGCTCTCTATGAGATTATAGGCCCCCAATTCTTTACTATGAGCTTATCTTCTTGGAGCAATAGCTTGGTCAGTTTGGAAGGAGAGAAATCAAAGTCTTTGACGACGTTTCCTTCTTTCAACGGCTTTGCGGGGGGTTCCAACACCTATTGTTGGATTGGAGTTCACTGAAAAAGGGATTTGATGATTTGGATCTTCTTGCACTTCTTTGACCCTGGGTGGGCCTGACTTCTTTCCTACGAGATCAAAGGCCCTTTTTTGCCCAGATTTCGCCCCATTTTCTGTTCTCACCTCGATGCCATGTATTGCATTCCTTTTTTAGCCGTTGGGTTCATGTTCTTGTGATCCTCCTGGCTCTTTTGCGAAATTTGTACTATACTTTTCCTTATTTTAATATAATCTCTAATTTACCGATAACCAAAACATATGAGCAAATATTGGTTCTGAAAATTTCCGAAATCCCTGGCAAAGTGCATTTTTCATTACAACAATGTATTCTATTTCGTTTTTTTCTTCGCCACCAGCATATCAAACAAAATATCTCCAAATATACTTGCAAACTATTACAATCCGCCTAATGTTTTCAATGGTATCATTGAGCTGGTTAACTACAACGAACATTTCGTTTTCAGTGTATGTGCAAATAGTTCTCATTCATTGATTATCAGCCACACTTAACCCTTGAGATCATGCCTAATCTATGTGATCAGGCATCTTGAAGATTCAAGATACAGTTCATCAAGAGGATCATAAACATTTTATCAGAGATCACAAATCAATTGAAAAACATAAGAAAGTATTCTAGCACAATTCACTCAGTACTCTACATTTCAAATGTGGAGAGAAAGAGGGGGAGAATGGGGATTAGCATTCACAGAGCTATCATGCTCATTGGAGCCATTTTGCAAAGAGCTCGTGCTCATGAGATAAATTTTCAAAAGTTACCTGGCAAAATGTGGACTACCATTCACAGCACTATCGCCATCTTGAACATGTGATTTGTTTGCTTCAAGTGCAAGGGTTTCGAGATTAGGCGATGAACCAAAAGACGGTGGTGGATGGATGCTGAAAATTTTAATAGATGAGATAGAGATGCTAGCATATTGACTGGAAATTAAAGCTAATATGCGGAAAAACAATTTTAAAAAATATATAACAAAAAAGAAAGCAAGGATTTATGAAGAAATTGCATTCACAGACAAGTCATATGTGAGATTGAAAAAAGTTGCACTACAACAGAAGAAAGAGATAGTACAAATGAAAAAATAAAGAACCATACCTATGTCTGCTAGGAAAAATAGAACTTTGAGCATCTTCTATTCTTGAAGAATTTGAATGAACAGAATCAACTGAATCTTCATTTGAGATAGGATGAACCTGGATAAGAAAGAGATTGCCATAATTAGCATGCATCATAGTCTCAGACCTACAATACTTGGAATGTTATGGGTAAAAACAGCAATTAAAGACGAGGAATGGACCTTTGTCTCTAAAGAATTAAAAATCAAAGGAAGTGAGAAAAATATGTAGAAATTAACAAGCACCCCTAAGTCCAAGTGTAGCACCAATATCATCCAAAAGCAGATAAATACAGTGGAAAAATCAAACTGGAAAGGATGAAAAAGTATATATAGGTTTTGTAACCCTCGTGAAGAGGAGTTACAAGACGATGCATAGCACTCAAGGTTACCCCAATGCACTTTATAGCAATGCTAGGTATAGCAATCCCACTTCATTTAAAAATTGTTTGCATGATGAGAAAAGCATGAATAATTTTTTATTTTTTTTGAGATTCATTAGAGCAATTTATAGAAGTAAATATTGTCGAACAAGCTGTAAATTTTTATGCTTGAAAAAACCGAATATTGTGAAGTGGATCCTTACCAACATATCTAAGTAGTGGTAGTAATAGTAGTAGTAAGATAATCCTGAAAATATATATGCATTCCTATGAAGTGAAAACATTGCTCAAGTTCCTCAAACAAGACAAAAAAATAAAAAAGAATTACAGAAAAATAGATCTGCAAAAGATCCTAGTGTTCTTATTTCACTATTGGGAACTCTCCCTTATCAATAGAATGTCAAATATAAGCAATCAATTTCTCACTCCACTCGTTTTTCTCTGATATTCTCATATGTGCATTCCTATCTCTACTCTTTTCTCCCCCCTTGCTCCCTTCCTCGTCTCCACATTGTAAGTTTGTAACACTAACAGATATCTTATTTATAAATTAATCTTATAAGCAGGTTATACAAATAAGCATAGTTACCAAGTACGGATACGGGTATAATATGGCAATGATCCGTTCATGAAGTACGGGTGTTATACGGTAAAAACACGTCAAAAGTATGAAAAAATTAAATAATAAATAATTATTATAAATAAATAAAAATCATGATATTAACTAATAACAATCATTTAATGCGGAATATGTATTTAACATGGTAAAAGAACGGCTAAAATACGCATATTGTACGTGTTTCATACGTAATGCAAGTATTAAACAGGTATTAAACGGTAATAGTGGTATAACACGTAACACGGCAAAAATACAAAGTTTTAAATAGCGACCCCCCTAAAAGTATGATACGAGTACTATACGGATATAATATGGGTGTTTGGTAACTAAGCAAATAAGAGCACCAAATTTAAATTCTTTTTTCCGGTCAGTAGCTTTCTAACTGATGAGGAAAATGGAACAACATATAACCTTTGGTAATCTTGATAGTATAATGCATGGGTCATGCTTGCTTATATATAATTGGGTTGAGGTAGTACTGTAGTAACTAGTAAGGTACTGACAAAGAAAAAGAACAGGAAAGATGTTTAGAGTAACATTTCATCACTGGCAGATATGTGTTGGAAATAGGAAGTTTCTACCAGATCACGGCTGCATAAGCAATGACCAACATAAACTATCCCATCATTATATGTGATTCAAATACATACAAACTGGAAGGGAAGAGCACCTAAGATAAGGAAAGCATCAAGACATCTAAGGGTAATGAATCAATGAATAAGACAATGTTTGATTGAGAATCTGAAAAATCCAAATGTGTTTACCTGCACGAGGCGGACTTCAATTGCAGGTCTATTAGCGGGATCATGTGCCAGTTGCAGTAATCTCTTGTGTGTGAGAACATCTTCCGCCCTCTCTGCATTCACATCAAGGGCATATCTACAGTGCAGCAAATCAAATCCCTCAACACAAGCATTAAAAGGGCATAAGCGTAAAAATACCATTAATTTCTTCACCAGCATACCACGCAATTATTCAAAAGAAACGATCAGAATTTACGAAAATTTATAATCCACCCCTAGTACTAAAATGTGGGGAAAAAATCGTGAATCGTCTACGCTCTATTCAATTTTCATTCGAGAAGCTCTGCACTGACTTCAATTGAAATAAATTCGTAGAGAAACATCAAAAACACAATCTTGATCACAGAAAGCAAACAAAAATATAATAAAAGGACATCTCGGAAACAAGAAATCCATAAACTAGACCCTCAAAGACCGGATTCAGAGATTTTGGTCAAGCAATAACACGAAGACTACAATTAACAACAATCCGTAGAAATCAAAGGCATAATAAAAACAAACGAAATAAGAAATGAAACAAAAAGGAAATTAGGGTTAGGGTACCTAGCCGGTAGCCGGTTGAAATGAGCCCAAAGCTCATCATCAAAACCAGGAAGATTCGCCTCTTCGACGTTCAAATCCTTGAGTCGAAGAAGCACCTGGTTATAAATCTCAAGCTTCTGTCTCTGCTGCCGAGGGTGCGTCGGCGATGAATCCATAGCTCTACTACTGCAACTCTCGTTATCATCCATCGCCATTAAATAACACAAAATCAATCAAAATAAATAAATAGATTCGCAGAGAAGCTCTGTCTTCAAGACCAGAAACTATCTTTGAATACAAACAAGCGATGATCTCCTCAGGGTTCACGTGAATCGATGATTTTGAGAAACACAGAGAAGCGTCGGTAGAGACGAAGAACATAGAAACACGAAGAAAAGTAAAGCGAAGAGAAATCAAGGAGAAGAAAGAGGTCTGAGTTTATATTTATTTATTTATTTATAAAAATAGTTTCTTCCCTCTTTGCATTTGCATGAAAAATAAGGAAAAGACAGCAGCAGTAGTGCTGTTTGCGGAGGCTTCTCAGTGCTTCACCTTCTCTGTCTCTCTCTCTCTCTCCCTAATTCAGTATTTAGGAATGTTTTAACGGCGTAGTGCGCACCCAGCCGCTGATGTCGACGTGGATTCTACCGGTGCTGAGTAACTAAGCTTATTTGGGAGTATTATATTATATTAAATTAATTCCAATTTAATAATCCCTATGAATCCGTGATGCCATCTCCACCTACTGCCCTATCCAATAAGCCACTTCCTTCCTCTCACTCCCCATTATCTATATCCATTACAAAGTAATCTCAATTTTTATTCTGTGACACCGAGTAATCTCAATTACTCGATGATACTTTAACCAAAAATAAAATAAAATTAATCGATGATACGCTTATGATATGGTATATGCGGGTGAGCCACGTGTTCTGGTTAACAAAAGTGGAGTTCACGAGAGAAGTGTGAAAGACAGAGAGATGGGGAGATACTTTTGTGCTAGTTGATGGTGGCTTCTAAGGTGGGAAATGAATAGGTCTATGGAATTGATAAGAACGTGACATGACAATTCAATTTGGTTGAGAATGGAAATTGGATTTACGTGATACTTTTTTTGTGTGCTTGGCAACCTAGGTCTTGATAGGTCTTCTCGGATTTTGAAAGAGTCCAAGCCTTGCTTGAGAGAATCTCTTGGGCCAAATGATTTTCGTTTTCGTTTTAGTTTTTTCAAAATTTAAGTTAAATTTGCATTAGTCTTAAGGTTGATGTGACCAATTAAGGTCTGTTGTTTTGTTGAGACTTATAAAATTTGTTACTTGACAATAATATGTATTTTCTTTGGAGAACTAGGTATATGAATAGATGCTTTTAATTTAACTATTTAGTGGTATGAAAATTATCTGACATGCTCTTTTAATTTCTCACATCTTCTTTACAGACAACTGTTTGATTCTCTTCAAAGCCAACTTAGATGAAGCATCCAATCAAATACAAATCCTGCATAAGCATGGACAGGCTTTTGGCCAAATGGTGAATTACAACTAAACGAGGATCTCCTTCAGCGCCAACACTCCTTCTAGATTTTGTCAGATGATCGAGAAGATTCTTCACACAAGGAAATTGACTCCCCCCGATCCCATCTAAGTTTGGGCGTTCCAAAGCTCAAATATTTGCCAACATAAAGACTCGCATTTTCAAAAGAATGTAAGGGTGGATTGGTTCACTACTCTCCCAGTCTGGTACAAGGGTGCCAATCCGTGTTGTTCTCCAAGTTATTCCAACTTATGCTTTTAGTTGCTTCAAGATTCCGAGGAATTGGATAAGAGAAGTAACTTCGGCCTTAGCTCGTTTATTGTGGGGGCAAAAATTCATTGGATCCGTTGACAGAAGCTTTGTCTTCTGAAGGCTAATGGTAGAATGAGATTTAGGGACTTTCAAGCCTTCAATTTGGGCTTGCTCGCAAAACAAGGTTGGTGGTTACTACAATACCCGGACTCCATTTGGGCCCTCCTAGCAAAAGCTCTTTATTTTCCTAACTCAATGTTTGTGGAAGCTAAGATGGGTCAACGCCCCTCGTCGGGGTGGCATAGTATTATGGTTGGTCGCATCGTTCTTGTACAGGGTCTTCGGTGGCAAATCGGTTACGGTGCATCTATTAGAATATGGAAGGACCTATGGATCCCAAATCAACCAGCCTTTTATCTTTTCCCCACTCTCATGACGATGACAATAAGGTAGCCTCTCTCATCAATCATCCGATTGGATGCTGGGATCTCACTAAACTCACTGATCGATTTCATCTCAATGTCGTTGAGGAAATTTGGAGGACCCCAATTAGCTTGTGTTATGGGCCCGATAAATTAATATGACACTTCTCCAAGAATGACCTATTCTCGGTCAGCTCAGCCTCTCATTTGGCGAGGACCCGAATTGAAGGCAATCGACCATCTTCCAGTATGTCCATCCCAACCATGGATGATGCTTTATGACCCTCCATCTGGAAACTCTCTATCCCCCAAGTTTCAAACCTTCATTGAGCGGGCTTGTCATAATGCCCTAGCAGTGGCCTCAAATATTCGAAAGAAGTGTGTTCTAATGGATGACTCATGTCCCCTCTGTAAATCTGAGCCCGAGACCATAGCCCATCTGTTCTTTGAATGTTCATGCTCACAAAGCATTTGGTTTGGATCTCGTCTTGCTCTGCGCATGTCTAGTACTGATTCTCTACAATTTACCCATTGGTGGAATCGATGGACTCATGATCCAGCCTTCACTACAAACAATCACGAGGTAGCTATTTCCCTGTGTTCAACGCTTTGGAGTATTTGGAAATTGAGAAACAACATCCATTTCAATGGTAATCCAACGAACCTGAACCTAGCTATTAAACATGTGAATGGGTTTGCTCTTGAAATCTGGTCTTGTTCGAGGATCAATAAGAAGATCCCCGATCCCTCCATGGACATTAAGTAGAACCCTCATGATATTGATTGGATCAAAGTCGACATCGATGGAGCAGCTCTTCTAAGTGGTATTGCAGTGGGGGTGGATGCTATTGTCCGAAACTTTGATGGCAAAACTTTATCCTCTTGCTATAAGTCACTTTTTGGGGCCTATGCCAAAAGTGTCGAAGCAGAAGCAATCCGGATGGTGATGTAGATGGGCATAAACAACCATTGGGATAGAGTCATTATTGAATCGGACTCAGAGGAATTAATTGATTTCCTATCGGGTACCTCTTCCTCCGCCCATACAAAAATCCATTTAGTTCTAAACGATATCTACATGATTCAAAGACGTTGCGGGGAAGTTCTTTTCCGCTTTATGCCAAGAGCAGCTAATACTGCAGTGCATAACCTAGAACAAATTGCCCTCAATGACAGTATAAGCAAGCCTTTAACCATTCCTATAAACCATCTCTTGCTTTGGGCCAACCCAATCACGGGTGCCCTTTCAATGTATGGTTTCTCAATTTGAATGTGATTAATACATTCCATTTTTTTAAAAAAAAAAACTATGTTTTTCATCAATTGGGTTGCAATTTATGTAAGACTCTAAATGAGTAAAACTAATGATTTCAAAACTTTATAAAAAAAATTGGTAAAACTTGAAATCTTATGATTGTATGAATTAATCTTGTTAAAAACCTTGACAAATGACTCAAATTTCTTATCAATTTCTATTACTAAGTGTAAAGTGTCAAACTTTATAAGTCTCACCAAAAGAACGGACCCTAAAGTTACTGGAACACACTACTATTAAGAAGTTCTTTTAAGTAATTATATTTGCATTAATTTTAGGGCTGATATTGATCAACTAGATTTAATGAAACAGATGGTGCAATGTCATGCATCCGTGGGATATTCCCTTAAACATATGTTGGAGCCTCGGAGGGGATCCTGTTTCATTTTGACATAAGGTTAGTCACGTCAGGCATGGTACCTTTCACATCAATTTTGCCGTGAACTGATCAATCATATAATGCAACTTTTTTTTGTCTATGGAAATTTCATTTACCTACTATTAGATCATGAGTTAAGTACGGTTTTGTCCCCTTACGCTAAGAATATCACTGCTTAGGACGGGGTATGTATTTTCAATATTACTCTCGTAGTGTTTGGCTTTTATATGCATAGCTTAAGGACAAATATGTCAAAAACATGTCATTTTTTATAATAAAAATGCAAATGATGCCCTATTTCATAAATATGTTAAAAGCATGCATTTTTAGGTAATAAAAATGCATACTTACCCTTTTAGGTGAAGAACCCTAGTATCATTGGTTAGTAATTAACATCGGAGAGTGGAGCTCTGCTTAGTAGTCCCCGGTGGGAATTGATCCCTAGAACTCTCTGTAAGAGAGATCATACCCTAGGAGGAGAACCCATTACGCAATCCATTATTGCAGTTATCGTGCTTCACAAGGATATGTAGCGTGCTGCTGCAGAGTCTACAGCAACGTAGTGTGGAATGTTTCACACTTGAACGTAACTCGAATCCTACTCTTACCAAATCAATTAAGACAACCTAGTCCATGGTACTGATTGGTACACGGTGCCTCTCCCAACTCCAACCTTCTGGCCTATAATTTGTCCCGCTGGTGTGTGTGGGCATGTAGGAAATGCACCCCCACATGAACAATTTTCTGCCCGGCCGAATTATGAGCAACAAATGGGAAGTGATTTGCATTTTGACCCACTGGTATAATGGTTTAAAAGACTCCTCTTTCCCGTTTCCTCGAAGCTGTAAGAAAACCCAAACTTGGAGGAGCCCCTTATTGCTTTACAAAATTATATAAAGTTATCCCAATAAGTTCGAATAGTAAGACTAATGCAGTAGGTCAACCAATACAAACCACATTGGCTAATATTATGTGGTGATTAACTATGAAAGGAGCTCCGTTGAACTGGAGCAACCCAAAAAAATGCCTTGAGAAATGGGTATTTGGAGATGTGGCAATTGAAAGGCCTACCTCCTTCGTTAAGTAAAAGCATCTCTCTAGTTGCTCTTAAGTGGTAAGAACTAAGAAGTGTGTTCGGGGTGAACTGAGTTTCAAGTCTTTGAGCCTACTATCGTATTAACTTATGACGGAAACAAAATTGAAAGAAAAGAGTCGCCGTGAGGCTGGGTGTCGCAACTCGAGGGTTTCTCAAATAGGAGCTTTTGAGATCACAGATCGTATTTTTGAGTGAGAAACTCTTGGGGATAATTGAGGGTAGAGCTAATGTGACGGAAACAAAATTGAAAAAAAAGAGTCGCCGTGAGACTGGGTGTCGCAACTCGAGGGTTTCTCAAACAGGAGCTTTTGAGATCACAGATCGTATTTTTGAGTGAGAAACTCTTGGGGATTTATCCCCTTTTATAGATCTTAACACTATAACCTCCTCCTAGATTTCCTCTCTAGTTGGAGACGAAATGAGAAGGTAGTAATGCCATTGGTAACGCCTCAACGGCTCTTGGAACACCGGTAGTGTAACGCCTCAACGGCTCTCTCTTGGCCACTGTTAGAATATGCTAACAACTTAGGAGCCAAATCCTCTACGGTGATAATCGGAATTGGCAAATCCGGTTATCACCCCTCGAGGTAGCCACGTGTCCTTTTTGACAACCCTTAATTGTGGTTGAGATTCACTCACCCCTAGGATTCACCCATCATCCTTGGTTTTTTAAAAAATATTGTTTCTTTTTTTATAAATTAAAAAACTGTTTTTAAGAATTTTTAAATATTAAAATATTTTAAAAACAAGAATTAATATTTAAAAAAAAAACAAAAAACAAGGATGGGTGGGTGACCCTAGGGGTGGTGAATGGTGAATCTTAATTACAGTTAAGGGGTGTCAAAAGGAATACGTGGCTACCTCAAGGGGGTGATAACCGGATTTGCCGTAGAGGATTTGGCTTCATTAACTTAACTACCAATCTTGATAACCGATGACATGTACCAAGAAAAAACAATGTTTTATCTTGGACGTGTAAAACGTGATTATCTTCCCAATTATATAGATATATGAGCATGGGACCCGACTGATTAAGAGTAATGGAACATCTTTTTATTTTTATAAATGGCATGCGAGGTGGAAAGCCTCCACGATTTCCACACCTCAATGTGGCAGGCTTTAGGTGATAGGTTTTAGCCTAAGGGTGAAGTGAAACTTGACAACTAAAGTCTTTGCACCCTAAGTAAGGGGTGGAGTCAGGATTATCTTGCTGGGGTGTGGGTGTTCGGAGCATAGCCTCCTTTTCTTTTATTGGAGGGATTTTATTGGAGGGTCAAGTTCTTGGGTCATCTCTTATATGATTGTGTCCGTTTATCAATAACATTTTTTCCCTCAAAAGTTTAGGAGTGCATTTGCTCCCAGGCTACGCCCTATTAATACAACCTTTTTTTAAAACCCTATTAATACAACCTTTTTTTAAAAATAAAGTTCAAGACGGGTAGCCCTAGTGCCTCATGTGGCTCCGCCCCTGAACCTAAGGGGCTATAAAGGAGCAATGGTGTGCGTCAACACCTAGAAAAGTATTAGATATGTATATTTTAAAATAATAAAAAGATAAACGTGATATTTTAAAAAAAAAGTGCATATTTGACACTTTTTTGGTATCCAATCCTATTTTAAAGAATTTGGCCACAAAGATCATTGCTAAACTCAAGGGCAATTGAAAAATAATTACTTAATTTGAAAAATAATTACTCAATTTGATTGGGATTTGAAAATATAATGACGCAAAAGTTAATAACAACTAATAAGTCATCTTCAAAGACGATCACCGAGCCAAAAAAACAGATATGTTTATTTTTACTTTATAAATATCAGTGGGTAGCACATGCGATGCACGTGAGAGAGAGGGGAAGGGAGAGAGACTGGAAAGAGGGACTCTAACGAAAGAATTTTAAATTTTTAACTTAGAAAGATAGAGTAGTAGGTTGAAACTACCTCATAACACATGTCCTTACTTTCTCTCTTAAAAAATAGTTACAACGTAGAAAGAGTGTCCTTTGTTGAGAGACCAAGGAGAGAGCATGAAAGAAGATAAGGATAAAAATTTGAGGAATATTGAGGGATTATTGATAGTTGTAGTTGATATTACTTCAATACCCCTACTAACTTTTCTCATGTAAATAAGATAACATAATATCTTAATTTTTTTATATAAACTTGTGGACAAAATAAGAAAAATATAGAAATTCACTTTTATACCATAAAATTGAGACTCATTTGGAATATTAGAAAAAAAATCAACCAACTTTTTAACTCCACTTCTCTCATTATAATAATAGAGAAACACTTACCAAGCAGAAAATATATCTGATTTAAATATAAACACTTGCCAAGGAGAAAATTGGAGCTCTGATTATCTCTTGAACTATAGATCATGTTCAATCTCTTGAACTATTGTTCATGTTCATTTATACTTATATACTAGTGAAATAGTTTCTACTTGACACCACTCAATGGTTACCATTTTGTTGGAGCTCTGATTATCTTTGAAGTATAGATGTTCATTTATACTATACACTAGTGAAATAGTATCCACATGGCACCACTTAATGGTAACCATTTATTTATATTTTGTCAAGTCATTAAACGCATCTATCTCTTACACAATGAAAATGAAAATTGCCAGCACCTATCGATTTTTCTCACCTCTCCTTCATAATCTCACATATCTCCCCACGCCTTCCCACTTCACATCTCTCACTCTTGCACCCAAATAGCGGGCCGTCACCACCTCTCCAACTCTCTCTCCCTCCCTTATGCATGCCACACCTCTCCATTTCCCACGCCTCTCTTTCTCAAAAGTCAGAACAAAAGTTTGAAGGACGATCTTCACCCTTGACTTGATAGACACTTTTTACTTAAAACTTAAAACATTATAATTTGCTTTAAATAATCAAAGTTTTTATGACACCATTAAAAAATTTATTACGCCCAAATTTATACACTCTTATGCCCTTCCATGTGGGCTCTCTCTCCAAAACCAAAAAAAAATGTGGACTCTCTCCACGATGCGAGATGTATTTCCTTCTCCAAAAAAAAAACACTACGTGATTATGCACGGCCATAACCACATAGTGTTTGACTGATTAAGAGAAGCAAATAGATGCGCATCCCGAATGGAATTATCCAGATTCTGATTGTAAATGGAAAATTTGAAACTAATCCGAAATCTTTGACGTGAGTCCGCATGGAAGCGTGAGATCAGATCATAGCCAATTGCGATTGAACTCTCGCATATGTGTCATGATTTGAGTGGAGATAAAGAAAGATAGGTGAAAATTTTTAATTCAATTTTTTTGACCTTCAATCATATCACGACACGTAAGCAATTTGGTTGTGATCTGATCTCGCGTAAGAGAGTCCGAAGTGGCAACAACGGCCTTTGGAGATGGCGAAGAGCTAGACTGCGCATGTGGTATAATATGGAGATGCGACTTGCCAGCTAGGTTCTTCGTATGCGGAGAGTGGTCGACGCTGGAGTTGCCGGTCAGCAAATATAAAATCTTATCCAAACAGAAGTTAGAATTAAGGAGTTGGAAAAACGTTCAAAACGGCAAGGAGAGTAATACGAGATGATGCTGGTTGTTCTCTAGCTGGGGAGGCAAAACTAAGACACTGCGTATCTACCGACTACCATATCAACTAACTTGTGTGGGTCCAATCACGGTACTCCGAGAGAATATCCATTCAGCATCCGATGGCTGTAGTTAGGGTCATGAAAGTCAAATGATTATAAATATATAGGAATCAGAGGCGGGCGAGGATGGCCTGGGGGCACGTGCCCCCCTCCTTTAAAATTTTGATTTTTTTTAAAAATATGTATATATCGGAGGCCATGGTGCATGGATCCAATCACAGCCCATTGTGATTGAACTCGGAGAGAGTTCAATCGCACCCACGGGCAAAAATGTGTCCTTTTTAACCCTTGTTAATTGTGGTTAAGATTCACTAACCTTTGAGGTTCAACAATATAACTTTAGTTTTAAAAGAGTTAATGTTAAAAAAATATTAATCCTAAAGTTAAAAGTTTAATATTTTCTCTAAACACTAAGGTTATATTGTTAAACCCCAAGAGTTAGTAAATCTTAACCACGGTTAATAAGATTAAAAGGGACACATGTCAGCACGTGGGTGTGATTGAACCAAATATTAAAAATACGATTTCGGGGATGTATCGGTCTCAACCAAAACCTATACATATAGGTTTCGGTAATGGTTTCGACCGATACATATAATCTCTTCTTTTAAAAAATTTAATTTAATTTAATTTTTTTAAAAATCAAATGAGTTATAGAAATCAAATTTACTAAATATAAAATCATGGAAAACAACTCAAATACGAAGTAACAAACACAATTACACAATAAATTAGAATATAAATAACTAACAAATGATATATATTGTCTGTTTCTATCAGTTTAAATATCGTACAAGGGTCTACTGATACCTATATGTATCGGTTTCAACAATTTTTATTTCAATGGATTGAACTCTCCTTGAGTTCAATCGTGATTGATTGTGATTCGATTTCAGGTCGGCACCCTTTCAGCTTTTGATTTTTTTTAAACTAAATGTGCCCCCTACAATAAATTCCTAGCTCCGCCCCTGGGGCGATGTATATTAGTTAAATGGGAACGACCGAGTACAATTCACATTCATCGAATGTGGACATCTTTGCAGTTTTATAAAATCGTGTACTAACTTCAAATATATATATATATATCATGTACTACAAGGCTTCTAGAAGAGCAATAGTCTCCTCGACAGTCGATTAAAAGGGACACGTGTTAGCATGTGGGTGTGATTTAACCAAAGATTAAAAATACGGTTTCGATGATGTATCGGTCTCAACCAAAACCTATACGTATAGATTTCAACCGATACATATAATCTATTCTTTTAAAAACTAAAATAAAATAACATATCAAAAAAAATCAAATGAGCTATAGAAACCAAATTTACTAAATATAAAATCATGAGAAGTAACTCAAATACAAAGTAACAAACACAATTACAATTACACAATAAATTAGAATATAAATAACTAACGAATGATACATATTGCCTATTTCTATCAGTTTAAATATCATACAAGAGTATCGATACTTATACGTATCGGTTTTGGCGATTTTTATTTCAATTGATTGAACTCTCCCTAAGTTCAATTGTGATTGATTGTGATTCGATTTCAGGTCGGTGCCCCTTCAGCTTTTGATTTTTTAAAAAACTAAATGTGCCCCCTACAATAAATTCCTAACTCCGCCCCTGGGGCGATGTATGTTAGTTAAATGGGAACGATCGAGTACAATTCACGTTCATCGAATGTGGACATCTTTGCAGTTTTATAAAATCGTGTACTAACTTCAATATATATATATATCGTGTACTACAAGGCTTCTAGAAGAGCAATAGTCTCCTCGACAGTTGATTAAAAGGGACACGTGTTAGCATGTGGGTGTGATTGAACCAAAAATTAAAAATACGGTTTCGAGGATGTATCTGTCTCAACCAAAATCTATACGTATAGGTTTCGGTAATGGTTTCGACCGATACATATAATCTATTCTTTTAAAAAATAAAATTTTAAAAAAAATCAAATGAGCTATAGAAACCAAATTTACTAAATATAAAATCATGAGAAGTAACTCAAATACAAAGTAACAAACACAATTACAATTACACAATAAATTAGAATATAAATAACTAACAAATGATACATATTAATTGCCTGGTTCTATCAGTTTAAATATCATACAAGAGTATCAATACTTATACGTATCGGTTTCGGCGACTTTTATTTCAATTGATTGAACTCTCCCTGAGTTCAATCGTGATTAATTGTGATTCGATTTTAGGTCGGTGCCCCTTCAGCTTTTGATTTTTAAAAAAACTAAATGTGCCCCCTACAATAAATTCCTAGCTCCGCCCTTGGGGCGATGTATATTAGTTAAATGGGAATGACCAAGTACAATTCACATTCATCGAATGTAGACATCTTTGCAATTTGGACGGATTACATTGGACCGAGTACAATTCAAATTCATCGAATGTGGACATCTTTACAATTTTATAAAATCATGTACTAACTTCAGAGAAAAAAAAAAATATATATATATATATATATATCGTGTACTACAAGGCTTCTAGAAGAGCAATAGTCTCCTCGACAGTCGAGACGGTCGAGGAGGGGACTATTCCTCATTTCTCTCACATAGCTGACCCTTCTAACTCTCATTAACTCGGGTTAGTTTTTTTTAAAAGTTATTGTTATTGTTTTTAAACCAATGGTAAAAGAGTGAACCCTAAGGGTGGATGAATCTTAACCACACTTAAATAGGGTTAGAAAGAGGACACATGGCAAGAAAATGGGAGCCAAGATGCACCTCCTCGCGTCACCGACCGAGGAGGTGATTATTTTCCTTTCTAGAAGCAATATTTCGCTCCATGGGCGAGGAGAGAACTATTGCTCCTCACTCTCTCACAAAGCATTTTTTTTTTTTGGAAGGTTCCTCACTCTCACTAACCTGCCCCTTTAACTGCCATTAACTCGGGATAAATTGTTTTAATCCTGTGGTTATTATTATTATTTAAAAAAAAAAACAAAGGTAGATGAGTAAGCACTAGGAGTAATTGAATCTTAACCATATTTAAAGGAAGTTAAAAGGGGGGCACGTGTCAAGAAAAGGGGAGCTGAGATGCCCTTCCTTCCGTAGCGACTAAGGGGGTGATTACTGTGCGTTTCTATGGTTGGGTTACGAAGACAATGATTTGGGGAGTGTTACTCTCCTACAATTGCATAAAGAAGACACCTAATTTGAGTACCCCATTTTTGGCCCATCACTATATTCTTGCATTTTTGCCTTGAAATGAGACACTACAATAGGAGGGAGTGAAGTTAAAAAAAAATAAAATCATAAGCTTAATCAATGAGAACACGGAGGCGCACGTTGTTGTTGTTGTATTTTTTTTTTTGGGGTGGGGGGACTGAGAATAAGGAAAGCGTGAGAGTAGGGCTAGCATTCCTCTTAATAAGAATGCATGACACATATTGAGTAAAGGTTATGGTTGTCAATGGGTTGGGCTTGGGCTTGGGCTTGGGCTGGATCATGTGTTGTCTAAGTTCAGCCAAGAAAATGTTGAGCCTAAGCCTGGCTCAAGCCCGGGGGCCCTAGGCAAGTCAACCCCAAGCCCTACTCTTACACGGCCGGGCTCGAGCCAAATTCAGGTTTTGTAATTGGGAAAAATAATTTTTAATCGAATGATATTCAAGTTATGATCTAATCGCTCTCTTAATTTTGATATTTGATGAGGAGCTGGAGGATGTTTGGCAGCGCTACTCTTCTAATGCCTCACACAACATTCTACTTATAATTCAAAGTCATGCCAAGTATTCTTCAATTAAATAAATAAAAAAGGCAAAAAGAAATCCAGTAGTGGGAAAAATCCAGTGGGGATACATTGTTTCCACATGATAAAACAATAGGAGTCATTTGCAGCTTCAGAAGCATCATTCTCCAACCATACAAAGCCAAAATGAGCTTTTTGCCAAACCTCTTGAAGCACCTCTTTCTCCTCCTTAAAACCTAGATCTTTAAACTATTTTTCTTCTTCTTTCTTTGTGTCGGTGGGCTCGGTGGATGAACAATAAATGGATTGCATCGTTACAATAGGGTGAGACAACTCTCAATTAGTGTAAAAGAGAGAGACTGTGATATCTTTACTATTATAATGCGAGAGGCATGCGTTAGATGATTTTTCCGAAATTCCCAAATTATCCTAATATAAAAACAAAATATTGATTTAATATTTTACTTTAATTCCCAAACTACCCTTGCCTTTGAATTAATGTTTTAGTTTAATTCGTAAACTACCCCTTGCCATCTATCTATTTAGAATCACAGCCAATCGCGATTGACTTCGGGGAGCGTTCAATCACACCCGTGGGTTAACACTTGCCCCTTTTAATTCCTATTAACTGTAGTTAACTCCTTCCCCTCGCTTTCACGTGCATTGCACGTGCCACCCGCTAGTATAATATAATAATATGTTATAGCTTCAGGCCAGGTCGTGCTTTAGGTATTCAAACCCTAGCCCGGCCAGATAAATATGGGCCCATGTGTTGAGCTCGGGCCTAGCCATATGGGCTTTAATTACAGACTGAAATTGGGCCATTTTGGGTGGGGCCAGCCCAGCTACCGGACTAATCAGGCTCATTGACACCCCTAAGTAAAGAAAGGACAATTCTACTGCAGATGTACAACGTTTTCCCTGACAACTGAGTATTGCATATCGTCCACACTATGAAGATAATGTAGTTCTAAATTATCCAGAATATAATTAATGAAAGTATTAAGAAAACTAAAACAATAATGAACTCACGGAATTTGTAGAACAGCAAAATAATGAAAAAGAATGGAAAATCCAAGCCCTGTGTATCACAGTTTCCTTAAGACGAATTTACTCTCTCTCGGTACTCAAGGTTGATGAGTAATCGTCTCCCAAGATAGAACAAGTTACAGTTAAGAAGAAGTAGTATTCCAATCTTCAAAACTCAATGAACTTGACCAATGTTTGTACTCGAACATCAATGCAAGGAAAAAGAGAGAGATTTTTTTAAGCTATAATTCTTTTTCTTTTTTTTGAATGGAGGAATGGATGTCTAATTAATAGACTTCCTTGTGTCTAATTCGAACTAAGGTGGCTGTTCGGAAGAGGCACAAAAACGGACTGAAAATACTTTTTTTTTTTTTTTGAGGTTTGAAACACCAACGGACACATTTGTGATTGATTGTCCAAACCCAGATCCATATCCGTATCCGTATCCGTACCCAGTGTGAGCATGGGATTTTCCTATCCACTTTCACATTTGTATGGTTTGACTAAGAGTCGCCACCTATTCATTCTAAGGGATACGTCTCGGGTATTTGTTCGTTTGGATAAGACAAATGGTCCATTCAGAGTTAGGATAAGTGGTTCGATTGAGTCCTGGGGAACGTGTTAAGCACCCTAGGACCCCCATTTTGCAATGGTTACCTACTCCCTAAATTTAAATCAATTTAATCTCAATATTAATTAAGATGCTTAAGTGTTTAATCAAATGTTAATCCAAGAAAGAGAGAAAGCTAGATGGCTAGGGTCGAATCCGGGTTGGGTTGCCTACGTACTCACATTGGGGTGAGATCAGACCGAGCGTAGTTTTGGCACATAAGCTTGTGCCAAAGCTAGGGGTGTGTTTGTGTGTGCATAGGGTGGTTAAGGGTCTAGCCCGGAGGCTAGGGTTTAGTTGACTGGATTGGTCAAGTGCAAGGTCGGGTCTAACCGCAGTTAGAGGAGAGTTAACCATGGTTAGGGGCTAACCAAGGTTCATAAGTCCTAACAAGCATTTTTTTTGGTTTTTTTGGTATTTTTGGGGATTTTTCCAAAGGGTTGAGCATCTTAACCATGGTTAAAAATTAATCGGAGTTGGGTTAACTCCAGTTAAAGGGGCTAGAAAGGGTAAAAATTACCACAGAAGACCACTTTAGGCTTTTTAGAATATTTTTGATTTTTCTGTCATTTTTTCAGATTTTTCCTGATCAAGGATTTTTTTAATCACGGTTAAGGGTCCGGCTCGGTCCTAAGGTGGGATTGACTATGGTTAAAGGTCTAATCATGGTTAAATTTATCATGGAAGACCATTATGAAATCCAATGAATATTTTATGATTTTTTGATCAATTTTCCAGAATTTTTTTGGATCATAGGCTGCTTAACCATGGTTAAATTTTAACTATAGGTGGATTTAACCATGCTTAAGGGTCCGGTTTGGTCACAAGTAGGCCCAGGGTCCATGACAGGGCCTAGACTGGCCTCCTACCCAGTCTGGCCCTCACAAAGGTTTGAAATTGCCAAAAAAACCAACTTGTCAAACACATTTTTAACCATGATTAGCGTGGGTTTAACCATGGTTAACGGGAGAACCACGGAAAACCAAAACTGTGGTTGCAAAGCCTGATGTCCAGGGAGTAATTTGGGCCTTTATTGGCCCAAAAGGAGGTTGTGGGTGGGCTCCACAAAGGCCCAAAGTGGCCTAGTTGAGCATCATATAAAATGATAGATTTCCAAAAAAACATATTTTCAACCATTGTTCGTTAGCAATTTAACCATGATTAGGGGTTGACTCAGGGTGATCCGAGACCATGATTGGGTAGCTTGTTGTTTAGGAAAAAATTTGAGCCTTTGTGGGGCCCAAGAGGAGGTTGGATGTGGGCCCCACAGAGGCCCAAAGTCGACTACTTAGGCTGTTTTGCACACTGTCAACTCGAGTTTGGGAGTTGTTTAACCACGGTTAGAGGGTAAATTAGAGTTCGGGACAACTAAGGTGAATAGCTGGGAGTTAGGTGAGTCTAACCATTACCCTGGTTGCTACCAGGGCCTGGTCTAACCGTGGTTAAAATGGTGGGGACAAGGATGACCCGAAACAAAACTTTGAAGATTTAAAATAAAAAAAAAAAAAAAGAAGAAAACACTCTACCCTCATGGAGCTGCACCATTAGACCTGTGGGGGATCCCTCACAGACTGAGGGTCCCCAGGGTCTGAGGGGATATGCCATGCACCTGTGGGGTGTTGAATCCGAGCTACACAACCCCAAGGGGTCCTATCCTTGGTTTACAGAGTACAAAAAATAAAAATAAAAAAACTATATGGGACCCCTGGAATGGGACCAAGGGTCCCTTACGAAACCAAAATCAAGCTACAAAGAGAGAGAGGGGTATATACCCTGTGGCTGCTTGTTATGGTGGTGAAAAGGGAGAGTGGGCTGTGCGTAGTGGTGGCTGCCTGGGGTTGAACCAAATGCTGGGGTAGCTTGGTAGACGAAGGGAGAGGACCTTGGAGGTCTAGGGATCGAGCCAAGTGGAGGTGGAGCAAGGCTAGAGCTACTGTTTGGTTCTGGACAAAATTTTCTTGAAAAACCAAACTGTGGAGGTGTAGTAGCGGTAGATGGTGAGGCTTATAGTGGCTGCAAGGGTGGTATTGGGTGTGGTCTAAGGCCAAACTAAGTAAAGGCAGAGGGATTAGGGACATGGGGGGTGACCTAAAAGCTTGCAACCGAAAGCTTTTTTTGCAGAATTTTTTTTGCTTCTTTTCCTCCCCCTTTTAGCTTGCTTGTGGTGGTTTTTAAAGATGTGGGTGGATGACATGGGAGTAAATAAGAGGGTTAGGTGGGAAGATAGGAGGCCATTGGAGGGTCAAAGATGAGCAGCCGAGGCAGTCTGCGCAGCTGGGGAGTGCTGGCCTAGTTTTTTGAATTTGAACTCCTACACTAAAATGGGTATGGGCAGATTTAGGGGGCACCTATAGTCTATACTTAACACCAAACAAGGCAATAGGTTGGGCTTCTCAAAGAAGAAAAAACAAATGGGCCTTGGGCTGCCTTGACTTTAGTCTAGGTTGTGGCTTTGGCTTGTGGGCTTAGGTTTCTAGGTACTTGGGCCCTTGAGGTTTTAGCAAAGTTTGGCCTTAGTCCTAAGGCCTGAACAGATAGAAAAATACATGGGCTTTGGGCCAAGATTGAGTCGTGTGCTCAAGGTTGGGCCTAGAGTTAATGCAAGCTAACCATGGTAAAGTATATTAACTGTGGTTAAAACGAGGTGTAAAAATTGGGTGCTTACACCCAGATCCAAATACGGGTCGCAATTCGGACATTGCCTATTTTTCTAGTCAAGCGGGTCATACTCCGGGTTTCTTTGTCGAGTCAATTTCTCATTCACCAACACATGGTAAATCCCTTATCGGGTCAATTTTATCCAACAGATAATGATCGGAATTATTCCCCGAACTGCAGACAGAGAGATCCCTGACACATGTATTTGAATTGAGTGACAATCACATTGCTAACCACGCCTCAAGAAGCGGAGGTATTGAGTTTCAATTCCCCATTGTTGGCCACCATTCGCTTTCTTGGTTGTGTAATCTAGTATAAGGGGATCTGCATGGTCCAAGGTACTTAGTAGAGTACTCTAGTTCCCCAAAAAAAATTTTCCATGTTTTGAAAATCAGACCGGCCATCAAACCGGTTGGGGCACCAGTTCTGACCTGTCCAATCCGATTTTTAAAACACTGGCCATATCTTTTCTGATCGGCACACATTAATTTGGACGGTTAATTAACCCGCAACAATTTTTACCGCCAACAACATTGGTTAAGCTTTAAAAAAAAAAAACACACATACTATACTCAACAGTCAACACTCATGCCCATGCCACAAGACCATTGCACCACACAGCCTCTCGAAATTAATGTTAAGCTCGTCTTGGCCCAAGATGTTCTTTGAAAATGTAGACATACACCCTTGATAATAGGCAATGCAAATAATCTCGAGTGATGACTACTATTTTATGGCAAAGCCCACACGATCATGAAGAATGCGGCAAGTGTCCTTATTTTTTGAAAACCTAATTTGGTATTTATCCTTAAGGGTGCGTTCGTTTGACGAGACAAGAAAATGAGGGAAGGTAAAAAAAAAGTGAATTTCTTACACTTTTGTTGTGTTTTTGGTTTGCAAGAAACATACTTCTTAAAAATAACAAACTTTCTCCCAAAAACTTCATTCATCTTTTGAAAGAAAATTTTAGTTTCTTTTATGTTCTTTTATTTTTCTTTCCCCAATTTTCTTGTCAAACGAATACACTCTCATTTGGCAAGAAAATGAGGGAAAGTGAAAGAAAAGTGAGTTCATATTTTCTTGCATTTGGTTTGCAATAAAAACACTTTTATTTTCGATCTTGCACTTTCTTAATATATAGTGACAAACTTTCTCCCAAAAACTTTCTTAACCTTTTGATGGTTGTTTTGAAAGAAAATTTTAGTTTATTTTATTTTATTTTCTTTCATCCACTTTCTCACCAAAAGAAAGTGGGTACAATACTGCCTTAACTAAAATTTTAGGGAGGAAAAACAACTAATAACATCTAACAATAAGAACACTTTGCGCATTCTTGTTGGGGTGTAGCAGTGTAGGTGATGCCATAAAATATGGAGTGGCCACTCCAAGATATTTGTGCTCGTAATAGCCGGCCACTGGCCTGATAGGTTAGTGGACGCAGACGAGATGCACATGCAAGAAGCATCATCATTTTGATAGTTAATCACATCTAGAGGAGTGCTAGCACCAGACGTACAATATGTGGTGGTGTTATCCTATAACAGGGGAGATGGGCTGACACTTGTTGCCACCACCTCGCATCTAGGAAAGCTTGCGACTAGAGCTAGCATCTCTAATCACATTAACATTGAAATTAAAGACACTCATAATAAAAATCAACTTACTCATAATTAAAAACAGCTAAGCAAGTCGAACATGGTCCAATCCATGCTTTAATGTATTAGATTCACTTTCGGTATGGGTATGGGTAAGGGTTGTTATCAAATAAAGGTGCTCACGAACAGCTCGAGCTCGGCTCATTAAAAGCTTGAGCTCGTTCGTTTATTTAGTAAACAAGCCAAGCTCAAGCTTGATTTGCAAGCTTGTTTAGCTAACGAGCCAAGTTTTAATGCACCCCTACTCGGCTCAGTAAAAGCTCGACTCGATTGTATATATAATTAACCAAAAAAATATCTCAATATACTTACTTTTTTGGGGGGGGGGGGGGGGGTAATGATATATTGTTAGGCCGCAACCCCAGTTAGTGTGTTAGTATCTGCTCAAGTTAGTGAGACGGGTGGATATATCCATCGCATCCTCTCGGAATTGGATCCCAGACCAATGGTGTGGTGTAAACACCCACAACCAATGGGACAAGCTTCGCTTCCCTCTCAATATACTTACTTCACTTAAATTTAAAATTAAATATATTTATTATATATTAGTGAAGCTCAATAATGTATAATGTATTTTACATAATAACAATATCCTTTATACAATTATAAAAATTTTAGGTATCATTGAAATTTTTTTACCTATGCGAAGATAATAAAATTAAAGTTAAACATGATAAATAGTTATATCTAATGAATCAAGGTGCTCGCGAACTACTTGAGGTCAGCTCGAGCTCATATGTTAAAGCTCAAGTTTGTTTATTTAATAAACAAGTCAAGTTCAAGCTTGATTTCAAGTTCGTTTACTTACTAAACAAGCTTGAACATCCCACTACTTGGCTCAACCCGATAACATCCCTAGGTATGGGCATGCTCCCTGACAATGTAGGACACAACTCAAAAAAAATCCCAATATCAATGGTTATGAATCCCCGGTCATGTGATCTTCCAGGCTTGTGATTCACCCATCATACTCCAATCATGTTCGTGGGCACCCTTAATCATCCCATTTCTTGAAAGAAGACGAACACTTTTCACCCATCACTGGGCCTAGGTCTGTCCCTATTCCTCACTTGTTAGGGTGAGGCCCAAGCCCTATCTCAGGGAAGGGTTGGCCAGATTGGGGCTAAAAGAAGATTAGAAAAGACTATTTTGTCTGGCAACCACAACCTATCAAACCTCAAGCCAAGCGTCCACTATGAGTCACAAAACTAAGTTGAGAGGGTAAGACTTAAGAGCCAAAGAGAGAGAATGAGGGTGGGTGATGCCCTAACCTCTTGTTTTTATATGGAAAATGCTAGTGAGACCGCAAGGGGTCAGACCACACCGAGACCGTGCATGTGATGCACAGATCTCAAAATTTCAAAAACGGATTTAATGGTCTCAGCCCTTTGCAGTCTTAGTAGCGAAGTCCTTTATATATATTGTGAGCATGAATTTTTACCCGACCCACAAGAAATGGTTTGACAAAAGAGTCGCCATCTATTCATTCTTAGGGATAGGTCCCGGGTATTGTTCGTTTCGGATAAGGCAAAATGATCTAGTCAAATATTAGGGTAAGCGGTTCAATTAAGTCCTGGGGAAGGTGTTAGGCGCCCCAGGACCCCCGTTTTATAACGGTTACCTACTTCCTAAACTTAAGCTAAAATTTAATCTTAAAATTGATTAAAATGTCCAAAGTATTTAAGTAAGTGCTAATCCAAGAAATATAAAAAACTAAATGCCTAGGATCGAATCCGAGTTAGACTGTCTATGTACTCACCGGGGGTGAGATCAGATCGAGCGTAGTTCTGACACATGAGCTCGTGCTAAGGTTAGGGGTAGTGTATGTGTGTGCATTGGGTGGTCAGGGTCTAGCCCGGAGGGCTAGGGTTTAGTTGACCGGGGAGGTCAAGTGCTCAAGGGTTGGTCTAACCGTGGTTAGAGGGGTGTAACTAGGGTTAGGGACTAACCCTAGTTAAGAAATAGCCTAGTGAGTCTTTTTTGAATTTTCCGTATTTTTTGATGTTTTATGTGATTAAAGAGATATATACAAGCTAACCATGGTTAACTAACCAAGGTTGAGTTAACCACGGTTAAGGACCAAATGATGGTCAAAAGGAGTCTAACACAACAATATTTTTGATCTTTTGGGTTTTTATATTTTTTTTGGTATTTTATGTGATTTTACCAAGTGGGTGACTTAACTAGGGTTAAAGAATTAACTGGGGTTGGGCTAACCTCGGCTAGCAGCATGGGGCACAGCCAAAATGGGCCTAGGATGCGTGGCATAGGCTCAGTGGGCCTCAAGGGCCTTGATGTGGGCTTGGGCATATGGGCCAATTAGGCACTGTTTCTATAAAACGAGGAGTGACGACAATGGATATGCCGACATTCCCAATGTAGTGCAAGTTTGGAAAGTCGGTAGACCGACTGGCGACACTATTGACTTTCTCAGGACAGTGATCTGGCTGCCAAGTATAGGGTCTAGGGAAGTGCCACATGGGTTGGTGGGTTCAGGTAAGTGTCTTGAGATCTTGCCACGTGTCCTGGGCCCAGTGTGGGCCTTGGACCTGGTCCAAAATAGGCCTACAAGGCCTCTAAAGTCACTGATCCAAAAACAAACAGAATGTCGGTAATAAAATTACCGACAATCTGCACAGTTTCTCTTTTTGCCCATTTTTACCATGGTTAAGCCACGAGCATGGAATGCCCAGGGAAGATAGAGGGGATTCTTAGCAAGCCAAACTAGGCCCTGGACTGGACTAGGGCATCACCATTAGTGAGATGTGGCCTCTGCAAAAAAAAAAAATCTAGAACGGCGGTAGTTATTCTACCGCCATTACTAGATTTTTACAAATCTGTAAAAAACGAGCTATGGGCTATACCATACTGCATTCAGGAGGGTTTCTTATGATCTAAGAAACCCCCAAAGTACTAATGGAGGTGGAGTGGCGACCTGTGGAAGTGTGTGGAGGTGTGTGGTGGTTCATGGGGATTCCACTGCCTATGGAGGAGGCAGGGAACCCCTCCTAAGCTTACAAATGCAGAGCTATACCCCCTGGAAATGGACCAGGGGTTTACAAGGATGCTCCAAATAAAAGAAAGAGGAGTAGGGGTGATCCCTACCCTGCCGAGATGCTTGCACAGGCAGTGGAGGGCGGCTACGCAGGTGGTGCTGCACTACTAGGGGGTTGGCCTTCGGATTTTGCAAGTTCTTAGGTGTTCAGGAGACTTGAGGGTGCTAGGGTGGGCTTCGAAAATTCTCAGGGCCTCCCTACGGTGGTTGTCCCCCCCCCCCCCCGACAGTGAAGTACGGGTTGGTTTTTATAGGGGATGAAGGTGAGGACTTGTAGGGGATTTGTACACGGTTAGATGGGGTTGCAGACCATGGAGTGGTCTTCTGGAGGGGTTCAGACGCATGGGAGTGGCGGTATGATGGTCTGGGAGAAGCAGGTGGTGCAAGGGTGGCTGCAAACACTGCAAACATGCAAAAATGATGGTGGCGGTAATAGCTTTACCGCCACTATCAAAATACGCAGATATATGGGTGTCGGTAATGGGAGAGCCGGCACCCTGGGATTTTGAATTTTTAATGGACCAGGCTCCCTTCTGCTGGGTACGGGTATGAGTTTTGGGCCCATGCTTGGGCCCAGGCTGACTTACCTAGTGTTTTTGGGCTTTAAGGATTTGGACTTAGGCCTAGAGTTTACTAGGGTTTAGGTTTAGGGCTTCCTAGGGGTTGGACTAGGGTTTAGACCTAGGCTAACTAGGGTTAGGGTTCACCTAAGGTTTGGGCCTACAACTGACCTAGGGTTTAGACTAAACTAACCATGGTTAAGCCTATTAACCATGGTAGGGGGGTGTAAAAATGGGGTGCTCACATATATATAAGTAGGGTGTAATGAAATTTTGAGATCCATGCATCACAAGCACGATCTCTCATAGTGGTCTCGGCCCTTTGCGGTCTTAGTAGCAAAGTCCTTTATATATATATAAAAGTAAGGTGTATGGTCGTAAAATTGCTACCATACCCTCATAGTACAACATACAACCTGAGATGACATGTGTCCCTTTTTCATCCAAATTAACTTCAATACCAAGTAAAACTGTTACGGCCTGCTAACAAAAAAGACAAATGTCATGTCCACATTATGACGAATGGACTGTTATAACTTGAGAGAATCGCAAGTCAAAAAAAGAAAAAAGAAAAAATTGCATGACCTAAGATGTTAACTTCCCATTTATAACATTTAACATTTATGAGTTATAACTACTGGTGAGGGATAATGTATTTAGTTGCTTGCAACAATTTCCTATATCTGGTTTGTCTTAAGGACAAATTCTTTATCCTTAAACCTTTTGGGCATATGACATTCTTTTTCCATGTCATTGTATGTAGTTTTAATATTTACTGGCGTATTTGGTAACAGATACATGGCCTCTATTTTGAGTGAGTGCCAAGTTTTTTTGTGGGTTGGAAGGGTATCAAGTGAGTGAGTGAATTGGAATTCATTTTCAATATAATTTACAGAAAATAATTAGTTTTTGGCTGGTAATGTAAAACTCCAACCAAACAGAGGTTATATATTGATTTCACACTACAAACTACTACTACTACTACACCCGTAATTCTTCCTCGGTCTGTTTTTATTCATAGAATTCCCTCTGTGAGAGAGAGAGAGAAGAAACTGAATAACTGATGCTGTTTTATTCATCTAAAAACGATTATAATTATTTTTGGTTGAAATCTAAGTACGAATTAGAAAAGTAAAGTAATGAGAATCAAGGACAATGGGGATAGTAAGTAGTAGTAGCAGTAACCAGAGGAGCACGCGTAGAGTATTTAATGAGGGAATCTGTGTCTGACTACAAAAATAAAAGCACGCAACGATGTAAGTTAATGTTTGCAGTTTCTATGCTTTACCATACCACGCCCATCCAAAATTTACTCCTCTCATTAAAGAAAGGCAAGATCTCCACTTCTCACATTTATCGTATTCAATTAATTCTCTCTCTACCTTAGGTCTGGCTGCGTGTGTGAGTTTAGAGTGTGTGTGTGTTTTACAACATTTCCACCAACAAAACTCTCTCTCTCTCTCTCTCTCGTTTGAGGGTAACTCAGGGATCGAATCTCAGAGAGAAAGCCCAATGAATTTGTAAAACTATATCTCAGCATGAGAGAAAGAAGGCGGAAAACACAAACCAACTCTTAACACACATTCTCTCTATATTTATATGTAGAGTAACATTAAAGCCTTTAATTTACATGGTTATATACATTTTTTTATATAGTTTATATTAATGAAATAATAAAAACCTTGAACTCTCGAGATTGTGACATGGAAGAACCCTTTTGAGAGTTTTAGGCCAAGGTGTAATCCTTATAATAAGGCAATATCAGAATATCTATAGAATCACATCCAACAAAATTTGCATCGATTTTGCTAGCCTCAGTCGCAGCCAGGCTTATCTGCCCCCAAATCAGGAAAAATACCACACAATGTTTGTCTTTTTTCCTTATTTTGGAGCAAATAAGTTCTGCAACTATGGCTAACACATCCCAATAATTTGAATTTAAGTGTATATTATTTTTAGTATAGGTCTCATTGTAATGTAATAAAACTACCTCTTAAATTTAAATTTCATTTATTTTCTTGTTGTAAACCTCTAGGTAAGGTCGTTCAAAGAGATTCCATTCGCATTTCATATATGGATTTTTCCAACGAAAGGGACTCATAGTCATAGCAAATCAAAATATTGGCTAGCCTATGGACTGTCCGAAAATCATTGCTAGAAAAAACCTTGTTAGGAAAAACGAAAACTGTTTGGCCCCCTCTGCCTAGAGATTTGTATACCAAAAAAAATTAACTACAAATGGCGTAAATTGAGGCATTGAAAAAAGGAAAATAATCACCTCCTCGGTCAGTGACGCGAGGAGGTGCGTCTCGGGTCCCCTTTCAATGCCACATGTTCATCTTTTAATTTTATTTAACTGTGGTTAAGATTCACTCATCCTTAAAGTTCACCCATCTAACCTTAGTTTTTTGAAAAATAAAATAATTTTTTTTTAATCAGAATAGTTTAAAAAAAATTAACTAGAGGTCATGAGAGTTGAGTTGGCCTTCTGACAGCGATGAGCAATAGTTCACTCCACGCCAGTGGAGCCAACTATGTTTTTTTGGAAGATAAAAAAAAAACATATAACGAAAGATTTTGTTAACCCAACTTACACTGTCATATTTTTGAGATAAAAAGACAATGATTTTGTGCAAAGCTGACGTAAAATCCGTGTCTTTTGCCCCAAAAGGGAGACTAATTAACATCAAGGGGCGATTAAAATTAGCATTGGCCAATAACAAATAGTACCCATATGTCCGAAATGTAACAGTTTTTTTCATTTTTGAGAGAGAAAACCGTACGTAAAGCAGCATTACAACATGAGTATTAATTGAAAAGTGCGTTTTTGAGGAGATAACAATGCTTACGATTGATTTGGTTGTGGAATGAGAAGAAATGAGAAGGGTGCGTGAGAAATGAAAGAGCACTAAGATATTGGCACGGCTCAATCAAAACTACAGCACTCTCAGCTTTTGCTTAGAACGTGTTTGTCTGAGTGAACCAGGCCAACATCGCAGTATCTATTTCAAACTATTCGATATCGATCCTCCCGTTTCCTTCTTACGTACACTCCTCCTTTTGTAGTTCTTTGAAACAAGATGTATGGAAAGGAAAGGAGAAGATAAGAAGTGGAGATCAGAGGAAAGAGATTGTATTATTAGAAGGAGAAGAAGACGATACAAAATGCCGATCGAATACCAGAGAGAGAGGAGTGGTGAGAAGAGGTGGGAATGTCTTGGTCGAATTTAAGAAGGATGAGAGTCTGAAAAGAGCATTTAAAACCCTCGACTACCAAACCAGAAAGAAGGCCAGAGCATTAATAGGTACCCCCGACCCATAATATTCTCTCTCGTCGTCTCGATCGGCTACCAAACCAGAAAGAAGCTACAACATTAATAGGATCATTCTCTCTCTCTCTCTCTCTCTCTTTCTCTCTAGTTTCTCTCTCAAGTCTCAAGTGTTGTTGATTACTATTTGTGGAAGTCTCGTCCCACTAACGAGATAGGATTCCTTCCGTTGATATATAGTTAAGTTACCTGAATCAATAGACTTCAGGGATAGGAACACTCAATAAATTGCTCCTAGGCGGCTAGCTCACACCGTTCCTTCGTTTGTTTTATTCATTTATTTATTTTTCAATTTAAGCTCTGTCCAACATGACTGAGATGCAGCTTCAGAATCAGATCAATTTCTCAGATCATCAAACGCAATGTAAATTAGGGGAAAACAAATGAAATTCATGAAAAATGTCAATTGTCTTCCAATAATACACTCGAAAAATGACATTTTTCATAAAATTTTTTTATTTTCCCCTATTTTACATCAAAACAAACGGAGCATTAGGTAAGCTGGTTGCAAGTTGGTTTTCTACTAAGCCTTGTTGTTTAAGGGTTTGGAACCCAGCTAGGTTGGTTTTCCATTATCATATCTACCAACTAAGCAAGCACCAGCTGATTGTATATAACCTTACACTAACCTCATCACCCATCAAGGGAAACCGTTCGGTCAGACTTCGCACTTCGCGTGAGAGTGACCTCTTGGAGGTGGCGTGCCTAGCACAATAATTATATGACCCCAATATGTTAACCCTCCAATCTTGGGCTAGAAATTATAGGTTAGCAACTAAGATTGACAAATGACAGTTCTTATTCAAAACTTTTCAGCAAAAACAATATGGAATAAAAAAGGAAAATGCTTAACTTACCCGGGGGTACGACTAATCATCGTTCAAAAAGGTGTATGTTTAAAGGACACGAGAACATGGGCAAAAGATTTACTCTGTTGCTCACCAAGTATCCCTTTGGTAAGCAACACCATCACCAGGAAAAAAACCGACAACTGGTGAAAAGTCAATTTTTTTTTGTCTGTTTTTTGACTTCTTTCTATTTAATATTTTTTTCTTTTTTCTTACCACATGTGCACTGATGGCGTTGCTCACCAGAGAGATACTCTGGTGAGCAATAGAGTAAATCTTTTGCCGAGAACATGGTGGTACGTTAGATAAGGTACCGAGGGGTACGCTAATTACTACCAATAAGGAAAATGCTTTAACTTACGGGGCGGTTTCCATTATGTCACGAAATGGCCTGTCTTCATTTCTCCACGCCCCCATTTTTTAATACTCATCAACTTTAGTTAAGATTCACTCGCCCCTCGGGTTAAGCAATCCAACCTTTGTTTTATTTTAAAAATAAAACCAAAATCTTAACTCTAATTTAATTAAGCTTAATCAGAATTAAAGGGGTGTTAAAAGGGACACAAGAACAGGGTGGTACGTTAGATAAGTTACCGTAGGGTACGGTAATCACTACTCTTAAAAAAATTGGGAAATAGTTGACGTACCTGGGAAATGGATTGTAAAATCCAAGGCTAAACCTCTTTGGTCCATGCCCCCGCTCTTAAATACCCACCACCTGTATTGGGTATTTAAGAGGGAGGGCATGGACCAATGAGGTCCAGCCTTAGGATTTTAAAATCCATTTCCCAGGTATGCCTATCACTGCTCAAAAAAATTGAAGCTGTAATTTCCGGCTTTACTGAAGGGCTGCACCACAAGCCAGATCAGCTTTAGTTAAGTTCCTAAGGATATGCTGGGGCAGGTTTTCAGTTGACTGATCTCAATTTTGGGTATGAGTTAATTCTGGCCCAAATAAAAATTCAAACCATAATTTTCAGCTTTACTAAAGGGCTGCACCTCAAGCCAGACCCAACTTAAGTTAAGGACAAGTTGGGCCAGGCTTTCAATAGACTTAGCTGAGTTCGAGCTTAATTTTGGGCTGAAGTTAATCCTGTCTGAATTTGGGCCGACATTGACCAAGACCATGGGCCTGGCCTGTACTTGTATAATGAATAAGACGAGCAATAATCCGCTCCTAGCTCGGTGGAGTGAGGAGTGACATCTCGCCCCCTCATCGCAGACATGGGTCCCTTTTAAATCCCTTTTAAACCTCTTTTAACTATGGTTAATATTTTTAGGGTGCTACTAAGAGCACACCGATGTTTTCTTATTATGCACCAAAAGTTATAATGTACTACTTGGACACCACTAAATAGTGTTATATTCTAGGAGCACCCCAAACGTTCAAAAAATTATTTATAAATTTATAGCTATACACCAAATTTAAAACTTATTTCTGAGTCTACTTCATCCCGTAGAGATGAGATTCAACTTTCCAGGAAATCGTGAAAAGCACCATTAAAAGGTTCGATGCTTACATGAATTCATACTAGAATCGGTCCAACAATGACGCAAGCGTTGATGTGGTTGAGTGGAGAAAGGGAGGAAAAAGGCTTACCATTGGAATTGGAGAATCCGAGTTCTGGCAGCCACATGTTTTCAGTTACCGGCCAACAGAAAATGCACCTTGATCTCATAAGACCGTTATGGCTAAGTAACTTGCCTTGAGTCTGTAGACGGATAAACCTAAAAAAAAAAGTCTGTAGACGGCCATAATGAGCAAGCCTTGAGATAATGTTGTGTCTAGAAATACATTGCCTGAACCAAAAAGTAGGCAACCATTGAGGCTTAAGACCTTCATCACAGATAGCTTGTCACACTAATTTTAGTGAGTAATTAATATTGGTGTTAAGGTGTCCAGATTATGTACCCCCTCTTGGTCAATCCACTAGTCGAATAGCAAAAAAAGAGTCAGTGCTTTAGGCTAGAACCTATCAACTATGATCAGAATCTAAACTTCTAAATTATGATCATAATCTATTAACTCACGGGATTACGGCATCTACATCTCCAGTTTCGGTAAGGGTTTGGAGAAGAAGGTAGTTGTGGTGGAGAAGAAGAGGGGATGGATGTTTGGAGTAGAAGATAGGGTTTAGGGTTTGGGTGCGCATAGAGAAAGGAATTTTTAAAATAAAAAACATGTTTTTTTTTTTTCAATTGGTGTATTATATGAAATTGTTGGGTGCTCGTAGTAGCGCCCTATTTTTAACATGGATTTTTTCCCCTAAAAAACAAGGTGAAAAATGTGAACCCTGAGGGTTAGAGAATCTTAACCGCATTCAAAAGGAATTACAAGGAACATATGTCAGAGATGAGAGTGGTGAGATGCCACTCTCGCTCCACCGAGCGAGGAGCGTATTATTTTTCAATGATTAATGTGTCATTAAGTATCCACCCCTCACACTCACACACCAAAAAAAAAAACTTAATGTGCAAGTCTCCTATGTGTGCCAAAATATCAGCTTAATTAAATAATCAAAGACTAATTGGATAGAATTTTTGGCAATGAACCACGACACTGGGCCAGTTTCCGATTGTTAAGTATGGGTAAACTAGTTAATATGTACTTTAAAAGAGCTACTTAAGTCGTCATCATATTGGGTCGGATCATAATTAGTAATTTGACATACTCAGTCAAATTTTTGTACTGAAATTATTCGAATATAATTTAGAATAGTCATTCAATAGTTTGATTAAAAATTTGGCAAAAAAAGCGCATACCGTCAAAAGTACGGTACATAACCAACATTTAATAATTCGTTGAAAATTTCGGCTAAACATATAAACTTGCATATATAAAATGTATGAGAAATTATGTTAATTATTTTAACTTTATATTGTAAAAAATAAATGAAAAAATAAGTACAGTTGGAGAGAGAGAGAAAGGCATTTGGAAATGAAATTGAGATGTGCCAATTGTTGACAGAGGTAGAGCCACATGAGGCCAGTCTCTTGAAATTTTGAAAAAAAGTCTTAGAGTTATTAATAGGGGCGTAACTGATCATCTAATTTATTAAACCTTCGTATTAGTTACAATTCTGTAGAGTAGCGATTAGTATGAGGTGTCTAACCATAGAGGACTGCGCTGGTTTCATTGTCTTTTTCTCAAGATTAATTCTAAATTAATGAGTAATAAGATTGATTGATTATTTTGATTTGATTGATTTTAACATAATTAAACTAAGAGTTTTTGGTTATATATCGGTGAGAGAAGATATAGGGCGTTCGAATCTACCACTAGCCTCATAATTAAATCCACAAATATTTATTCAAATTTCACAAGCATAAACAATAAGGATGAGATTGACTACAAGTCTCAACTCATCAAAACAAGAATGATTCGAGATATTAAACTCTAGGTATATCCTATCTTTGGTCAGCATGAGTGATATACACTAAGCTAGGGTTTGTGACATCACTCGTCTTCCTTAGGTATATAATATCCTATAATCTGATTATTCGATAATAAAAATCATTGCATAAAATTCATATCAACAATTACAAAAAGAAGATATGAATGAATTTAATCTCGACACAATAAAACTTAAGACAAGGATAAGATCATATTGAAAATGAGTATAAACTCAAATAATTGATTGAAGAACAACTCTCTCATTATGCAATCATTGTTTATACAATAAGAAAATCTAAATAAAATACAAGAGATACAATTACTTAGTTAGGGTTTCATCTAAACCCTAAAAGAAAGAGATTAGTTCATAGCGAGAGAAAGGAACACTGCTTTCGACGAAGAATATGAAAAACGTGAATAATCCATCCTCCAACCTTCACAGATCTCTAGAGTCTTCTCCCTTCAAATCTCCAAAATTCAGGACTCTTTTCATGGCAAGTGACTTTTCTTTTTATAGAGAGAGAATATATGTGAAATATGACTTTAGAAACATCCAAAACTAACTCAAATGAGAGTTTTCCGCACTTTTCACAACAACCAAAATGGCGTCTTCCGATCAATCGGTCAAAAGAGCGCCGATCAATCGATCAGTGGGTATAGAATCTTCCAAAACTTCCTTCACGGAAGTTGTAGATCTTTTTGAGACGAACAGTTTGATATATTATGAGTCAAAATTGGAGATATGGTCAATGAGTTATGCCCCGTACACCGAACAATGGTTGTTTTGCATTTTTAATTCCTCTTTGGCTAGAATATTTACTTGATTGCGATTCACAGGAAACTTTAAAGTTTATAAATTCTCATTTTAGTCTTATTTTCATCGTATGAACCTGAAAATAATAAACTCACCCAAGTGAAATAACGTAGTTGATAAAATGACTCAACATGATTAACAAATGCAGTTTAAGGTGCATAAATGTGTAACAAATAGTACTGATCAATAGTCTAGTGGTCGAAGGACGAACCGTAAACTTGGAAGTCTTGAGATTGAATTTAGGCTCTCCTCAATGTCAGAAGTATGGGTTGGGGTTTACCTATACATCACGTGAGACTATTGATGTATAGGTAAACCCCAACCCATTATTAGTCCCCTTGCAAGTGAATTCTGGCTCCACCCCTAGTGCTGACATTGTAAAGGTTGTACAATCGAATACTCAATCCTCAACTATTGACCACTGTAATGTCATTGTGATAAGTGACGGCTGTGAAATAGTTAGAGTTAGAGATTTAGGAAGAAAAAAGAGATCGATAAAAAATTAGAAAATTGAGTGATGGTTAGTGAGTGCTTAAAGATTAGTGGCTGACGACTTTCACCAATAAGTGACGATGTGCCTGATGAGATAAAAACTTGAGATTATGGATTGAGTGAGAAATAAATCAAGAGAAAAAGAGTTGCGTGCAAATGTGATGAAAAAAAAAGATGAATTTTGAAGTTACCTCATGGGTTAATTTTTTTCTTAGTCTTATAGGTATTATTTGTGAATAAATCACGAACGATTCGGCTTACGTAAAAAATTTGCCAATGTTTTCGTATATTTGAATAGTATGAATGAATTATACGTTTTAATTGTGTATAATTCACGTATTTACTATCGGTCGGATTCTGCGTGGCATGACACAAATTGTTGGTAACAGGGTTGGATTCAGATTTAGAGTCTGCTCACAATCCTAATGGGCAATTCAATCCAACACAACCACTACGTAGCTCCTGGGGAGACTTTTGCATTGGGCTACTACGACATTATGAGTAAAATGAAAAATGCCACTAGAGGCAGACCTTTAAACCTAAGTACGGGAGCGAGAGTGCAAGCACGTCAAATTTCAACACCTGGAGAGCGCCAATAAATATATATATATTTATTATGATTCTTAAAAATGAGTCATAGATGCAAATATATAATTTGCACCTTTTAAACTATAAAAAATAATTGCTAAAATCATTTATCATTTAAATTTATAGTCACAATAAACAAAATGACTATTAACATATTAAATATATCATTTCAAATTCAATTACAAGATCACAAACCTTATTAGAATTTTGTACCTAAAAAAAAATGGAAATGGAAAACGGACTAACCCCGTGATCTCATTGATCCACGCCTCCTTTTGACCACCCATCAACTGTGGTTAAGATACACTCACTCATAGGATTAAGCAATCCAACCATGATTTTTTTAAAAAACAAAATTGTTATTTTTAATTTAGTTAAGCTTAATCATGGTTAAAGAGGTGTTAAAAAGGACACGCTTCTCAAGGCTCAAATCAAAATACAATTCACTTAAATAAAAAACGAAATTTTACACAAAACCATGTTTTCTATAATCATAACTGCAGTCTATAAAAATCAAAAGGAATACCATAAACATCAGAAGGAATACAGTAAACGTACCGGAGTTTTCATTTTATAACCGAAGTGCAAGTTTGGTCCACGCCTCAATTTTAATTACTTAACTATTGTGGTTAAAATCTTGGGCTCCGTTTGATTACACTTCCGGGTTTTCTGTTTTAAAAAATAGAGAAATATAATTTTTTTTTACTCGCAACTTGTTTATATTTTTTTGTTTTTAAAAATTAATAATAATTTTTTTTAAAATCAAGGTAATATTTATTTTTGCTACCTCTGTTTTCTAAAACAAAATTGGAAAACCCATTACCTATCCACTCACCAACTACCACGCACAATTACCACCACACCACCCCCACCACCACGGCACCACCATCCAACCACCACCAACACCACCACAATACCACCACCACCCACCCATCTACCCACCCACCACAATACCACCACCCACCACCACCGCCCACCCACCCACCCACCCACCCACCACCATCACCACAACCACAACCACCACCACCACCCACTACCACTACCATTGCCCACAACCACGTCCCACCCACCACCACACCACCACAATACCATCACCACTATCACAACCACCCACCACCACCACCTACTACGCACCTCCACATCACCACCACCACACTATGCACCTCCACACCATCACCACCTTACAACACCACCCATCACCACCACCACCATGGAATATAATTTTTTAATCATATTTATCAAATACGTTTTTTTGTTTTCCTTTTTCAAAAATAAGTAATAATTAGTAATGCCAAATGTGTTTCCACTTAAAAATTTTGAAAATAGAAAGTTGTTTTCAGTTTTTAAAAACAGAAAAACGAAAGTATATCCAAAATGGCCCCTTAGTTTTAATTTAGTTACATGTAACCATAATTAAAGAGACGTTAAAAGGGACATAAGGATACGGGGGGTAAGATATGAAATTGATCCATGGGTCCGCTGAGCACAGCTCAAATTGAAACATACATACCCAGAGCATTCCTAGCAACCTCATTAAAATAGTTTTTTAGCTATTTTGGTCAGTAAATTGGCAAAAAAGTGTAAAACACTGTCTCCAATAGCCTCAACAATTTGAAGATTTCAGTTTGGTGAGTGTAAGCATTCACCAATATTGGTAAGTCACTGTACACTTATCAAATCAAATTACCTCTCTTTCTCTCAATTTTTTATGGCCACACAAATAAAATAAAAGTTTGCCTCTTATTTTTTGTGGGGATGTGACACAAATAATAAAATAATGATAATTTTGGCTTATTTAATAAGGCAGATGGGAATGTTTTAAAAAAGTGGCTCATTGATTTTTGTGAGTTTTGGCAATTTTGGTGAGCGGCTCTCGGGTTATTTCACTCCCAAAAACGACACTGTGGAGCTAGCACTCCTACTTTCCCAAGTCGGTGAAAAAAAAGCAAAGGGTAGTGGAAGAAGCGGCGGTCTAGAGTCTAGAATGTAGACAACATTTGGAAATAAGAGGGAAGGAGGGAGAGGGAGAGAGAGAGAGAGGTGGAGGGGGCTATGGCGAACCTCTCCAGCCTCGTGCACGAGTTAAGGGAGCGCATCGCGGCTTCGTCATCCTCACCTCGAAACAAAGGCGATGATGATGCCTTAGAGATCAGATTCCGAGCAGTTATTCCAAATCTACTCCAAGCCTACGTCGTCCCTTCTCCCACAGGTCCCTCCTCTCTTCTCTCTTTTGACATCTTTCTTCCTATAATTAAAATATATATTTCCATTCATGCCCTACTCCCCTCCCCTCCCATTCCATTCCTCTTTTGCAGCAAACGAGAGAGAGGTAATTGCTGTCCTGAAGCTCCTGTCTCACACCGCCAAGAATTTCCCCGGTGTCTTCTTCCATGGGAAGGCCAGCGCTGTTATACCCATCATCGGCCGCATCTTACCCTTCTTTGCCGAACCCTCATTCCTGTGAGCGCTTTTTAATTTTTTAAATTAAAAAAAATAAAATAAACATTATACTGTTTAGTGTATTTGATACATTTTTAGGTTCCAATTGACTAGGTTTTCAGTTTAGCTTTTCGCGTAATACACCCTATTTGACGATCCTTATGGTTTCCTTCCTTCCTTCCTTCCTTCCTTCCGCATGCTTGTTGTTTGTTTCTTCTATTTTATTTTATAAATTATCTGTCTGAAACTGAGCGACACTGTAACTAAACATGAAATGGAGGGAGCGAGTGAGCGAGCGAACGACGTGTCCAAAAGCTTGAATGAATGAAATGTACCAGTCGGCTGTGGTTACCTTACTTGAAGAAAATTTTATTCATCTAATTACATAATCTGGCGCAACAACATCAAATAGTTTATTGGCAAAGGAATTGTACTATCTTCTGTATTATCCGTGGGATCACCAAGTCTCCTTACGGGGTCAGCCTGTGGAGAGCCTATTGCTAATGTTCTAGTTGATTTTTGTAAGCAGGTTAGGTTCAGATTGGGGAATTGGGAGGAGATTAAATAATTAGAGGATCTTTGGTGAAGCTCTTCCCCATTGAGACATGATTTTTGGAATCTGTTTACCCTTGCCACGGGCCTGCTTCGATCATAGGGATGGTGAGACTGTTTGGATTCCCAAGTTAAAGAAGGGGTCTAAATGATTGGGAGGTTGATGACTTTTAATGATTCTAGAATCTGGGTTGTGAGGCGTAAGAGCCAGTTCTCTGTGAGATCTTTCTTCCCAGACAGATTTAAGTGGTAGTTCTTGCCCCTCATTCCCTCATAGGGTAGTGTGGAGTGTGGACTGGTATTCTATCCAAGATTTATTTCTTCCTTTGGTCTTCAGCCCAAGATAAGATTATCCGTTAGATCACCTTAAGAACATGGGTTGGAGTCTTGCCAACAGCTGCTTTTTGTGTTTGGCAAACAAGGAATCTGTAGATCACTTTTTTATTCATTGTCCTCTGGCTGGTCGCGTTTGGAGGTACTTCCTAACCTGTCTAGGAGTGCTGTTGGTCTTTCCCCATTATGCCATAAAACATATTCTCCAGTTGGTTTTTGTGGGATGCGGTCCATGCGGACGAGCCTTGGCAGTGCTGTAGAGGACCTAGATGTACCCTCTCAAGAGCTATATGTTGGTGTATTAGGGGTGAAAGGAATAGCCAGGTTTTCGACAATTGTTTGGGCTCACAGGAAATATAGTATGTTTGATATTCTCTTAATGTTCTATGATTGGTACTCGATCAAGCCTGACTTTTACGAGATTGGGTTATTGTTTCTTTTACGGGTCATTAGAGTCTTTAGGATGGTTTCCTGTATTTTCTTTCCCTTTTTTGCTCATTCCTTGTTTTTGCTTTTGTTCTTCTTGCAGTTCACCTCTCGTTGAACTTCTTTGCCCCCTTTTTGATCTATATCGATTATCCTTTACCGATAAAAAAAAAAATTTGAACAAAATGTCAGCAACATGCTAATTTATTTTTGTATGGGAGACTATTGTATAAGAGCGGAAAGAGTATGAATCAAAATTTGTGGTGAAATCGATTTAAGATCAATGCAATGTCCATTAGTGAACTTATTTGGAAAAAAGGAACTGCTTTCCGGGGGTTGTGCCCATAGTCCAGTTGGTTGAAATTTTGTACTGCAAATATGAGCCATAAGGTTACAGGTCCAATCCCAGCTTACACCAAAAAATAAAAGAAATTAATTTCTGACATTAAAATCCCCACAATGGGAATTCTGATGATATTTTTTTTTTTATCAATAATCTTTTTTTTTAAAATTATCGATAATTAGAGCTATATATTAATCAAGAAGAGAATAAATACAAGAAGAAGAGTATAGTGCAAACAGAAGTTTACAATGATGTAAACTAAAACCAGTATGATACACTATGATAGAAGTCATTTCAAAATCGAATCCAAATCAACCCCTCCATGTTGTATGGCAACCCACTCCAAAATCAGTAGACGGATATGGGATACGAAAGATAGAGGATGTGAGATTTTCAAAAACTCGTCTATTTCTCTCCTTCTAGATGCCCTATGAGATGTCTCCAGGTAGAACCGACCAAATTGCCCTATTCGCACTAGCTAATGTCCTGCAGGATAAGAAGTTTCGAAAGGAAGAAGGGAAGACCCAATCCACCTTTATACGGGAGAGAAAATACCCCAGGATGGCACTCACAATAGGATAGTGTAATAGCAGGTGGTCCACCGTCTCCTTCGTTTGGAGGCATAAAAAGTATCGATTAGTCAGATTCCACCCTCTATGCTTTAAGTGGTCATATGTAAGGATTTTATCCGATGATGCATTTCAGAGGAAGAAAGAGACCTTAGATGGAATAACTGGATTCCACACTTGTTGATGTGGGTAGGGTGCAAAAGATGCAGACTCAACTGATAGTAGTAGTGATTTGACTAAAAATTAACCATCGCTGCTTCCAACCATATTCGACAATCCTGATTACCAGGACTTACATGAGCAGAACTTATCATAAAAGTATACTTTCAATAATTATGAAAGTATATTAATGAAAAAGGGCTACAAAAGTAGACATAATACATATACAGGAGTCCACAAGATCGTAATCTCAATACGGGAAAACGAACAAATCATGAAAAAGCAACACAAGTGGGAAGCCAAGCTTTAGCCAAAACTCATCCTAACGATGCTCTTAGGTCCACCCTCTCATGTTGAATAAATGCCTATTCTAAGACTAGAAGACGACTATGTGAGCAAATGCAATAGGGAGAAGAGGGATAATCGTCGAAGACACTCTTGTTTCACTCTTTTCATATTGACCATGATATGACCCTATGAAGAACCATCCAGATAACCCTCATCGCACTATCCATACTTACAAGAGACCAACAAGAGAAGAAGCTGGGAAAGGAAGACGCAATCCACTCCTAGTCAAGATAGAAATACCCCTAGATCACACCCACAATAGGGCAGTGCAAATGATCCCCCGTCTCTTCCGTTTTAAAGCACAAGAAACAACGGTTAGCCATCCTCCACTCTCTATTTTTTACGTGATCACAAGTAAGAATCTTGTTCAAAGACGCATTTCATAGGAGGAAAGATACATTTGAGGGAATACATAGATTCCATACAATTCTATAAGGAAAGAGACCGTAAGGTGTTGACTCAAGAGATTGTAGTAGTGATCTCATTGAGAATCGATCATTGTGGCCACTAGGCCAAGTTTTACCATCTTTGCCCACATGGCTCAAAGGGACGGACCCAAGATGCCTAAAGAGACGACCCAAATTGTCGATCTCCCAATCGTTCAAATCCCGCCTTAACTTAGGATACCACACCACCGTCTCATTTCCCAACTTGAAATAGTCTCCCACAATGGCGTCCCTATCTATGGCTAAGAGGAAGATGTTTTCAAAGCCCTCATTTAGTTTCACGGATCCACACCATACATCTTTCCAAAATCAAACCTCAGACCCTTTGCTCGTTGAACCTAAAATTAGGCATGATTAAGCTCGCGACAACCATGATATCCTTCCACAACCTTACCCTGTGAGAACTCTTGACCACCCTAGGGACCCAATAGGAAACCTCCCCATATTTGGCCACTTTAACGGAGTGCCATAAACTTTCTCATTCCTCCCCGAATCTCCAAACTCATTTACCTAACAGATCTTTATTCACATGAGCTAACGGTTTCAGATTTAGACCCCCAATGCTCTTTGGACAACATATACTATCCCATGATACTAAATGGTACCTAAATCTATCACCTTCACCATTTAGAGGAAATTTCTTTGTCATGAGTTATAACACTCGAATTTTTATCAACATTGCACTAATGATTTATGAGCAAACAAGCCTGTCATGATATGTAGTAAATTTGTGAGCAAAATCTGTCCCAAGGAACTACTCAACGATCCAAATTAAAAATAACGAACATTTCGCAAAATTGGCAAAGATTATTGAATTTGGTGTCAATTCAAGGATTGCCAGGGTGGGCGATCGATCTCCGGTGCGCGGATTTTCAGAAAAAGTCTGGGATTTAAGTCTTTTATGTTTTGGGAAACTCCTAATTCGAGTAGGATTGTTTCTATTGTCTAGGACTCCAAGTTTAGGCTTATAAATAAGAGATTATGGATCTAAGGTTTGTATGGTCATGGGAATTTGAAGGTAAGTCCCAAGGAGAGCGGGTTTTGCTCTCGGGGGGAGAGCCCTGGTAGTTCTCATGGGGAGTGGGAGATATTAGATAGGGTTTGAGCATACTAGGGCTTGAGAAAATGTTGAAAGGATGATATATAGGGATTGTTCTTGGGGTTCATTGAGAAGGTGACTTGAGTGGGTTGTACAAGGGGTTTTGGGCTTGGGTTGGGATATAATTTGAGAGGAGAGTGTGTATCTTGTATTAGGTTTCTCTGAATAAAAAAAAAGCAATCGGATCTTGACCCATGGACGTAGGCAGGCTATTGTCGAACCACGTATATCTCTTGTGTTTTCTCTTTAGCGTGTGTGCTTGTTTATTTTTTTCCGCTAGTGTTATTCTGTTATTTTTCCAAAAAATTGGTATCAGAGTTGTAGGTTAGTTTGGACAACTTTCTATGGAGGAGTTTTGATGGAAAAGAGGCTTCATTCTGCTGAAATAGTGCAAGATGGAGGGGCATGCTTTGGAGATGATCTCACAGTCTCAATAGTATGGACATTTTTCTAATAAAGTGGTTATTAGATTCGGGTGCTTCGTTTGGCGGAGTGGTTCGGACTTTGGGAGGGATAACATATGTGATTTCCCTATGTCGCAATAAAATCTAATTTCACTTGGTTAGTGATACTCCTTGGGCTGTTGCCACACAACAGGAGGTGGAGTGATAAAAATAAAGCATGGATGCTTTGTTTTGATGAAGGGGAAGAAGTGTGATGGTGCGTATCTCCTGCATGGAATATGGGCGTAAGTGGAGCTACTACGGGGTCCGCAGGAATCGGAAACCGGATGTTATGCGGCGAGTAGAAAGCTCACCTAGGTCTCTTTCGTAGTTGGGGCGGAGACGGGCATTCTGGTGGGTTTCCGAAAGGATGGAGATGGTGAAGTGCCTTTGATGGAGAGGATGAGTCTATTTCCTCGTCCGAGGTTCTTTTGAAATGGAGGACAGGTTTTCAGGCTACACATGGGTTTTGGCCATGTTTTATCGAATCCGGTGGAATGCTTTCCGAGAGGATTCGAGGATGTGTGTAGTTGGTGGGTCTCTTTTGCAGATGGTGTAGAGGCGGGTCAGGCCAAAATGATTGTTTGTTGGGTCTCTTTCGCAGATGTTGCAGATACTAGTATGCCAAAAGGTTTTTTCATGGGTCTCTTTTGCAGATGGTGCAGAGACGGGTATGCCAAAAGGTTGTTTGGTGGGTCTCTTTCGCAGATGGTGCAGAGACGGGTAGTCCAAATGGTTGTTTGCGGCATTTGCAAATGGGTTTGTGGAAATTGCAAATGAGGTGACAAAATTTTGAGGGAGATTCTGGTTCGAGGTGGAGGTACTTCCCGGATGTGGGTGAGCCGGTGGTCTATCTTGAATGTTTGCTTGATGATTAGCAAATCGGTTCTCTTGGTTGTGGTGGTGTCGTAGAATTTTGCCAAGGTGGATATTTGTTGAAGTTGGCGTCAATTCAAGGATTACCAAGGTAGGCAATCGATCGCCCACCAAGGGAGATTGATCGCCGGGTGAGTGATCGATCACCGGTGCGCGGATTTTCGGAAAAAGTCCGGGATTTAAGTCTTTTATGTTTTGGGAAACTCTTAATTTGAGTAGGAGTGTTTCTATTGTCTAGGACTTCAGGTTTAGGCCTATAAATAGGAGATTATAGGTCTAGGGTTTGTATGATCATGGGAATGTGAAGGCAAAGGGCTCGGGGGGAGAGCTCTGGTAGTTCTCATGGGGAGTGAGAGATAATAGAAATGATTTAAGCATACTAGGGCCTGAGAAAAGGTTGAAGGGATGATAAATATGGATTGTTCTTGGGGTTCATTGAAAAGGTGACTTGAGTGGGTTGTACAAGGGGCTTTGGGCTTGGGTTGAGATTTAATTTGAGAAGAGTGTGTATCTTGTACTGGGTTTCTCTGAATAAAGAAGAAGCAATCGGATCTTGACCCATGGACGTAGGCAGATTATTACCGAACCACGTATATCTCTTGTGTTTTCTCTTTGGGGTGTGTGCTTGTTTATTTTTTTCCTGTTGGTGTTTTTCTGTTATTTCCCCAACAAAGGCAACATCTAGGTCAATTTTAATATTTTGTAGGCGAGCTAGCAATGAAGGGTATGTAGTAAATTTGTGAGCAAAATAGAACAGAAAGAAGTGATCGTGGACGGATTGACCAGTTTGACCTGCTGATCCTTATTAATAATAATGAACAGGTAGCAGAACTGGCAGAGGCAACATCTAGGTTAATTTAATGTCATGTTGGCTAGCTAACAATGAAGGGTCTTCTCTATAACTTGATGAGTTGGATTACATTGTAGGTAAAATTGTCTTGTAGGGTTATCATTGTTGTATGGCCCTAATTATGGTATATGTTGTTCTTTTATACATGGTACTTCAACAATTATATATATATATATATATATATATATGTTATAATGAGAAGAAATTAAATACATTTTTACCCTGGTGAGGCTATTACTGCAGATATACAATCTTAGCCATGACAGCTGAATATTTCCACTCCCCCAAACACTCGCCACACACACAACCACACCCCCTTTTAGAAAGCAGATCAGCTAGAAGTTACTATCTCTCTTATTCGTGAAAGGGTCATATGCATGCCACCTGAAAACTTGATCTTTTTATCAGGTTAAAGGTGTTTGGAAATGATATAATGTTGCATTTCGGGCAAATTTTTTTGGAGCATTGCCTTATTTGGTCTGCATGCTAAGTGCTAAAATTTCAACTCCCATGCAGATGTATTGAATGTATAACCACAAAAGCTATGTGAGTCACGTTTATGGTATATCAATTGTTTGGTAATTTGGTTGGCCTGATAAAGTCTGTCCTCAAGTAATTTTCTCTTGTAATGCTCTTTCGTACACCTTGAATGGTCATCTCAACATAGTTTTTGTAGTGAAGGCATTGTTCTACTTGGGGAAAATAGGTTCCATTCTACATGCAATCATGAGTGTATTACTAGTTATAAAATATCATCTTATTGCTACTATTTGCTTTGCTGCTTTGTTCATCGTTTACAGCATGCAAATCGTTTACATTTTAATTATATGTCTAGTGGAGAATAATGTAGTTTTATATCTCAGCGCCCGGCATGGAATGATTTTTGAGACTGTTGGATCCCTTTTATCCTTGCTCCGTAATGGAGAACGAGAGGCTTATCGGCAGTTTTTTGTAGAGGCCATGGTGGTGGTTGAAGGTATGCAATGCACATATTGGCAATTGTTCTTCTCAAAAGAGAAAAGGAATTTTTTTTGGATGTAATATTCTAATTCATTCAAGGAAGGTATTGTATGTTTATGAAGGACAAAAAGTTGGAGTGGTAATGCCATGTATCTTGCATGCAGCCTATGTTTCATAGACACATACATACACGGGTGTTGGACACGACAAACCCCAAAAAAATGATTTGAGGACACGAGAGGATATTCTAATTTTTTATTTAAAAAATTATTATATTTTAAATGTTATTAGAATTAAATATAAAATAAATAAATATAAAAGCAAAATTATTGCAAACAACATTAAGTAATGTATTGCAAACTACAATTCATCAAACAATATAGATAAGACATGAATTAAAGCAAATAAACTAATAAAGTAATGAACATATATTAGTTATAAACTTTAATCTTAATCTCAAAGATGATAAACTTAAAAGAGGTTTTTGTGGCCTGAATTCAGCCCGTTGACACCATTGTTCCTTTCTCTCTCTTTGTCCCCCTCTCCCTCATTTTTTTCTATTAGAGAGATCAATAATATTTTTTTCCTTGTTGAAAGCAAATGGATCGTGGTTTTTCTTCTTTTCCTATTGGCTTCTCTTTTCTGATGATGAAAGTTTGAAATAATTTACTGAATTTTATTTTATTATATGCTTTTATGCCTTTTTTGTATCGTAAAAAGTGTAGTCAAGGCGTCTAGGCGACGCCTAGGCAATTAGGCGCTATATATATGCATATTACATTAATTGACGTTTTCTAATTTCTAATGTGATTTTGATTTTTGATGATGCTTATAAAGTTTAAAAGCACCAAATCACAATAATTCTATTAATAGACTATTTACTCCATTAACAAAATTCTATAAGAAAAATATCCACCTTTTGGGTGATATTAAACAAATAGATTTGGAGAATAGTAATCACCAAATTACAAAAATAAAAGTAATCTTCCCACTTAATTGAATAAACACATAACTAAACAGACACCAAACAAACTCTTTAGCCTTTATTACAACCAACATGACAGAGAGAGGGTGATAGAGAGGGAGGAAGGGAGAGCTAGAGAGCGAGGGAATGAGAGAAAGAGAGGGAACGATAGAGAGAGAGAGAGAGAGAGAGAGAGAGAGTACATGTATTCTTTCTCCGTTTTCTTCTTCCTCCTTAGCCTTAAGCCCTAATCAAACAAAACACGTTAATTAAAGGGAAAGAGAGCGATTATCTTACATATTATTATATAATTGACAAACATTAATTAATTAATGGCAGCTTAGATTAAACCAAATTGTAGGGTTTTTTATAAAGGGGGTTTCGCCCAAGTTTATAGGCGTCGCCCAGGCGACCAACCAGTGATATTCACCCCCTAAAGTATCGCCCTAGTTGGTTATGGGTCAAAAGTGCCTAGACAACGCCTTAACAACACTGATAATAAATATTATGGGTATCAACCGTGGCCGTGTCCAAAATGCACAAATTCTTTTGATATGAGTCACAACAGTTGTGTTTGAGTCGCGCCCGTGTCCCACATTTTGATACAGGACACTATTGTTATCTTAAAGAATTTGGGCAACATAGCATGCAACTTACCAATAAATCTGAACTGTTCTATATGTGTGCCACCTCTTGGATGGGGTTAGCCCAAAAGTCATGCAATCTGGAGCACACTAAGATTACTAATATAACTGATTTGGTTTCATTTTTGGGCTGTGCTCATCCAAGATGATTCAATTATTTGAGAGTTTGAATTGATTATTTGCTAGGTCGTATGTACATGAGGGGACTGAAGGTTTTTTTAGTCCACCAAGGACACATGTTCTACTCTTGTATTTTTCTTATTTATTTAATGTCATCTCTTCAATTTTCGAGCTGTCTCATAGCCATAGGTTGAAACTTCATAAAAATCTGACTTGTCCTTGTTTTTTCAGATCTTTTATATGTAGCATCAGTATGTGCTGACAGATCAAGCATCACAGCTTCCACTAGAGTGTCTTTAAAATGTTTCTGTGAGTCCTTTACTAGAATTTCCAATGATCCAGGTCTTTTCAGTGACCTTCCAGCATGTTGCAAACCTATTGATGGTCCCGGTATCTTGATTGACCTCACGGATAAACCAAAGTGGCAGCCTTTTGCCACTTGGACCATTAAGCTTCTTAGCAAATGCTTAACTGAAGGAACTCTATACGTGGAAGGACTCGTCAATGCATCATTTATATGTGCTGCATGCAGTCTTTTATGCTATGGAGATGCTGCTTTGCATATGGTGGGTAGCATCTTAACTACAGTCGAAGCACTATTTCTTCTAGTAAATTTTATTTTGATTCAATTGTCTGACATTTTACATTATATGAAGGCATGTTTTGACTTTGCACGCATCACGACAGCAATAATGGACGCTAAAATTGTTCCCAGTGAAAATTTTATTCGGTCAATATCTTGCATACTAAGTGAAGATGAGAAGGAACTTCCCATGTTCAGGTATGTTTTCAAATATTTGGAACTTCTTGCTGTTTTTTTTTTTGGTAACAACTCTCTTTATCAAGCTTGGATGGTGTAATGCTTAAAGCCTACAAAATTGGAAAAACTATAGAAACAGCATTTTTCTTTACTCATCTTTCTCACTCTCTCTTGATTTCCCCCTTCTACGGTGAATGCTGGGGGTTTTGCTTTATGTAACTCTGTTCTGCCGCCTGTATTTTTGGAGCCTCAAGCGATTTGATTTTCAGATCTTAACACCATGAAATTGGTGGAAGAATTGAGCATACACACAAACACATGCTATATGTATGCTTTTGTTGGTGGGTGGGTAGTTAGTCTGGCTGAATTAGATACTTCCATAAATGGAATAATAGTGCATGTATTGCACATGCAAGAGTTGGGATCTTGCAATCATAGAACCCACTTGGGAAATCTAGTACCTCAAGTGGAACTTTGGGTAATCAGCACATTCTGAAAAATGGTCCAGTAAAAGGGCCTATTGATCATATGGTTGTCAAGTTGATTTTCAACTTACATGCACACACACACACACAACCATAATATAATGCACATGGGTATTTTATATCCTACATCGTTACGTCTACAAATATTCTAACTGTTGATGGGAATTAATCATCATATACTCAAATCTGGTTTAGGTTTCCATTGATGCTGTCTTGCATGATAATTATAATGTTCAAGTTCTCCAGAGTCCCTGCATTACTCTACTGGAGAGCTTGTCTCAGCAAGTGATTGGGATTGCCGACGAGGAAATAATTGCCTGACCGCGAAGGAGTTGATTGCCCTAGACGAGTGATTGACTGACCGTCAGGAAAGAGTTGCTTGCCTTTACCCACCTTCCTGATTCGGTGGGATCTTTCACTTGCATTTTCTTCCCCCAAGAACGTTTTATGAAACTTTGACCCCCGAATTTTGAGTATCCTACTTTCACGCGATTCACAGGGTTCAACAAGCAATCGATATTTCACGATCAAAGGTGTAGTACTATTTGTAGTAGCGGTCCTTATATATCATATTAACAATCGAAATATGGTTGAAAGAAAAAATCTCTATTTGATGGGGTAGGAGTCCAAGTTCTGGATGCTTTTTTTATTTAAACAGCTGGCATATATGTCTTCATGGAAACCGTTGAAGCTTCAAATAATCAAATCCATCTTTACCTGTCTTTCTCACCTCAATAATTTGGATATTGTCAAAAGTCGTGAAAGTCAAATCAGCATCTGCATATTCTTCCCAAAGTTGCAAGCTTCTTTTTCCTCCTCTCTGTTCTTATTTTCTGATTTACTTCTAAATGTCTCAGTACCTGATGAAAATCATATGCACCTCATCTATCTGGACTTTGAAGTTCTCACCTCTATTTGCACTTTCAAGAAATTTCATTTTCTCATGGGCTTCCTTTTGATATTGATGACATTTCTTCTTTTGGGAAATTTATGTTTGTTAATGTTCCAATGAGCTTGCCTTGGGTTCTCGTACAATCTCTTCTGGGTATATTTGCTATAAATCCTAACTCTCCCTTTGTTCAATGCTTTAATTCATTGCTTTATGGATTTACTTTGAATTCTTTCTTTAATCTGTACAAATTGTAATGTTATTTTGTTATCATAGGAGTTTCCTGGTTGTCTATTAAAGTCCGTAGAATATGTTAGAATGTAATTTTTCTCCTTTTATTATATTTGGTAATTTGGTAGTTTCAGTTACGATTTCCTCCTATTTGGAAATTGTAATGAGATTATCCTAAATCCCAACAGTGTTTTTCTTACTTATTTCAACTTAGGACACTATTAATGTGCTTACATTGCAGAAACATGGTTTATGATTCATCCATGGGAACTTAGGACACTATTAATGTGCATACATTGCAGAAACACGGTTTATGATTCATCCATGGGTGCTTGCCTTCGCGCATTGCACTCTAGTTGCTCGGATGATGTTGTTGAGTTCACAGCTGGAGAGCTAGTCAAGGTTTTCCCTCAATCAATACGAAGCACCGAAAGCCCTGACCTTAAGGTTAAATTTTCTTTTCCAATTCGTTCTTATTTAGGCAAAACATGGTCATTCTTATTAGAATTTTGCTTTTATCTTCTTGGCAATGTATATATATTTTAATATTTTGGGTCAGTTAAAGGGAGCTAATGATTGCTTTAATTTGTTTCAGGTTGCATTGTGCAGTGCATACATCCGGATTGCTAAAACTTGCCCACCTCATATCTGGAGGCCAGAATCTCTTGTTAATATGCTCTGTTCCTCAAAGTCTTGCTTGCCATTGATAGATTGCTTTCGGGTAGCTGTATGTATACTGGGTCCTGATCGTGTTGGTGATGGAATCATTAATGATAGCAGTAGAATTAGTTTATCAACTTCAAGTGGTAAAGGAATTGAGAGCTCGAGAGTTGGAGTGAAAAGATTTGCTCAGAACCTGGATACTTCGAAGATTAAGCGCCGAAAGGTAGACGGAGATATGCTGGTTTCTGATGCAAATGTTCGAATGGGGCATGAGCTTACTCCTATATTTTCAAGTGAAGGGGACAATGAATATGCAGATTATATGCGAGCGTCACTTCTTTCTTTGCTTGGCTTTCTAAAACCATTTGGCATGGAAGCTAATTCTTTGAAACCAGAAATTTCACTAATGGCTCTTAGCATGCTTTGCATTGTGTTTTGTAACTACCCGCAGACCAATCTGTCACTTTGTATCTTTGGGCAAATGCGCGGGTGGATGCCTTGGATATGTGAGCAGGTATGTTGTTATTCATAAGAAAGCTTGTTTCTGTTTGAAACCTCTTTTTTTTTTTTCGTCTAATTGAGAATCACATTTTGTAGGGAAAGCAAAGCAGTTCAATCACATTTGATTTATCCATCTATTTGGAAGCAGTCCACAGCATATTGCTTTTGCAAAGTAAGGCAAATGACCTAACCTTTGTCCAAGGATTAATGAATTTAATAGAGATGCATGGAATAGCTAATTCCTCTTTCGCAAATGTCTGATCTTTCTCGAAAATCTATTGATATTTTTTTAGAATTTTTTTGAAAAGTGATCATTGTTTCATTCAAGAACTAAGAGAAGCATACAACCAAACAGCAAGAGTTCACAAATAGTGTCCCAAAGAGAATCCAAAAGCAAGAACCAAATCCAATGACAAATGCTTTTAAAATTTTGCAAGAAATTAGATCTCTAAATAAAATTTTCCTAAAAGTCTTGTGAGAGTTTAAAAGATTTATTGTTATAACCTAATGAATTAATATTTTGCTCTTTTATTTTCAGTGTATCTTTTCCTTTCTTCTATTTCCATTTATTTTCCAGATAATCTCCTAAGTAAAAAGGAAAAAAATGGGTTCAAGACTCTAGAATTCCTTTATTGTAAAATTCTCTAGAGCAGGACTTGTGACCGAGTAATGCAATGACTCCTTTGAAACTGCCTATGATCAACTTTTGTTTCTCATCTGACAGCTTGTATTTTTATCTACTTTCTCTGCTGCTGCTCCATCATATTATGTCTAGCGTATTTTATCATTCAGGTTCCCTTCCTATGGAGAACAGGCTTTTCAGAAATAAGGGTGATGATGCAGATCTTATGCATTTAGTGCTAAAGCTTCCATGGACTCATTCTCTTGTGGTTACTCAAGCTCATCCTCTATGGAAAACAAAATGCTTCTGTGTTCAAGCTCTATCCAAGTTTGGTGTAAGATTTAATACTGAAAGTGATCTTCAAGTCTTAGATTTGGCATTTCACGATGAAGCCGAAGAGGTTAGAGTTGAAGCTATTATTTCAATGCCAGTGATTGTCTTGTGCTCTGGTGTTGGTATACTTGCACATATGTTTGGAAGGCTGAAGTAAGTGCAGTATGGATTTCTCAAATATATTTTATTAATTGCTAGTTTGATTTTGTGTTTTGATAAATATAATTGATATTGTTTGGGAGCAAATTATGTGAAGCTTTAATTGCTGTCTTGAATTCTTTATTTACAAAACCATAAACATAAAAATGTATGAATATCTAATGGTATTGTTGTCATAGATCTATTTCATTGCAAGAATGCTATCTTTTATATCTTGCAAAATGTTGTTCAATTTGCAGGTTCCTGGGGAAAGATAAGCATGACCAACTTAATAGAAACATTCCATTTTCAATTGGATACTTGGCATGCCTCTATGGATCTTCTAATGTTGTCGATGGTCTAGATAAAAATGCATGCAAATTATTCCTAGGCGATGAGAATGAGAGACAGTACCAGACACTAGATCATCTATTGCGAGGATTCTGGTGTCCAACATGTGACAAAAGAGTTGTATGCAACCACGAACAACATCCTAAAGTTATACATCAGCCTGACATGCAAGGTATGGAGATTGATCTGGACTGTGATTTTGTAAATGTACAGTCTCTCTTTTTTGAACTTCTTGACGACGATTCATCAGAAGAGGTTCAAATTGCATGTGTGGAAATCATTCCGCGGATCCTCATTCACGGGACTAAAGACATCCTGCTTAAAACAAGATCTGAATGGATTCAACTTATTGAAGCTCTACTCCTTCATAGAAAGAAGGCTGTAAGGGATGCATTCTGCAAACAGATTCATTTCTTCCTTGAGGGTCCTATTTTGAATTCTTTATTTGTGGATGACGGAGCATCAAATAAAACTAAAGAACAAAAATTCTTGGACAAAATCAAACATGCTTTTGCAGAAGCTGAAGATCCCCAGATCTTCGAGACTCTTCTGGAATCTACAGCGGAAATTATGAATGCTGTTGATATATACGGGCAGCTTTTCTTTTTCTCGCTTATTCTATTGGTTGATCAGCTTGATAATCCACACGTGACAGTGAGAATGACTGCATCAACGTTAATACGCAGGTCTTGCTACTTCCATCTTAAAGGAGGATTTGAACTAATCCTTTCTAAGGTTGTTCATATACGGAATGAGCTATTTGATTATCTATCTTTGAGGCTTGTGAGCCGTCCAAAAATGGTCCGAGAATTTGCCGAGTCTGTTGTTGGTGTTGTAACTGAAGAACTTGTTAAGAAAATGGTTCCTTTTGTTCTTCCAAAGCTCGTGGTCACTCAGCAGGATAATGATCAAGCGGTTGCCACCTTACACGAGCTGGCTAAGCATTTGAACACGGATGTGGTACCACTGATAGTTAATTGGCTACCAAAAGTGCTTGCCTTCGCTCTTCTTCGAGCTGATGGACGGGAGTTACTATCTGCTCTGCAGTTTTACCATCTGCAGACTGGATCTGACAACCAAGAAATTTTTGCAGCTGCTTTACCAGCACTTCTAGATGAACTTGTATGCTTTCTCGGTGATGGTGATTTGGATGAGACCAACAAAAGGTAGGACATTCTATACCCGTTTTAAAGAAATTGACTAGTTATCATGGATCTTGTAGGAGTTGACTCAGTAGCACGAACTAAGCATGCTTCAGCAACTTGTCGAGCATAATTTTTTTGTCATTATTTATTCTTCAAAAAGCTTGCGTAGTTGGAAAGTTAAAACTTACCTGGCTTGGGTTGGCGCCTCTACAGAGCATTTTTTTTAAAATTGTGCATATATATATATATATATATATATATATATAGATAAGTATATGCAGGTATGCATTTATGTATGAATATCCATGCCAACAGATGACTTGTGAATTTTTCAAAAAATGGGTTACGTTTTTCAAAGTGCCATTCTTAACGTAATTCATAGCTGTTTTTTTTTTGAGTCATTTAGCTCATCTGCATAAATCTTTTACTTGACTGAGTTTACTCACCGGAGTCAAGTCTGAGTTTCAACTTTCATGTGTTCTGCTGAAATTTTATACTTAACAATGTTCCATGCTAAAAATGGGCAACGCGCTCATATTGTTGTTGCACTCGTATTGTTGTATTGGAGAATCTGTAGATCAATGTTATTATCTTTTTGTTTACAGGTTATTGAGAGTCCCTCAGATGATTCAAGAAGTTGCCAGAGTCCTGACAGGTTCCGAAGATCTTCCAGGCTTTTTGAGGAATCATTTTGTTGGTCTTCTTAACAGCATAGACAGAAAAATGCTTCATGCAGAGGATCTATCTCTGCAGAAACAAGCCTTGAAACGTATAGAGATGCTGATTGGAATGATGGGTTCTCATCTTAGTACTTATGTGCCAAAACTTATGGTTCTTCTTATGCATGCTGTTGAGAAAGAAACACTCCAAAACGAGGGTCTCTCGGTCTTGCATTTTTTCATCAAACAGCTGGTAAAGGTATCACCGTCCAGCACTAAACACTTGATCTCTCAAGTTTTTGCTGCTCTTATCCCCTTCTTGGAGAGATACCAAGAAAACCCTTCTTTACTTTTGCCTAAAGTTGTTGAGATCTTGGAAGAACTTGTGATTGAGAACAGGGTTCTCCTAAAACAGCATATCCGCGAGCTTCCTCTGTTACCCAGCATTCCTGTCCTATCTAAAGTGAATAAAGTTATACAAGAAGCAAGGGGGTCAATGACTTTGAAGGATCAATTGCGAGATGTTGTTGATGGTTTGAACCATGAGAGCTTGAATGTGAGGTACATGGTAGCCTGCGAGTTGAGCAAACTATTGAACCTGAGACGTGAGGATGTTACAGCTGTAATAGTTGGAGAAGCTGGTTCAGATCTGGATGTTTTGAGCTCATTGATTACATCCTTACTTAGAGGTTGTGCGGAAGAATCAAGAACTGCAGTGGGCCAGCGGTTGAAACTGGTCTGTGCAGATTGCCTTGGAGCACTTGGTGCTGTGGATCCTGCCAAAGTGAAGGGGGTTTCATGCCAACGTTTCAAAATTGAATGCTCGGATGACGATCTTATCTTCGGGTTGATCCACAAGCATCTAGCCAGGGCTTTTAGAGCTGCTTCTGATACCATTGTCCAAGATTCAGCTGCACTGGCTATACAGGAGCTGCTAAAGATTGCAGGTTGCGAGGCGTCATTGGACGAGACTGTTGCAGCTTCTACATCACAGACACTGAAGGAGAAAGAACCTATGAAGGTCTCCTCATCTGGTAGTAGGATCACAGACAATTGCAGTGAGATGAATAACAGAGGCCAGAGATTGTGGGGCCGTTTCTCTAATTATGTTAAAGAGATAATTGCCCCATGCCTAACATCAAGATTTCAACTTCCAAATGTGGCTGATTCCACATCTGCTGGCCCGATTTACCGGCCTTCTATGTCATTCAGAAGATGGATATTCTTTTGGATCAAGAAGCTCACTGCTCATGCAACTGGTTCTCGTGCAAGTATTTTCAATGCATGTCGAGGTATAGTGCGCCATGATATGCAAATGGCAATGTATTTGCTACCTTATTTAGTTCTGAATGCTGTCTGCCTTGGTACTGAGGAGGCACGCCATGGCATAACGGAGGAGATCCTATCTGTCCTTGATGCAGCAGCAGCAGAGAACAGTGGGGCTATGGTTCAGGGAACCATTGGTGGACAAAGTGAAGTTTGCATTCAGGCTGTATTCACTCTGCTTGATAATCTTGGTCAGTGGGTGGATGATGTGAAGCAAGAAGTAGCTCTATCCCAATCGCTTCAAACGTCAATGTCCAAGCAACAACAATCCAAGCTAAAGGATCAAAGTATGAATCCTTATACAGGTCGAGACCAGCTCTTGATACAGTGTAAAAATGTCTCGGAGCTTTTGGCTGCAATTCCGAAGGTGACCCTCGCCAGGGCCTCCTTCAGATGTCAGGCTTATGCAAGGTCTTTGTTGTACTTTGAGTCTCATGTGCAGGGGAAGTCGGGATCCTTCAACCCTGCAGCTGAGAGGAGTGGCATCTTTGAGGATGAAGATGTCTCTTTTTTAATGGAGATATACAGCGGCTTGGATGAGCCTGATGGCCTATCTGGCTTGGCACATCTACGGAAATCATCAAGCTTACATGATCAGCTCCTAATCAACAAGAAAGCAGGCAACTGGGCAGAAGTCTTAACTTCTTGTGAGCAGGCTTTGCAGATGGAACCCACTTCAGTTCAGAGGCATTCAGATGTCCTTAACTGTTCACTAAACATGTGCCACCTACAGGCCATGGTTACTCATGTAGATGGATTAATTTCAAGGATTCCTCAGTACAAGAAGACTTGGTGCATGCAAGGCGTGCAGGCAGCTTGGAGGCTTGGAAGGTGGGACCTGATGGATGAGTACCTTTCTGGGGCTGATGAAGAAGGTCTAGTCTGTAGCAGCTCTGAGAGTAATGCTTCTTTTGATATGGATGTTGCCAAGATTCTTCAGGCAATGATGAGGAAAGACCAGTTCTCAGTTGCGGAGAAAATTGCCCAATCTAAACAAGCTTTGCTCGCACCTCTGGCTGCTGCTGGCATGGACTCCTACATGCGGGCTTACCCATTTGCTGTAAAGCTTCACATGCTACACGAACTGGAGGATTTCCATGCTCTCCTTGTTGATGACTCTTTCTTGGAGAGGTCGTTTCATCTGGATGATCAGAGATTCTCAAAAGTAGTAGAAGACTGGGATAATCGGCTCAGATTTACACAACCATCACTATGGGCAAGGGAGCCGCTTTTGGCTTTCCGGAGACTGGTTTTCGGTGCCAGCAGTCTTGGTGCTCATGTTGGGAACTGCTGGCTTCAATATGCGAAGCTATGTCGGTCTGCTGATCATTATGAGACGGCCAACCGGGCAATTTTAGAAGCCCAGGCTTCAGGTGCACCTAACGTTCACATGGAGAAGGCTAAGCTTCTTTGGAGCACCAGACGATCTGATGGTGCCATAGCAGAGCTGCAGCAGTCCCTCCTGAACATGCCTGTGGATGTTGTAGGTTCTGCTGCAATGTCATCAATTACTAGCCTTTCGTTGGTTCCTCTGAACACACCTTCATTTTGTGCGACTCAAGCTTCGAATGAGAACCGAGATGTCGCTAAAACCCTGCTCCTATATTCAAGATGGATCCATTACACAGGGCAGAAGCAGAAGGAAGATGTATTAAGTCTTTATTCCAGAGTGAGGGAACTGCAGCCCAAGTGGGAGAAAGGATACTTCTACATGGCTAAGTATTGTGATGATTTACTTGCTGATGCCAGGAAGCGGCAGGAAGAGAACCTTGAACCTCAGCCCAGGACCATACCATCAACTTCTGCTGTTACTGCTTCTTCGAATTCAAGTACTGAAAAGCGTTGGTGGTCTTACCTTCCCGATGCGCTATTATTTTATGCAAAGGGGATTCATAGGGGCCACAGGAATCTGTTTCAAGCACTTCCAAGGTTATTAACCCTGTGGTTTGACTTTGGAAGCATTTATCACAAAGGTGACTCATCATCCAGTAAAGATTTGAAAATTGTCCATGGGAAGGTAGAAATTTCAATGCTACGACAACTTTGATTTTTATTTCTTTCAAGCACATTCAGAAATAGGATTTTATTTATTTATTCATTCTTTCATTTATATGCTTTCCTATTTGTTCAGGTCATGGGTATCATGCGTGGCTGTTTGAAGGATTTGCCAACATATCAGTGGCTAGCCGTTCTACCTCAGTTGGTTTCTAGAATTTGCCACCAGAACGAAGAGATTGTTCGACTGGTCAAGCACATAATCACCTCTGTTCTCCGGGAATACCCACAACAAGGTCTTTGGATTATGGCAGCAGTTTCGAAGTCCACAGTTCCTGCAAGGCGGGAGGCAGCTGCTGAAATCATACAAGCTTCACGTAAAGGCTTCGCCCAGGGAAGCGACAGCAACAATTTGTTTGTTCAATTTGCTAGCTTGATTGATCATCTTATTAGGTTGTGCTTCCATGCAGGCCAGCCAAAGGCAAAGATAATTAACATCTCAACCGAATTTAGTTCCTTGAAGCGGATGATGCCACTGGGAATTATAATGCCCATCCAACAAGCTCTTACTGTTAGCCTACCAACGTACGATAGTCTGGCTGACCCACTTAAGTTCGATATCTTCTCAGCCACAGATCTTCCTACTATATTAGGAATAGCTGATGAGGCAGAGATCCTTTCTTCTCTTCAGCGGCCCAAGAAAGTACATTCTGTTACTGTAACTAGTATTTTATTTTGGCCGCATGGAAAAATTTGGTTTTCATCTCTTTCCTGGCACACGTGCAAGGAGTGGGAACCACCTTCCCATGGACATCTATGCCAAAAATGACCTGATCAAATGAGTTTAATGTTCCAATCTATTACATTAAGCCGCAAAAACCCTCAAAGATTCTAGAACGAATGGTTAGGAATCGTGTCAATTTTTGCCATAAAAAATTCCTGGGAGGGGGATAGATTCATTTTCCTGTGTATGCCCTTGGTAGATTGTCCTGCTGGTCTACAATGATGGTACCTTATATCTTCTATTTGTAACAGTAGTTCCACTGTTTTGGTTTTTCAGGTTGTTTTTCTTGGTAGTGATGGTATTGAACGGCCATTTCTATGCAAGCCGAAAGATGACCTCAGGAAAGATGCACGCATGATGGAGTTCACTGCGATGATCAACCGTCTATTATCCAAATACCCTGAAAGCCGCCGGAGGAAGCTCTACATTCGCACGTTTGCTGTGATCCCCCTAACTGAGGACTGTGGTATGGTAGAGTGGGTGCCCCACACCCGTGGGCTCCGACATATACTTCAAGACATCTATGTAACCTGTGGAAAATTTGATAGGCAGAAAACAAACCCTCTAATTAAGCGGCTATACGATCAATGTCAGGGTAAAATGCCGGAAGATGAGATGCTGAAGACCAAAATCCTTCCGATATTCCCTCCGCTCTTCCACAAATGGTTCTTGACCACATTTTCTGAACCTGCTGCTTGGTTCAGGGCTCGAGTTGCTTATGCGCACACTACTGCAGTTTGGTCCATGGTTGGGCATATTGTGGGTCTTGGCGACAGGCATGGGGAGAATGTTCTCTTTGATTCCACCACGGGTGACTGTGTTCATGTTGATTTCAGTTGCTTATTTGACAAAGGCTTGCAGTTGGAGAAGCCTGAGCTAGTGCCTTTCAGACTAACCCAGGTGAAAAAAAAGAAGCAAATACACCTGTTCTGAGTCTATAACATTGTACAACATGGTAGTCTCATAAAAATTATTTGATATGACCTGCAGAACATGATCGACGGCTTGGGTATTACTGGATATGAAGGCATTTTCTTGAGAGTCTGCGAGATCACACTTTCAGTGCTTAGGACACACAAGGAGACTCTAATGAGTGTTCTTGAAACTTTCATCCATGATCCTCTTGTGGAGTGGACAAAATCTCACAAATCCAGTGGTGTGGAAGTTCAGAATCCACATGCACAGGTTTCAATTTTATCTCTGTCCTTTGTCTTTTTTGTTTCAACTCAACTACCACCAATGATTTTGGATTTAAACACAGTTGTGTAGCATAGTCTGTCAATTCATGACTTGTTGAAATCCAGCTTAGGCCTGCCAAGTCAAATGGTCAGTGACTGGGCTAGAGTTGAAATATTTTTCGTGGACCAAATTTTCCTAAATTTCTGCACAACTGCAAGTTGTTGAGTAAACAACTTAGACATGCTCTGGTATTTTTTGGAGCAGAAGATGGTGATCAGTGACCAGGATTACTATTTTGTTGTGGGGAATGTTTCTTAAGAATAAGAATTAATTCACATTTGTTAAATAATGTAAATAAAATCTATGGCCAGTTGAGTTGCTCAGTTAACTTTCCCAAGTGATGTTTGAATGCTGGGAGAGTCGAATCTCCAACTTTCTTTTTCAAAATATTATAGGTGAGCTAGGCCTCCTTAGTTAAACTACTAAAATATCTGTTGTTTGAAAATCACAGAGAGCGATGAGCAATATTGAAGCACGGCTGCAAGGAGTCGTGGTTGGTGTTGGAGCAGCACCGTCTTTGCCTCTAGCTGTAGAAGGACAGGCTCGTCGCTTGATTGCTGAAGCAGTATCACATAAAAATCTTGGGAAGATGTACATATGGTGGATGCCCTGGTTTTAAAAGTAATGAGCTGAGAGGTCTTGGGATTAGGTATGTTTATCATTACCTTCTCCCTCTTTAAGTCTCATTGTCTGTTAGTTTTCTAGTATGATTTGCAGGGATTTTTGTCGTGGTATTGTGGGTGTGTGGGGTTTCTGTATAGCTAAAAGGTCAAGCTTATGATAGCCCATTTGTCATTGCTTTGAATTTTGGTTAAGTCATAGCAATGAGCTTGCCTTTTGTAACATGGTGAGTCGGTGACTCACCCGTCTAAAATCTTCGCGCTATTTTTTGCTGCTAGAGAAGATTTGGCCAGTTTAGATAAATGGTCCGGAAAAGAACTAATTGTGATCTTCGCTAACTGTATATAAAGTCGGTTTCTGTATATGCATTGTAATTTCTGCAATATTGGTTTGCATATATTGTCCATTATTGCGCTGAAGCCAGCTCATTTTGTTTTTGTTAACCGAAGCTGGCCCATTGTATTTTTTGCACATGGGGTTACCATTCATCTGTTACATTTTTTTAGGTACTAAGTGGTAAGGGTACAACATGGGGCAGGTTCACCAGAGCCTAACTTATCCAAACCGACTTGCACAGGGTTGGCTTTCTTCGGAACTTGGGGGTGGGAAATGGCAAGTAGAAGTCAAATTAGGAGATTGGATTCTCTTTAGAAGAGAAGTCATATTTGCATGCGATTACTATTCGCTATGACATTTTTCTCAGTTCAAAAACAGGACACTCTTTCTCTGGGGAGACTAGAGAAATCTTAAACATGGTCTTATTCTCTATAGTCTATGGTAAGGCTTCCAGAAGGTAGGCGTGTGTTGATCAACAACACAGTTGTGATTTGTGAAGGCCAGGAAGAGAGAGAGAAAGGAAAAGGGATCAAGTGAAATAAAGGTTAGGGGCCATTGGGTTATCTCAACCGAATAAAGAGACAGAGATAGGGGCACCATTATTTGCCTTGTCCACATGCAACCACAAAGGCAAAGCATACATATCTACCCAACAAGAGCCCGCTCCCAACAGAGAGAGAGAGAGAGAGAGAGAGAGAGAGTTCTCAGCGGACCCATGGGTCCATTTCATATCTTACATATGTCCTCGTGGCCTTTTTAACACCCCTTTAACCCTGGTTAAGCTTAACTAAATTAAAATTAAGATTTTAGTTTTTTTTTTTGAAAAACCATGGTTGGATTGCTTAACCCTAGGAGTGAGTGAATGCTAACCACAGTTGGTAAGTACTTAAAATTGGGGCGACCAATGAGGACCTACGTTTACTATTTTCCAAAGTAATATTATGATTGTAATGCAATGGGTTGGTCATGAAGGTGCCTTTGATGTATAATATGTGATAATTAAGCACACAAGCTCGGAAATCTATGGGCCCCAAAATGCAGCCTAATCAAATGATCCTAAAAGCTTTCAATGTACCGCGTACATGTGATGGATGATTTGAATTATCCTTCCTGGTGGGGCTGGGGTTCATCAAGGAAAAAATCTAGCCTCCAAGTAGATCTCCGCATATGCGTATGATGCTATGTTAGCATCTCATATTCTCATTCATGCCAGAAAATAAAAAGAAAGAAAATGAAAATGAAAAGTGATTTAAAACTCTCTAAAGTAGGTACTATCAAGAGATGGGCTGCCCAATTGAAGGCACACATGCATTAAATGGTGGGCTCAACCCAATTGAACTTTTAATCGGGCGGCCCAACTCTTGCTAGTACATACTATGGAGAGTTTTCGATAACTTTCCAAAAGAAAATTAAGATTTCGACATCTTATTCGCCGCTTCCGCGTTATGTACGCGCTTCGCGGAGCATTATTGAACTACCCATGCAAAAGGGTCCCACCTAAGGCTTGATCAAACCAATACTGCTCTTAATCAAATGAACCACAATTCCACGAATCTACATACATTGAGATACTATGCCCCTCTTTCTAGAGCAAGATTTTTTCTGAGTTTAGGTGGAGGTGTTTCATGTTTAAGTAGGCAAATTTACGTCACCGCCCCTTGCATGAGCTTTGTGCTGATTCTCTGAGCCCGAAAGGTAACTCAATTATAGACCCCCTTTCCCCCACTGAATCGTGGTGGTGCTGCCTTTAGTATCCATCCATGTATATATATACTGGATATACTCTTCAAGGCAACAAAATAACTTCCAAAGCTCCTCTCTTTTGCTTGTCTTTCTCTCCACGCCCTTCGAGCAAATTCGAGCCATGGGGTCGAACCTCCAGGTTGTCTTGGGTGCGCCCGGGGTGAAGGGTAAGATGCCGGCTAGCCTATCCAAGGATGGGTTAACCGATTTTATTCTATCTATAATCTCCAAAAAACAAGAGGGGAAGGAACCTTTCTATGTGTTAGACTTGGGGATGGTGGTGTCTCTCATGGAAAAATGGAGTCACAGTCTCCCCAATGTTCGGCCTTTTTACGCCGTTAAATGCAACCCAGAGCCTGCGTTCCTTGGCGCGCTTGCGGCTCTGGGGGCAAGCTTCGACTGTGCAAGCCAGGCGGAGATTGAGGCCGTCATGGCACTCGGGGTATCGGCAGATCGGATTGTCTATGCTAACCCATGTAAGGCAGAGCCCCATATCAAATATGCCGCCAGAATGGGTGTCAAGCTCACCACTTTCGACTCTCGAGATGAAATCGAGAAGATACAAAAGTGGCACCCCAAATGCGCTTTACTTCTACGCCTCAAGGCGCCAGATGATGGCGGCGCACGATGTCCGCTAGGTCCCAAGTATGGTGCATTGCCGGAAGAGGTTATGCCTCTCCTCCAAGCTGCCCATGCTGCCCGGCTCACTGTGTCCGGGGTTTCATTTCATGTGGGCAGCGGAGCTACGCACTCGCGGGCTTACCACGGTGCAATAGCAGCTGCTAAGGCAGTGTTCGACACTGCCTCGCGGCTTGGCATGCCTAGCATGCACATGCTCAACATAGGCGGCGGGTTTACGGTGGGCCCGCAATTCAACGAGGCGGCTGTTACCATCAAGGCCGCTCTAGAGACCTACTTTTCAAATCAACCGAATTTGACAGTGATTGCGGAGCCAGGGAGGTTCTTCGCGGAGACAGGGTTCACATTGGCAACGAACATAATAGGCAAGCGTGTCCGAGGCAACCTGAGGGAGTATTGGATCAACGACGGCATCTACGGGTCTATGAATTGCATACTGTATGACCATGCAACCGTGACCGCGACACCGCTGGCGTGCACGTCAAACCGTGCAAACCCGACGTGTCGGGGAGCGAGGACGTATCCGTCAACGGTGTTTGGACCAACGTGCGACGCGCTGGACACGGTGCTGACGGGGCACCAACTGCCGGAGCTAGAGGTGAACGACTGGCTAGTGTTTCCGAACATGGGTGCGTACACGGCCTCTGCTGGGTCCAATTTCAATGGCTTCAACACCTCGGCCATCTCCACCTACCTTGCTTATTCCAATCCATGCTAACGAAGTTTCAACTACCTCTCTTTCTCCCTCTTTTATGGTATTATATTATTATAATATCAAGTAGCTTTCGTTTTCTTTTTTGTCTCTTTTAAGTTTTAGGTGGGGGAAGGAGTTGTGAACTTTATCTTTCCTTTTGGAATGAATATATGTTATATTAAATAAACTGCTGTGATAAATTTAGATTTTAGAGAGAAATGGTTTTATTTACCGGGGTAAACGAATTAAGAAGAACCATATCCTGTGTGTTCTTACCATATGACTAGAGGCTTTGAAAGCCAGATCTTTCCAACAACAAGTGCTTAGAGCCGTTAAATCCGTACATCAGATTTGATCTGGCCTTCCGACATTTATGGCCACACGTGCAAATCATTCCCAACAAACGCAACAAAGTTTCTTATATGTGAGGTCACTTGTTGCGTTGGTGTTGGACCATGTGGGCCGGAGCACATAAAATTCAAATAAAAGAAAAGAAAAACTCTATGCGGACTTTGCTACTGAGACCGTGTTAGGGCCGAGACCTCGCGCCCCAACACGGGATCTCAGGTGGAGCCCATCTTCACATGGTGGGCTCCACCTGAGATCCCGTGTTGGGGCGGGAGGTCTCGGCCCTAATACGGTCTCAATAGCATTTCCCTTTTTTTTATGATTTCCGTTACACGCGGCAGAAGTGCATGCACGAATTCTTATCTTTTGTGAGCCCACACTGAATAATTTACATTAGAGGAATGCTAGCCCTACTCTCAACCTCTACTCTCATTCTCTATCAACTGGTTATCCATTTTTATGTGAAAAAGAGTTTTAATCATTGTAAATTAGATAAATGGGTTGCTGGAGGGTGAGAGTAGAGGTTGACTGAGAATAGGGCTAGCACTCCTCTGAGGAGCTCTTGCTTTCAACATGAACCAAACACTAGTCCATAATCTTTGTTAAAGTATTACAATCATCGAAAAAGTGTCTACTAAACACCCGAGAGTAGGGCTTACACTCCTCATCACACATGTGAGAGTGCCCTTTCTTGTTTTTTAAAAAATTTATTATGTTAATCAAATGACATTATAAGTAATGACAAGGCAACATGTAACGCGGTCTTCTTCCCTAAGCAAATAGAATCTCAGCACAAAAACTATTGAAGAAAATACATTTACACCCCCTGAGGTTTGACGAAATTACACAATGACCCCTCATATTTAAGAAAATATATTAGGTATCCCTACTTTTCAAAATAATGACACTTACAACCCTTCCATCAGTTGACCATTAGTCAACTGATGGAATAGTGATATCATGTGGTCAACTGATGGAATAGTGATATCATGTGATAAAGTGGTATAAATTACCAAAAATATCCTTATTTTCCACTTTTCTTATATACGAAATTGTCCCCTCATTTTTAAATTAAGTCAAATCCTCTACGGTGATAACCAGATTTGACAAATCCGGGGTTATCATCCCTTGAAGTAGCCACGTGTCCCTTTTGACACCCTTAACTGTGGTTAAGATTCACCCAGTTCTGCTGGTGAATATTTACAAGGTAGCGCCGATCATTGAACAGACAATGATCAGAATTATTCTATTGGTCATTCTTTTTATATGGTTTGGAAGGGGAAAAAAAAGGAGAGATGGAACTGGTTTTGATCGACCATGGGGATCGCCAAATGTGGGACCCATCAAACCCTATAACACGGGGCACCTCACATTTATCTTCCAAACTCATGAGTTGGTTAGAGCATTCCTAGCAGCCTCACCAAAATAGCTTTTTAGTTATTTTGATGAGCCAATAGGTTAAAAAGTCTGAAATTCCCTTCCCAGTAGCCTCACCAATTTGCATATTTTAGTTTGGTGAGTGTACAGTACTCACCAAAGTTGGTGAGTCACTGTACACTCACCAAATCAAAAAAACTCTCATTCCCTCCTTGTTTGTGGGCCTACACAAATAAAATAAAATTTTCTCTCTCCATTTTTTTGGTGTGGATGTGACACATATAATAAAATAATGTTCATTTTTGCTACTTTGATGAGGCTGCTGGGGGTGTTTCAAAAAAATGGCTCACCAAACTCACTTTTTGTGAGTTTTGGCTATTCTGATGAGGCAAATTTGATGAGGCTGCTAGGAATGCTCTTATACCTCCTCGAAGATATGATAAGCTTGAAACAGAGTTCTATTTTTTTTTAAAAAATTATTATTATTATTATGGTATTTAAAGAGATTTAATTATCACTTGGACCTAGAAGAATTGCATAGACGAGGGGGAATTTTCCTAGGTTTATGGATCACTAGATCTGTGTCCTAAAAATTCCTCCCCTTAGCTTGAATGATATCCTTGCCTCTACAAATTCAAACCTGAGAATCTCTGATGTCCACCATTGACACTCATGTGGATTTAGGTAACCCTTTTATCTCCAATAATGGAATGGACTCGCCTTCCAGTAAAACTTTCCTGAGCTCTGCTTATGGCTAGCTTTTAATTCCGCATGGCTACCCACCTTCCTAGTTCCTTCTACGTTGAAGGAGATCTATAGCCAATGCATTGGGCCATCCCTGTTTGAAACGCCCAGACGGAGAAGGTGATCGAGCTCTACCACCCTTTTACTCGGCTTCGCACGTTGGGTGCTTTTATCAACTCAGAAAATGTTGTGGACGGAATCCTTGGGACACCAACACCATATACTACTTGGAGCAATAGTCACCTCCTCGCTCTCACAAACCCTTCGAACTATGGTTAAAAAATTAACCACCTCCTGTGGTTTATTTTATTAAAATATTTTTTCTAAAAACCAAGGGTTGATGTGTGAACCTTATGGGTAACTGAATCTTAACCACAGTTAATGGAAGTAAAAAGGGGACATGTGGCCCCAAAAAGGGGGGACGAGACCGTCGAGACGGTAACTCACCTCATCTCCTCGGCCTGAGTAGGTGACTATTTTCCATACTACTAGTAGGTCGGAGATTTTGGAAAATCTAAGGTTTGCATGACAAATTGACACTAGAAAGGAAGGAGGCAATATTCCAATAATGCACATCTTATAAGAAATTCCAATTTCCACCAAAATATTCCAAGTTAGCTTTTACTACTTGGCAAAGGTGACATTATCAATACTGTACCTGCCTGCCACTGTATTTGCTCCATCTCTGATATGAGATTCCTCTGGTTCCCACTGTCCATTTGGCCACAAAATGGCATGATCCATCTCACTTAATACACACCTTTTAAACAAATGGGACACCTTTTAAACAAATGGGGTCAGTAGGAACTATTTTTTGAGAACAAAGAGGGTTATCTTCTACCATTTTGATCCCCTGCCTGTTCCTTGATGACGACGACGATGAAGTCAGCAGTAAAGACCCTGCTGGAGGAGTGGAGGATACCATATCTAAAGGGTCCTTGTGTCAATTGAAGGAAAAGTGATGTGGTTTTATCCCTCTTTAATTCCAAAAAAGATCCTTTGAACAAAGACATTAGTAGCAGCCTATATTAAATTCAAAATAAACACTTACCACAAAGAACACTTACCACAAAGAAGGCTCGCCTAACAATGAGAATAAATACATAGTTTTGGTTAGAATATCAGGTAAAGAAAATGCACTCTTTTCTTGTTAATATATCTGTTGAAGAAAATGCACTCATTTAGAATTCCAGGTGAAGAAAATGCACTCATTTACCAAGAGTTACACATAGCCAATCCAATCACTTTTGAAATATATCTGTTCAAATAAGGAGATTGACAATCTCAAGAATTTACAACAATCCAATAGTTTACATCGTTCCAGATTTACATTAGTGGCAATATTCCTATTTATAAATTAGAGCTGTACATACTATCCTTCGAGAGTGTTATGCATCATGTCCTTGGGAGTAATTGTTCCTTTGAATTGAATATTCCTATTTAATTTGGGAAAAAAAAAAGGTCCATGTTAGAGACACATATTAAATGTCCATGTAAACTTGCAGATGAGCATGTTGTTAGGGTAAATATATAAGCCTACAAAAAATCAATAGCGGACCAATGATTTACTCAAAATAACTCCTTTTGGATGTAAACAATAAAGTCTGCCCAGCTTTCTTTCCTAACAGGTCAGCATCCGCAACCAAATATATAAAGAAAAAAGAGGTTAGAACACAAAATGGGAGTCTAGCCACTAACATAAAAGGAGCAAGTGTACATGATTCATGTTCTCTTATATCTAAAAATGATGGATTGAAATATCAGAGAGAAAATTATTTCATCAAGTGCCTGAAATTAAATACTGCAGAATCTACAGTATGCAACCAAATGGGGAAGATGGATGAACCTCAAAAACTGGCTAAAATTAATGCCTGGATATGCGGAACTTTGTCAGTTTGTCTCTCCACATTGCTGCAGGAATAATCAAAATTACATTTGAGTATAAAATATGAGAGAAGTCAGTTACAATCAAAGGTCAGATACAGGAATATAAGAATTTTCGTATCAATCATTTGGGGCTGTTCGACTTGAAGTACCTGCATCTTTGTACCTTTCCTCTTTGATAGCTATATTCATATTCCTCACCATATCAAGTTCCTCAGCTAGTAAATCTGGACCTTCGGAAGCACTGAACAGGACATAACTGGGTGCTTAGAAATACAATTAAATCTATGAATAAGCAAATTGTAAAAGTAGCTAGCAGAAACAATGCCAATTTTAATCCTCATCTACAGATCTACTATGTTACAACAGGCCTAGCATGACCATGCAACATCAAGCATCAATTTGTGAATAAACAATCCAATAGGCATTTGAAATTTAATAAACCTACAATTGACATTTTCCTCTGCTTCCATTTGCATCATCAGAGACCTTGTGCTAAGTACTGACCACCATCACAAGGTTCACCTTAGATAAATTGCATGGCAGACACATATTTACTCCAACCTTGATTCCTATATGAACATGACATATACTATATTTGCCGACCCTAAATAGTTGGGATAAGTCACTGCTGATGATGATGACGATGAGACTATATTTGCAGCAAATTTACTGCTACCTATTGTCTCCTGTCTGAGAAATTCACCTACTGCTCACTTGGAAGTGCAATGACTAAATAGTGCAAATCTCAATGGGAAGAAAAACATTAGAGAAAAAACACCTCCCCCCAAATGGCGCTAATGGTTTTTTGAGGGTCACGCAAACTATGGGCGGAAAAGTAGCGCTGCCTAAATGCATTGAATCTCAAATTGCAGTAAGCCCACAATCACATTTAAAAAAAGCGTCAGCGGCAATTTGGGGTAAGCTCAAAGGGCCCCATAATGAACAGGGAATAATAAGAGAAACTGGAGCCGTAAAAGAAGGGCCAAGTTCCCAAATAACCCAGACCTTCTTAGTTCTTACTTCTCAGTTAGAAATATCTATCTTCATTTTGTGAGATCATTTATAGTTTTCCCATCATACTTTGTACAGTTTTTATGCAATACAACTACAATTAAGTTGTTTATGTTTGATATCATAGTCCATAGATACTAACATCCACAATGTAAACAGGGATCTAAGTATCTAACTAATCATTGCATTAAAATTTTAAATGAGTAAAATATCCTTGAGCTGTCAAATCAACTAAATTCTCCAAGAGTAATTTGTACAACAAGCTAAAAACTAGCTAGATTGCATAACACAGCTGGTATAAACTAGTGATGCGTAGATTCGGCACTGGTCAAAGTCAAAGGTAGTAATGATCTGCGGATGAGCACATGTAACTAGATGCACAGTTTTATAGAATGTGTGTAACCAAAAATAGCATCAAGTACAGCCAACAGCTTTAGTTATGTCCCATTCCATAACAAATGTCTAAGGTAGTAAGGTGGCATTAATATAATTATGCTCAAGAAAATTAAGTTGCATTATTTGGGCACGTAAAACAGCAAAGAGGAAAATAACTGAAACAAGCAAATATGTTAGGCGCTGCATAAAGAGTAAATTATTTGTTTTCATAATAGCACAAATTACAAAAGTCAGAACAGCAATAGGAGTGAAGAATAAAGTACCTGTCTAAGGATACATCATAAGTAGATTTCGCATCAATTCCTCTTCTCGTTCCATAAACAATTCTAATAGCATCAGTCCAGACAATTTGTTTGTTTACATATATCGGCACCTGCATACAACAATTCTAAATTACGATCAAAGATAGCTCTGAAGAAACTAATATTTGTCCAATTTAAATCAATTCATGATCCTAAACTTATAAAATACATAAAAAGTGCTTATTCTTTTCCTTCATATATCTAAATCACATGCTTAAACTTGTTTAATTTAATTTATATGTTGGCGGTTAGTATTGGAATATTAAATATTCATAGCTTGGTTGTCACTTTATAGGAGACCACTATGAATGTATTGAGGAAAGTGAAACCACATTAAGAAGGGAGAGTATACTAGATTCATATATGTTTGCATAGATCTTCTGTAGGTCTGAGATTCTAGAAATCTAGAAAACCGTGTCAATTTGAGAGTAAGTCACCTTAATCAAAATATAGAGACACGGCACAACATTCCATAATCAAAGTAATCAATCAAAATGAAATCAAGCATTACAAAGCATAAGAAAATGGATATAATGCTTCTTCATTAACAGACTGTTTCATATGAACTTTGCAAGTCAAGATTTCCATGAAGGTGCTTAAGCCTACTTGAGGGTTCCATGCTAAAAAGACGGAAAGAACATGATTTGTGTCTTACAGAGGTCTATAGAGATAAAGATTTCTTCAACACCTAACAAATTGCACTAAAACAATGACTCAAAAACCCAAAAATTGACATTGACTTAGATTTGGAATTGAACTCAACCCAATCAAGTCAGCTAAAGCGCTTGTATAGAGGAGTTAAAGTACAAACTTAATCTCTGAAAAAAAGAATTCGGAAAGTTGGAAACCTGAACCCAATTTCAAGGGTATTTTGGGCATTTTGTTTGTTGAGGTAAACTTAGAAGGTCTTCTTTGGGGAGATTAAAAAGGGAGTAAGAAAGAAAAGCTTGGAGAATTTGCATACGGGTTTTCTTCCAAGGAGGATCAAGCTTACCTTTGAGCAATCTTTGACCTCCAAGTTGCCGAAGCAATGGGATAGTTTTTTTTTAATGCTTTTCTCCCATTCTTTATCCTGTGAATCTTTATGGTGTTATAGTTTTTTGGGGAAGCTATGTGCTCTATTTTCTCCAATTTGTAGATCCATGCTAAATTTGCTTCTAGATGTTTTTTGTTAATTGCTTTAGAAGATTAAAGATTACTCTCCTCTTTACTCTCCAAAAAAGTCATATCAATTGGGAAATCTCAAAAGGACTGACACAAGTTATGGTTCTTGAAAACTATGCAATTTTTTAGTAAAGGAAATATCAATTTTCAGTTTCTTCCATGTGATCTCAAAGGTCTGGTTTGCATATATATGCAACATAAGAGAGAGAGAGAGAGAGATCATTTCTGTCTCTCGTCAGTGAGAAAATGACTCCTCTGTGCCTTGCTGTTGGCAAGCCAAAATGGGTAATTTTAGTAGAATGGAGCTCCCTTGTTTCATTTCTATTACTTATACTCTAGGCTCCCACGTTGCACACTGGACAGGCACACCCTTTAGGCAGGCCATTGTTGGGGAGAGAGAGAGAGAGATTCCTAATCATCCAATTTTAGGTTATGGTGCACTTTGTCTATTGAGTGTGTACCTTTTGAATTTATAATATGTATTAGGACACATCCTCAACAGGCATGCAGAAAATATAAATTTTATCATTTTTCCAGACAGCTTGATTTCCTACTTTCAAGACTTATTTCTCTATAACTGCACATCTGTCTTTAAAGCAAGTCTCAAGATTACTCGGGTAAGCTAATCTTTGAGTACTAACCCTTTCAAAACATTCTCCACAATATACAATTACTTGTAAAGTAAGAACACCAAGCATATGCTAGTTTTTGCGAAGATTAATAGCACTTCCATTGGCAAAGCAACAGAGAATATATTTTAAAATTACCTTGCATCTTTTTGCCACATTTATGGCATCTGATGGACGTGCATCCACACTAAGAATAGTTTTTTCCCCTGGCTGCATATTATAAAAGCCTTGATTTAAAAAAGATTCCATAAATCTGATTTATTCTCTTTCCAAGGAAACCGACAAATATATGAAAACAATCTCATACTTCATATTACAACTATACTACCCACTTCTAAGAAAATAAAATTTATATAAGTTCTATTACCACCTTGCTAAAATATATTCTGGCATAGTAAGTATTAACCACTCGTTCTGTAATCCGCACCATTTGTACCTGAAATTTAAAAGAAAATATTTATTCAGTATGGTGGAATGTTATACCACATCTTTCCTCCCACTTGAGCCATTTGTTATTAAAACTATGAATGTTAGAAGAAAAGAAAAAAAGGAAAATGAGAATAGCATATGTTATAAGATACCCTGCAATGTCTAGGGTGTGTAATGTAAGAAATGTAGTACAGCATTATGTAAGAGTGAAAGAAGTCACTTGAATAACAAACGGCTCATGATTTGTCCTGCAAATAGTCAAAAGCTTCATAATTTGAGGCGTGCCTCTCATCAAGGAGCTTCCTGGAATTAACTGGAGTGAAGAAGAATTACAAAAGTTCTCCTTGAAAGAGAGTAGTGGAATAGAAGGAAGTCGGTTCAAATGATTCAGGAGATCTATTGGAATCTAAGAAGAAAAGTGAAGGAACTTTTGAAGGATTGAAGATACTTTGGTCAAGTTTCTTGGGTCCTTGATGGCAAAAAGCAACTCATCCGACATTTATCACTAGAACTTACTGAGAGATCAACAGCTGTTATGGTGGATGTGCAAGTCTTTGAGTTAAATGACGTGGTGAATGCATCGTTTAACCACTTTATTGGAGCAGTAATGAGTTTGCAGACACATTCTCATTCTCATTTTGGTTTTCTTTCCCCTTAACAGTTGTGATATTTATAGCTAAATTATCTAAAAATAGTCCTATTAATTTCAAAAAGAAGAAAGTGAAATAATTAATAGAAAAATAAGGGTGTCAACAGCCAATTTTGTATGGCTTTACCTTCCTTAAAACAGATCTGAACCCCCCTTGTTCTAGAATTCATTTTTTCTCTCTAAAACAACCCCCACTGGAGAACTTACCAAAAAAACCTGAACAATTTTTTTTTTTGATCGGTAAAAAAGTAATTTCATTAAAAAGAAAAGGAGGAATTCACAAATAGTGAATTACAAAGAACCTAGGCAAGCAAAACAGAGACTAACAGCTACCAAAAGCAAAAAGACACAGCATAAAAACAGCACTACTATCCCTGCTACCACTAGGAAATAAACTCGCCCAATCTCCACCACATCAGCTTTATTGGAGATCCAATCCTGCAACATAGCATGCGTGCGGGAACACACCCTCTCGATAGATGACGAAGAATTCTCGAACACCCTCCTATTCCGCTCTTTCCACAGAGACCACGAAATCACACCTGGGAGGAAGACCCAAATAAGATCAATCGGGCTCTCCAGCCAGCTGCGAGCCAACAGAATAACAGGCCCTGAAAAGACGAGGGGAAAACCGAAGCGACCCCGAGTTGGGAAAGAAAATACAACTAGAGACTCATCGCAAACGAGTAATGCAAAAGCAAATGGTCAACCGATTCCTCATCCGCTAAGCACAAAAAAACCTGAACAATTGAGGGAAGAAATGTAGACACCACAAAATAAGACCAAAACGAAGAGGCATGTAATGGTATTACTGACGCCACCATTTTAGCTTAAAATGGAGAGGCAGGTAATTGAAGTACCAACAGGTCCCTTTCAGCTTAAAAAGGAGAGACCGGTAATGCAATTACTAACCATGTGCGCACAAGATTCAGAATTTCAAATTTATGAAAAGCTTTCCAAAAATATGTCTTTCACTTTTAGCAATTGCCCGAACCCAGAACTCTATAAGACCCTTTTTCCAAACCCATTAGTGATGCTCTCACACCATCAAACCCAAGAGAGAATCCCTAAACCCACTACCCACAGAAATTCCTAAATGCCATCAAGCCCATTAGTGATGCTCTCACACTATCAAACCCAAGAGAGAATCCCTAAACCCACTACCCACAGAAATTCCCAAATGCCATCACACTACATTCACATCAACTCACTAAAGCTTCCAGATCTCAGTTGAGAAAAGAAGAAGAAGGAAAACCAAGAAAAGCCAAGAACATGAACCAGCCATGCAACATTCAGGTAAGATTATTAACCTATTCTTAATCCTCATGATTACTTTATTTCAAGTTTTAGTCAGCTCATAAAAATATTGGTTATTCGATTGCGTACATTAGGATGCTAGCATATGATTAGATTTCTATTTTTATGATTGCATGATTTGTAGGTTATAATCATGCATTCTGAGAAAACTACAAGGAAAGTTTTGTAATGCAGTGACAACCAGCTATGCTTTTTGAGTACTATGCTTGTATTCTTCTTACTATGATATAGGAATATAGGAGTCATCACTTTCTTCTTTTATTCTATATTTTAATAAATGGCTAATATATATCTTTCTGTTAAATAATATTAAGATAGATAAGATTACCCCAACCCTGATACTCTCCCTTCACTTTCTCTTCTTTACTTTTCTTTCTTCCTCTTTCTCCATTATCTTCTACTCAAATCATCTATTTAATCAATTGAAATACTTATGGGAGAATCAAGATACATTTAGAAAGGTGGTTGGAACCTGGGAATCATGCTAGGTTGATTTGCTCTCGTTCTCCAAGAGAATTTCTTCAATGAGATTTGCAGTAAAAGAGAGCAATAAGCAGATGAACAACAGACAAGCCCCAAACATGTCCACAAAACATGGAAAAAAAATTGGATACTTACTTCATAGCCAAGTTTCCCTACAAGATTTCTCACGAACTGGAACTGATTTGGGCAATCCTGCACCAAGCCCATAGCTGAGAGCCAGCATTTAAGTAAAACAACAACAAAATTCAAGATGAACAAAGTGAAATTACCCCATTTTCATTCTCCTTTGAGGCATCTATAAGTTTTTCAATAGCAAACTCCCCTGCACTAGCAGACAACCAAAGTTACTTGTATGCAAAGCTATCCAAAATGACAATGAGAATAACCGAATATGACTATCAGGATACACGAAACAATTATGATGCAAAAAATTCATATACGTACCTACAATAATTGGTAGCAATAAGTCTCCATCACAATCAATTTTAAGAAAAATTGTGGGACTCTGAAAACGACGTAGAAACTCATGTCCAAAAGAACTGACATCAGCTCTGGATTCCTTTGCTTGAATTGAAAAACGAAGTAATTGACCAGATGAGTTCCATTTCGTCTCTTCTATAAATCCTTGCCTACGTAAATGGTAGTGTCTGATAGTTTCTGCACTAAGTAATGAAAATCTAATATTCAGCAAGGGATAGAGCAAAATGAAAGAAGATTGCCTTAATTATGCAAATTCAATACAAGAATGAGGAACTGGAAACAAATCCAAAAATAATAATAAGAATTTCCCCAGGGTGCTTTTACCAAGACAGTGTTAAAGGCTCTTCTTCCCCAGAAACCTTCTCTTTTAAATGGCATTAGACTCACAAAGACGGTGTTCACTAAGATTTGCTGTTTTTTCTGCTAAAATCAATATGTATGCACACATCTGTGTGTGTGCACCGTAATAATGTATATATTACATTCTCTTCTTCAATAAATAAAGGCAGTTGGAAACATTAGCATCTTTTCATGTTAGAACATTTATATGTAACAGGAACAGAAAACTAAGCATGGAATCTTATAACGAAAGTTTAACATCAAGATGAAATTAATCACCCTTTCCAAGATGATGCACCAATACACATGACAATGAACAATCAGGCATTCCATCAAGGTAAAATAGATTAGGAATAATTGCTCCAAAAGCCCCACTAGTTACGGGTTGCTCCGCATACAGATTGACCTACGGGTCGCTACATTTACAGACTGACCTTCGGGTCACTCTACATACTGGACTTACCTTCAGGATGATTTATAGAACAAGGATGTGACTTTAGACCATTCCAAAGAAAATTAACCTTTACCTTCAAACATTTAGCCACCACAATAGCGGGAATGTTATAAGCACCATGGGCACTTTTTAACGAAACACAAATATTCCACTATTTTGTCTTCTCTTTTTCCTTTTTAATTAGATGTATTTTCCCTTAAAGGGGAATATAGTTAGTAGCCTGGATTTATCTAGATTCCAGACTGGAAGGAAAGTTTTCCCACTCAAATAATCAACTTTGTTGATCATCAAAAGGGGAAATTTGACACCAGAGCTCTCGTGTTTTCTCAGATTCTTGAAATTTGCGTGTACAATGTCTATTTTTTCTAGTGTGGCATAAACTTTGAAACATCCACATTGAAAAGAAACCACATGAGAAGAAATAAAGGCTCTCACAAAAAATAATACTTGGGACCTTGTTGATGATCCTAAGAAGAATAAGCTAGTGGAATCATGCAAGTGGGGTGTACACAGTGAAGTATAAAACGGATGGAAGTATGGAACAATGGATAGATACAAAGTAAGGTTGGTTGCTAAAGGGTTTACTCAAACCCATAGTAACAAAGTTCTCTAATTTTTCAAAAAATCTCAAATAAGACACGACTTTTTTGTTTAACGATTAATTCACAAAGTATTCACGACATTATGAAAAAATTGTCTTTTAAAAAGGGTCGTAAATTTTTTGCAAATTGAATGCGAATTATTCAAGTGTTTTTAAAAAAATCAGAATTAGTATCTAATATATGAGATATATTTTTCATAAGTTTTCATAATTAAAAAACTTATTTATTATTCACTCATGACATGTTTTTTATTTTTCCCAAAATTTTCCTTTTTTCAATTTTTTCCTAGCGGAATACTATAGAACTCTGACTAGGAAACTCTGGTGCAAATCACGTGAACCATCTTTTTGTAAGGAGCTAAGGTTTAATTACTCGTCAAAACACCAACATACTAAAGTTCATATTAACTGCAACACTCTTTGCAGATATTTCCAATGACATGTGCATTATAGTTGTATTATAAAAGTAAAAAAGGTAAATACAATGAACTTGACATGATGCCTGACCATTTGCTCTGCGGCCAAAAAAAACAACACTACAACGAGAATTGCAGCGACATTGGTGGCATCTCGATGCATTTAGAGTTCAGACTACAAAAGAAATGGCTGATATTTCCGTCCGAAATCACCAAGTTAGAGTTTGAAAATTATTCAGCTTTTAAGAAAATTAAAATAATTGGCAAAATTCAAAAAGTTCAAAAAAAGTGTCGAACTATATATTTTAAAAATGATAAATAAATTGTTAATTATGAAATATTATATATTAAATATTTATTTTGGACTTTGTCAAAAATCTTAATGATTATAAAACAAATATAATTTTCATATATTAAATGTTTATTCTATTATTTTTTTTTTAATTTAGAATAATCCTTAATTAATTCAAAAAATCGTGTGGTTTAAGAAAATAAAGATTTTATCAAAAACTCACAAATACTTATTGAACTAATCGCTCAACAAAAAAAGTTGCAAATTATTTACGAATTTTTTGAAAAAAAATTGAAGAACATTGTTATTGCCTTCTTTTCAGTCCAAACTGCTTAAGATGCTATATGATGTTAATTACTGCATAAAATGATATACAACTTGATGTGGAGTGTTAGTGGCTTGACACTTGACAGTACATTGTCCTTTCTTCTTTTTTGTTACCTGCCCTTACGGCCTCGGATTATCTCTGGCAGATGCCAGAAAAGTGGTCTTGGGCTATCACAATATGTGTGACATGTGGCTTAAAAAAGGGGAGAAGTCATTCCATTTTATCCCATGATTTTGACTTCTCCCCACTTGATATCTCTCCCACTTCACTGACCCCTTTTTTTACCATTTAATCGCCACATGTCGCATAATGTGTGGAGAAGTCAAAATCACAGGGGATAGTGAAGTGACTTCTCCACCACATGTCGCACCTATTGTGGTAGCCCGAGACCACTTTTCTGGCATCTGCCAGAGAGAATCCGAGGCCCTTACCAATATGATTTTTTCTGTTGTGTGTCAGTGTGTGTGTATATATAATCTCCTAAAAATTTAGAAGAATAAATCAATGTGCAATCCAATTTGACCATCCTTCATACAATATTTTGATCCAGTTCAATCTCCATGGCATCAATAAGTACCTCTTGCTATTAGAAAACCTAGAATTCAGACAAAGATGCAGATAGTGTAATGAAGTGATTGCATACAAAAACTTCCGGACTGGAAGAAGAAAAAGAAATGAAAAGCATCGTAAATTTATTTTTAAAAAATTATATATTATTATTATTATTTTAAGAAGAATCCGGGTGAATTCAGACCTGAAACCAGGACGAAGGCTTCGAGATACTCATCATCGTGTTCTTCGCCGTTGGTGGATCCGCCACCTAAGCTTCCGCGAGAAGCCTTACAGGAAATGAAAAGCGATTTCGGTCCATGAGACTTTCTGGCTCTGAAACCTAATTGAATTGAGAATTTAGACGACGAGAATGCCAGCGAATTCGAGATTGAACGACCCGCATTTGTTCGATCGGTAAAAGCCCCAAAATCGGAGACCGTACGGACGAATAAGTGAGTTCCAAGCATTCTCTCGCGAGTGCAATACGAAATAAAACAGGACCTCCTAAGACTAACAACCGAAACACGAGAGGTTGAAATCCGCTTATGTATAAATCGCTGGTATTTGAAGACCCAAATGTGCCAAGTCCTTAGCGGACCCATGGGTCCGTTTCATATCTTACCCCCGTGTCCTCCTCGTGTCCCTTTAAAACCCTGGTTAAGCTTAACTAAATTAAAACTAAGTTGTTAAGAAACTATGGTTGGATTGCTTAACCCTAGGGGTGAGTGAATCTTAACCTCAGTAGATGAGTATTTAAAATTGGGGCATGTGACCAATGAGGGCCGGCCATTCCGCTTTAAAATGGGATTCAAAAGTACATTAACTATTTTCCTAATTTTTTCCTCGGCAACGTGCCAAGTAATGAGCTGACTCGTTGACCCCGAGAAAGATATTTTATTACTTTTTTTTTTTGTTAGAAAAGTTATCATGTAATACATACATACACCCTAAACACGCTCACAGTCAGGCCTAAGGTAGCCATGAAGGTGTCATAAGGGTAGGTCCAAGCAACCACTCCAAAAGGGCCTGACTTAAGTAGGGTTGATGCCCCTTATACACCCCTCCAAGTCCACCTCCCAACTAATGTGGGACTAAACCCTAACGCACACGATAAAAAGCAATTGGTTTTTATGGTAGAAAAGTTATCACGTAACACACATACACATACATACACCCTAATGCGGACACATGCAGATATTTTAATCTCCCTCGTTGGCTTCCGATAGGATGTATCCCATTGGGACAGAGGACTCAGGTTCGAGTCCTGGTGGGTTAGCGGTTGCGAGGCCCACCATACTAATCTAACATAACTCTTAGAGAAGTGCTAGCCCTACTATTAGTCAAAATGGACAAGTGGTTTGTGGAGGTTGAGAGTAAGAGTGGACAAATGGTTTGTGGAGGTTGAGAGTAAGAGTTGACTGAGAGTAGGGTAGCCTTTCTATAACTCTTAACCAACCTAGTAACCTAGTAACCTTAAGATATTGTGTTTTGAGGATATTCTCTGCACCTTGAGAGACGGTGAGATTGTCAATCAAAGAAAACTAATTGCTCCAGAAATATGTAAAAGTTGAGAACCATTAAACCAAATTTTGAATTAAATAAGAGGATTAATGTAAGTTGGCAGCTAATGGCAGTGTATAAAAAATAAATAAAAATAAAAATTTTGAATTAAATAAGAGGATTAATGTAAGTTGGCAGCCAATGGCAGTGTATAAAAAATAAATAAAAATAAAAATTATTTTTCTATTAAGCCTGGCGTCCGCCCAACTTAGCCCGGTCCTCGAGGGTAGAGCTTGGGCTTAGCTGATTCAGGCCATTTGAAGGCTAAACCAAGCCCTTGTAGGTAAGCGTCAGACCTGGCCTGTGCCCGACCATTTTGACAGCCCTATTCTAGATCCACCAAATTTCTTGATCCTTTTTCCACTTTCGTCTCCTTCTGGCTTCTATAACAAACCTTCCAGTACTGACATTTAGGTAAGCTGAACAACTCCTTAATTCTTGAATGAGCAATAGCCCCCCTCCTATCACAAAGCACCTTTGAACTATGATTAACAAGTTTTAACCCCTGTGGTTTAATTTTCAATTTTTTTTAACAACAAGGTTAGATGCTTTAACCCTAAAGTTTAGTGAATCCTAACCACAGTCAAAGGGAGGAATAAAGAGGACATGTGGCACACAAAAAGGGAGAGGGACTAAATCTCCTCAGCCCCAGGAAGGGATTATTTTTCTTTCTGAATATAGTAACTTTTGACTGTAGTAATTCATCCCTTAGCATAGTTGCAGTCCAAAATAATTTTTTCCTTTTTTTAATAGATATTTTTTCTGCAAAAAGATGGTGAAAAAGAACATTTTCATGAAAGCAATACATATATATAGAGAATGTATGGTGTTAGTGCTCCCTGGACATCAAGGGTCAAGATGAAAAACTCTGATATTTCTTTAGGGATGAAATGGCCATTCCCTTACCAAATGGAGGATTAATGCAGCAACCATTATGTTAAATAATAGATTCACCCCATTGGATGTCATAAAAGGATACCATAAAAAAAAAATTTAATAATAATAATAATAAAACAGTGAAACCCTCTTTGTAGCCGTGCTCTGAAAAGAAAATCAGTTAAACCCGAACCATGTTCTGGCACACGTCAGGTGTTCTGTTGCGAATTGTAAGGCACCCCCTTCAAGTGATGAACCCTGCTCAAACCATCCAGATTGATACGTTGGTGTCCATACAACAAAGGTAACAACTCCAATGTAAAGCTAAAACTTTACGCTACCAGAAAACAGACAGAGATACAAAAACTGTACAGCAAAGCCAACTTCCATGTTACTTTACCAAAAAAATAAATCGGTAATAATTTGGCTTTAAATGTGAAGCAAAACATATTTGTGAATGAGTTGTCTAAACAGTTCGTGACTTCTTGGGCAACTGCTTCATCAACTTGATAAGCTGGTAAGTCCTTGCGTCTCGACCAGAATAGAGGCAAAGGTCAAGTGGGGTTAAACCATCCTGAGACACGATCAAAAGCGTCAGTTGAAGAATTTACAACTTGAATAAAAGGTAAATCTCCAAAAGTATTATAAATGAGAAAAAGGTAGACATACATGGCAACTATTTAAAATTAATGTTTGAAATTTTTAAAGGTTTTTATGGTTCAGCAGCACAAAACATTTGGAATTTATGACTTATATTTAAATATTTCCATAAAGGTTGTCGAATTGGAGGTCCTGGATATCATACAACATTCTTGGCTACCAGCCATTAATAAATATGGACCGTGCATTGGGAGGGCACCTCTTGGATAGATAACCAAGAAGTAATACTGATTAGAATCTTAACCTAAAAAGGAGCTAGAACTTGAAATGCAGAGAGAAAATGAAGTGGTTATTGATAATAATAGGTCCATACATCAAAGGCTGGCATAACCGAACTGGTAAGGTTTTTGGTTCATAAGCCATCAAATATATAAGCCTGTCAATGGGCAACATATGGTCTATGGAAAGAAGCACCACCATTCTTTATGATGCTGCCATCAAACCAATATATATTTTTCATATTACAAAGAGAGAATGAAAGATATAAAAAAAAGTAATTAAAAAAAGATTTTCTGCCATTAAATAATATCCAGGTGAATTTCATCTAGGCAAACACATCAGCAGGCCATTACCTGATTTTTTAACGTCTCATCAGCTCCTTTAATTAACAAAAGCCTCACCAAATCTGTTCTCCGTGTTTGAACAGCAAGATGTAATGGTGTCCACCCATTCTGCAAAGGACCAAAATATGGGTATTCTCACAAGAGTTGTTGCAGTTACAAAGGAACATGTTAGAAGTAAGAAACATTAGAATTATCACCGTCGAACTCTGAAACATACATTGTCTGGAAGGTTTATGTCAACATTATATAACAGAAGAATTTTGATTGTCTGACTTGATGCAGTTTGGACAGCATAATGCATCAAGGTAGCCCCTTCCTGTTGTCAGCAGAGAATGTAAGAGAAGTTATCAACATTTTAATCATCTTGACGCTAAGAAAATGTTTCAGTTTCATCTATTTTGATTTAAAGGAGTTCAAAAAACGACCATTTCTGCAAATATCTGAGCTACAACATATAGAATTCAATATTATGCTCAGATATAAGAATGTAACCGAGGAATATTGAAAAAAAATGCTTGGTTTTTCAACTCATCTTTGGGTACTGATGATGCAGATAATTTTACCTCCTCAACATTAATCAAATGATCAAACTTTTACACATACAAACTATATTACCAAGGCAAGGAAGCATCGTGAGTACACCATGGTAATACCATTAACACGTAAAAAATTGAAGTGCCAGACATTTTTAAGTGTCTGGATAATAACATGGCATAGAAAAGACGAGTAAGAAAATGCTCCGGATGGCCTCCATTGTGATGACAGAATAATATAAACAAAAGAAGCCTTGTGTCAACATGCCGAATTCGGGCCACAAAAACCTTTATGAAACGGCCCTGGCCCGAGCCATGTCTATTTAAATACCACGAAAATGCAGGCCCAAGACACCCCTAGAGCCCAATCTAAACTACCCCAAACTACTACAAAATATACGCGTGGTCACAGGCAGCTTCCCAAGCAGGGATTGCCAAGTCTTAAGTTGGTAGTTTGAAAAAAATTATATAATTCTTTGGTTGTCAGCGGATAAAAATATGAAACAAATATGGGAAATGACATCATTCTTTGGTAGTCCAATCCATATAATGGAAAATAACATGATTGTCATGCATTCCTACTCACTTTATCACGAACAAAAGGATTTGCTGATTCTCTCAAAAGATAGTTGGTAATGGCCTGCTTTTTGGAAATTATTGCTTTGTGAAGTGCAGTCAAACCACCCTGGGAAGAAATAATAAACCAGATCTCAAAGCAAGACTAAAGAAGCAAAAATAAGGAGAATAAGGAGAATTCCTAACATTCTATATTCCTCAATATAAACTTCCATTGGAAATAAGAGAATCACGAAACAAAGGCATATAATTACATGAAAATTTGGAAAATTTGCATCTCACTAGCAAGTGGTCATTTTATATACCTTATCAGCAGCATTAATATTGACGTTGTGTTTCAACAATGCATCGACAAGGTAAAACTCTCCTGATGCTGCAAGAGTGTGGAGAGGCAGCCATTTTCCCTGAAGGATGACTTTGTCAAAAGTAATTCATACAAAAAAGTAATTTCAAGTTTCATCACATTCATCATAAGAAATACTAGGAAAGTTCGAACTAGAAGCAAAGGGCCATAAGGTAATGTGTGTGTGTGTGTATAAATAGTAGCATTCTAAAGGGGCGCCGCTCACTACAAAATTTTGTCAAAAGTTATCGATACACAAAAGTGCTTTCAAGTATCATCACGTATTAAAGGGCGTCGCTCACTACAAGTTGTAGTGAGCGGCCCCTCGAGAAGTGGACACGTGGGAAGTGTTTGAGATTCCGACCATTGGATGTAAACGTGGGTCCCTGAGAGACAAGTGACAAAAAAATCAGTCCAATCAAACTTTTTAGACCATCCAATCAAAGGTGCAAAAATCAGTCATTCTATAAACTAGGTAGGGTCTAGTGAACCCTAAAGGTTAATGCTAACAAACTAGGGTCTAATCGAACAATATAGAATCATCCTATCGGATTGATTTTTTGTCATGCGTCTCTTGTGGAACCTACCTTGACATTCAACGGTTGAAATCTCAAACACCCTGCCATGTGTCTATTGTTCAAGGGGGCACTCATTACAACCTGTAGTGAGTGACGCCAACCAAAACCACTCCCTATATATATATATGGGAATGCTACATACAAGAGCACTTGTTAACCTTCACCATCTTTTTTACCTCTATGTATTGAATACCATCTATTAAATATAAGGGTATTTTGGTATTTTCATATGGGACAATTCATTAAATAGAGGAGACAAAATGTACAAGAAATGTCAAATTGTACTTCTATCTTGCATTTAATGACTTATTCCATGTGAAAAGACTAGACTACCCTTAACTTTAGTGAAATTGAGAATTGATACATGGGTAAAAATGTCTTGGTGAAGGTGAATAAGTTCACCCGCTGAGTGAATGTTAACAACAACACACACGCATGCGTGCACACACACACACACATATATATATAGAGAAAGAGAGATTATAGCTAAAACACATTCACCAATTCAGTTGTGCATCTTATCATATTGTCAGGCAGCCACACCTTGGTTTTGTCATTCCAATACTAAAATCTCTTTACCCTTTAGTGGTTTAGCCAAAGTCATCTCAAATGAATGGGTAGAGGTGTCCACTTATATAGGGGATATCACAAGTTCAAGCCCCTCTTCTTGTGGGATTAAATATATCATAATATATATATACTAGTAAGGATGGCATGTGCAAGGCATGTGAAAGCTTTGTTTAACAAAAATTTCAAAAAAAACAACAACTATGTGGAACAAGACCATGACCCCTCTATTAGTCGGGTCCTTTTGGAGTGGTTGCTTGGATTCAATGTGGTGCTTGCAGGGATACCAGATTGATAAGCATGGATTAGATTGAAAGAAAGAGAGCAAGAAATACACGAATGACCGTGGCGTTACCACATTGAAGTAGCTCTTAAACCGGCTGAAGCTACTATAATGGAGGAAAGTAGCGGTTGTCTTGATCATAGGAGACAAAGGGTTGCTCTTTGTTTTTGAGAGACTCTCTTTCAATAAATATAGCATTCTTCCCTAATATGGTAGAGTCCTAAACCAACTCTCATTTCCAAGAGACTCTCTTTCTATAGAAATAGGATTCTTCCCCAATATGGTAGTCCTAAACCAACTCTCTTTTAATTATGGGTCCCACATAATATTAAATAGTGACCTAATTAAAATTTTGTTATATTCTAAGTTATGTTTTAAATAAAATAAGTTAAAGGGTATTTATGTCCAAGTAAAGTTTTGCATACTCCTTGTACTTTTATTAGTAGAATGATATATATATATATATATATATATATATATATATTCACCTTTAGGGCACCAACATAAGCCCTATAATTTATATTTATTTAGCTACAAAATCCTGCACTTCTTAAAATAAAATTCCCAATTCATGGTTTCATACTCATTCAGGAAAAAAGATTTTGCATTGATTGCCAGCACTAACTTCAGAATAATCTTTGATTCCTCGGTCACCAGATTAAAAAGTTACAGATATTATATGAAATTGCGAATTGATTATCACTTATCAGGAGCACACATTTATTATATAATGCAATTCATAAAAGTATAACATTTTAAAGGTGGGTAGATGCACACGCATATTATAGTTCTTTATTTTCCTATATTCTATGGATGATGATGAGCATAATGACAAAGTTGGGGTTCCGGAATAATTCGGCAAGGGCAAATTTGGGAAAATTTTGGAAAAATGCAAGGATAATAATATTTCTTTACTATTATAATGCGAGTCTTGCGTAGATGAATTTTCCGAAATTCCCAAACTACCCTTATATAAAAACAAAACATTGATTTAATGTTTACTTTAATTCCCAAACTACCCCTTGCCTTTGATTTAATGTTTTACTTTAATTCCCAAACTACCCCTTGCTCATCTATCTATTTAGAATCACAGCCAATTGCGATTGAACTCACGGGAGAGTTCAATCGCACCCGCGGGTTAACACGTGTCCCTTTTAACTCCTATTAGCTGTGGTTAACTCCTTCCCCTCGCGCTCACGTGCATCGCACGTGCCACTAGCGAGTTCAATCGCACCCGCAGGTTAACACGTGTCCCTTTTAACTCCTATTAACTGTGGTTAATTCCTTCCCCTCGCTCTCACGTGCATCGCATGTGCCACCCGCTAGTTTTTAATAATTATAAAATATATCTGACAATTTGATTAGATAATATAAAAAATAACCATTTAACTTATCGAACTAAACGAATTATTCAAGAATAATTCAGCAAACTTAAAATTCGCGAATAATTCAGCACACCTAAAATTCAGCGAATTTTGTGACTATGATAATGAGTCTATGGAGCTTTATTTAGATGGTGAAATATTTGGAGATGGTGAAATATTTGGGATAAGGCATTGGTGATGATGAGTCTATGAAGCTTTATGCAACGAAAAACTCTAGCCCACAAACAGAATTTTGAAAATGTGAAAATCAACCACCAACAGAGGAAAAGGTAAATACATACTGAGCACTGAATCCCAGTAATACTGATATTTCACAACTGACGTAAAGCAGGGCATAAAGTCTCATTGCTAATTAATTGCTGCAGATTAACATCCAGGATTGCCAAAGAAACTTTTCAGAAATAAACAAAAGAGTTAGAGATCTCATTCACAAACAGGTTAATAATCTAAGTTTCGAAAATTTAAAGCATTACTGCTCATATACTGCAAAGTATGACAACCAATACTTAGCCCTATGAAATTATAAGCATAAATAATCGTTGGAAGTGGACCCTGTGTGATGGATAAAATGTCAGCATCAAAGCAAGATAAACAAACAAACATCATTGAAGTGATAATGCAGGTACTGAAAAGATAGATTCACAGTGAATAACATAACAACAGACAGTGCGCGTAGAAAACTTACAGAGGTAGCATGTGCCAGGTTAGGAATCCGCTTATTAAGGAGAACCTTTTCCTCAGTGGTGAACAACTTACGACGGCCTACTCATTCAAACATAAAATAACCAGATGTTGGTAATTTGGTGCCCCGTGTTTTAAAGATCATATCCACAGCAGACAACTAAATTCCAACTTAAGCAAAGAGCACAAGACAAATGCAGGAAACCAAATAGAAACATCAATTTTTTTGCATAAGCCATGCATTTACTATACTGAAACAGAGGGTTTGATACCAATATAGTGTTAGGAAATTGAACCACAAACTAAAAGTAAAAAAGAAACAACAATTGATGTAAAAAAAGCTCCAGACACTACAAAATATTAGAGCAAAGCTAATAGGTTCACAAGGGTCTACATCTCAAACAATTCCAAGATGGCAAACAGGAGGGCCAAGTTTTCTTATAGCATAAATAGAGAACAGATTCGGGATAATATTATACATATAAGCAATGTTCAACATTGAGCATATTTAACACTACAGAGTAGAACTTGGTATACCACTCAGGGAGTTTTCTATTTCTTTTTTCACGAAAGGTACATAACTTAACTGAGCTTCAAGAAGAAGTTGAGGGCCAAAAGGAAAAAGGGGGATGAAAGGGATAAAGGTACTCAAGGATATTTAAAGAGATGTTAGAATGTCAGTAGATGTTTAAGCTATCAGAATAGAAGCACAGGAGGCTCTTTGTGGTTGGAGAGATGAGGATGTTGATATGTTTTAAGGATATTAGTCTCGATGGTTAAGGATAATGTCTCGAAGTAGTTTTGGTTGCATACAGGGTTGTAAGAATGTACCCAGGATTGTTTCCACTACAGTTATATGAGGCAATAACATGACAATAGTCTTTCACTCATTTGATCATCTTTCCAAATATCCCATCCTCATGTATCACGGACTCTGCAGATGGCTTCACTAAAGCTAAATTCTGATGGAACAGAATGGGGCAAAATTAGTGGCCTGCAGTATTTAGCCAAGGTGTCGAGAAAGAGTGCTGGGATTTTGTTAGTGTATATGTGCCCTTTAAAAATCCCCAAGGACCCGTGCCAATATTACACGGCTCAATATTGGGTATGGGATTCATCTTGGATATGGCTCAGCCATACCTGAATATTTTATATTAGAATAACAATTAAAAGCAAACTCTTGGAACTCTTGCAAGTAATCACCTTTTGGGATTAGATCCCACGACCACCCTCATTAGAGGGGTACACCATACCAATGGAGCAAGCGGTAGGTGGTTTGCAGCATAGCTTATGAGCCTCTTAAGTTGATGCTAAGAAGGTTTCTCAAGCAGGATATTAAAAACATTAAGGATTTTACTTTATGTATCAATATGATGATTCTTGAGATTGGTTCCTCTCATAAGCTCATGACCATAGTTGTTAAGGCATCGCCTCAGGCACCTTAGGCAATCGCCTAGGCGACCAGGCGCTCTACTGGGCTCAGGCGACTGACTGCTTCAGGCAATCATTATTATAAATTTGATATATGTAATATTATTATTGTTTAAAGATATAAAAGTTTCTTTATTTTAATATAATAGTTTTGTAAACAAAAAAAATGTTATTTTATACACTTTTAATGTCTTTTACCATATAATATGTTAGGGTTTACATATCCAACAAAAAAAAAATTGCAAATAGAAAAAGAAAGAAGAGAGGAATGATGTCAAGTATGTTTCCCCCATGTTAACCTGTCCTCTCTTTCACTCAATAGGTGGACAATCGGTCTCTCTCTCTCTCTCTCTCTTTGTTTGTGGGTGGACCATATGGTCTTCATCTGTTTTTGCATGGTTGTTACAAGCGTCGCCTAGGCAACCAAGCATTCAGGTGGAGGAGGTCCAATAATAATATTAAAAAGCCTTTAAACGCCTCAAATTTCTTCTAAGACCCTCAAAACTCTCATAAACCCATATTTAAGGTCTTTTATAACTTAAACAAGTGCAAACCAATTATATGTTTTTTTATTACATTTCTTGAGTATTATCGAGAAAAATGAAGAAAATTTAAATGAGTAAAATGTACGGTCTCTTCCTCTCTCCCCCTCTCTTGTTTCACTTGTGTTCAACGTCACATTGACTGTTAGACTATTTTTTTGTTATTTATTTAGCCTTACACTCTCCTTCTTCTCTCATCTCATTCCTCTCTCATATTCCGCTGTTACTGTAAACTATTGTTTCTTTTTATTTTTTATCCTTCATAATCTCTCTCCCCCTTTCGACAATCACTGTAGACATTGTTTTTTTTTTCCTCCCATTTTTTTATCCCCAACACTTGAAATCTTCCTTTATTGTTTTTAGAACTGTCTCCAAGGTTGATTCTATCAAAGTGTATCTTAACAATAGAGAATTTATAATTTACATGAATTGCAAGACTCCTTATTCAAAGAAATTCGACATACATAGATCTCATATCGGGGGGATATCTACAACCAAAATTTCATCAGGCGATGCCTCATGCGTCTATGGGGTTTGTCACCTTGACAATTATGCTCATGAGTCATGACTTCGTGTGGGACATTCAAAATCATTGATGATATGTCAGTGATCATGAGAGTTTTTGGTTTATAATATTTGCATTTAACCAAACAATGTGATGTACAACCAAATAGATGGGTTCAACTACCCGCAGAGTATGCGGTGGGGTGGTTTGAATGTAGTGGATACTCCCATTGATCCTGAATTTGAGCCCACCCCCGGGTCTCTCCTGTAGTGTGTGATTTGCGCAATATTGCGCCCATCCTTGGGGATTAGTCCCAATCCAAATGAGTGGGGGGGCATCCCGAGTCATTAAATTTAAAAAAAAAAAAAAATAGATGGATTTAACTTCCTTCTTTCGCACTCCTAACTCACAAGTCAGATCTGCCAAATTGAGTATCAAGCTATGCATTGAATTAATACACTCCACTGAAAGAAATGTAATTGTAATATATAATCAATAGGTTAAATTGTCGCACAGAAACAAGCCTATAACGCATCAAAAACCATACGACAACAAAGTACCTTCCAATTTATTGCTAGCGCTCTCTCCAGGGACATAATTTCCGCTATTCAGAAACTCTGTAATGCCTTCGAAAGTAGTCCCATAAACTGCCAACCTAGGGTTCCTCGGTGTGACTCGGCCACTCAAAGAACAACCAAATTCACCAACATCCTTATCCTCACCCATATCTTCTTCCAAAGGATCACTAGGTTTATCAATAACAACCGGCTTCAACTGCGATAACTTATTCGACCGATACGATAAGTACGCCTCCGTATCCCTCAAAGGAATAGCCCCTTTTTTCTTCTTCTCAACCCGGCTTCCAAACTCCAATTGCTGAGCAATTTTTCGCCTCTCTTTCTTGGTTATGTTAATTTCAGCCTGCACTTCCTTCCATTTTTCCGGGACCAAGCTCTCAGGCTCGATTATCGTCTTGGAATTATTTTTTCTGGGTTTCTTCTGGACGATATCGTCGCGAAGGAAAGGGTCTTCAAAGACGCCTTCTTCGAAGACGACGCAATCGCCGATAACAATATCTCCATCATCTTGTTCTTGCTGAGACGAGTAAGAGAAGGAAGCATAGAGAGGAAATTGTGATATTTTTCTAGAAAATGTAAAGGTTTGGGTTGTGGAGAGACGGTTAGGTATAGAGAGTGAGAATGGAGGCTTGGGAATGAGGGAAAGGATTTGTGGGGTTTGGGATTTCAGCAGTGTTGGTAATGGCATCGTTTCTTATTTTCTTTGTAGCGAGTCTAGTGAGGCGTGAGAGGAGATTCGTGGATAAATATAGGGCTGCAATTAAGCCAAGCTCGCTCATCTCGGCTCATTTGAGCCAAGTGCGCCCTGTTATTTCAAGCTCCAACGGCCAACAGGAAAGGACGAAGCCAGGTTTTTTTAATTTTAGTTCTTGTGTTTAGACAAGTGGAGCTCGATCCAGAGTACTAGGGGGTGCATTCGAGCCGAGCTTGGCCGAGTTTGAGCTTCTGTTGAGAAGCTCGGCTTGAGTTTGACTTAAGCTCAAATGTTTAGCTTGAGCTTGGCTTCAAAACTCGAACTTTATTTAAGCAGAGACAACGGTTTGGCTCAAGCTTGATTCATATAACTATTTTAGTTAATTTTACATAATTTTTTAAAAATATTTATTAATAAATTATAATACAATAAACTACAAAATATTATTACATTTGTATACCGAAAATAAGATTTAAGGGTAGTCATTTGGTCCAAAGAATAGAGAGTTTAGATCAAAGTTTATGTTTTTGATTTCTTAATCATTATTATCTTTTAAATTTATTTATTATAAATTAAAAATTATTATAATCTATAATAAAGAAAAGTTTAAAATATTATTTTATATTAATATAAAAAATATTGTATATACATATATATTTCAAGTCGCGTCGGGCTCAAGCCTAACTGAGCCTTAAACGAGTCGAGCTTCGAGCCGAGCCGAATCAAACATGGTCTGGCTTGAGCTTGACTTGTTTAAACATTCAAGCTTTTATTGCTTGATTAGTTCGAGTCTAAAATACCAGCTTGAGCTTGTCTCAAACGAGCCGAGTCGAGCCATCAAGCTAGCTTGGCTGAGTGCGGCCCTAAACCCAACCCCTAATTGATTCAACTCAACTCAAATCGTGACTCATTTTAGGGCACAGTTCGAGCTTTACGAGTGCTAACAGGGTCTGACCAACCTGTTTACATACATGACTCTTTGATGGCGGTATGGTTTGTTTATACCCGTGTACTATACCCTTGCACTCCAACTAGGGGTGATATCGAGTCGAGTCGAGTAGTGGTGTGCCTTGCGCTCCAATTAGGGGTGATATCGAGTCGAGCCGAGCTGCGTAGTGGTGTGTTCAAGCTTGTTCGTTTATTAAACGAGCTCGAAAATCATGTTCAGGCTTGACTCGTTTATTAAATAAACGAGCTCGAGCTTTACTAGCCGAGCTCGAGTAGTTCACGACCAACTTGTTTTATTGTATATAGCTATTTATATTAGGTAAAAAAATCACCTTATTATCCTAGGCAAATAAATCACGGTGTTAACTAAAATTTTAGTATAAGATTATAATTATATAAATGGTATTCTTATCATATAAAATACATTATATACTATTAATATTTACTAGTATATGATGCATATACTTAATTTTAATATTTAAATGAAATAAGTATATTTTAAATATTTTAGTATGTTGATATGTCGAACCAAGCTTTTATTGAGCCGAGCAGGGGTGTGTTCAAGCTCTGCTTGTTTACTAAATGAGTTCGAAAACGGTGTTCAAGCTCGACTCGTTTATGCTTTTAACAAATCGAGCCCGAGTAGTTCACGAACATTTTGTTCAATAACCATCCCTTGCTCCAACCTTTGTGTTGTAATTATTATTACTATTGTTGTTGTGGGTTTATATATGATTTAATGATTAATGATCTTCCATCTTGATCAACTTTTAATTGGACGCAACAATGTTTTCCTTCTACTGTATTTAGATCTTTCATCCTGCAAGAAAGATATGACAATCAAGTTGGCATTTTCTCGATGAAACTATACTGGGATGAAGATCCGATAAAGGAAATCTCTTGACCACCTAGGAAAAAATTAACATTCTTATGATTCACTTACTCGTGTGGTTATTATTTTTTTTTCTAAAAGCCAAAGTTATATTATTTAATCCTAAGGATGAGTGAATCTTAACCACGATTAATAGATGTCAAAAAGGACATGTGGTGAGCTTGGGAGGTATGCGTGTACCACCCAACGGAATGTGCGATGCATGTTATCACTTCCATGATTAAATGCCTTAACACACGTTATGCAAAGAGTGGTGCCCGAGTGTAATACTCGGACACCTGCCAGAGAAAATTTGTTGCCAACGTGAGAGGGATAGAGTGATAGGATGCTTACGTGGCAAAATAATTCCATAAAATAGAGATTGTAAACACCCAATTTTTACACTCATCCTTAACCATAGTTAACCTCAGTTAAATCATAGGTCAATCCTGAGTCAACCCTAGGACACCTCCATAGCCCAAGGCAAACCCTGAGTCAGACCTCGAGCAACCCTAGTCAAACCCTAGGCAAACCCTAGTTAAACCATATATAAACCCTAGGTCTACCCTGAGTCAAACCCTAGTCAAACCATATGTAAACCCTAGATATAACCCTAGTCAACCCTAGGTTTAACCATAGTCAACCCTAGCCTAGCCCTAGTCCATACAAACCTAGGACATGGGCCCAAGGCCCATGCAACACCTACCCAAGGCCCCTGGGGCCTAAACCCGTAGACAAACAACCATGGGCCTATACAGGGCCCACAAACCCAAGCCAAGTCCTAGGAGGGGGGCCCAAGCCTTAAAATTCAAATTTTATGTGAATGTCGGTAATCCAATTACTAATATTCAGGACCAACCCCAGGCCCCTAGGCTTAAACCTTGGCCTCCGGGCCCAAACCCTCTAGACCATGCACTTGACCAACCCGGTCAACCAAAACCTTAGTCTCCGGACTAAGCCTTAGCCACCCCGGTGCACACACACACTCCCTTAGCCTCGGCACGGGCTCATGTGCCAGAACTACGTTCGGTCTGATCTCACCCCATGTGAGTACGTAGGCAACCCAACCCGGGTTCGATCCTAATTAGGATTTTTCATTTCTTGGATTAGTATAATCTAAAACTTTGGCATTTGAATAAAATTTGACATTCATTTGGCTTGTACCTAGGGAGTAGGTAACCATTGTAAAATATGGGTCTTAGGGTGCCTAACACCTCCCGTAGGACTTAATCAAACCTCTTACCTAGACTCTCATGTAGACCATAAGACCTTATCCATATCTGGAACTTATCCTTTCAGAATTAATAAGTGGCGACTCCTAATCTCTAAACAAACCATGCGGGTACCAAAATCCGTGCTCACAGAGATCAAATAAATGTACTGCAGCAACACTTGTAGAATTTTAGGGATTGGAGTTCAAAGATCAAAGATGAGTCTTATTTATTTATATTATATTATTACTAGCAGAAATCACGTGTGATGCACGAATGTGAATAAAAAAATATAATAGAACTAATCACTCATAAAACAAACATTATGAAATTGTTAAGATCTAATTAAAAAAGGAAAATCCAATATGTCTCTATACTCTCTCTCTCTCTACCCCACTTATCACAATTCCTTAAAATCCCTCACATGAATTAATACTCTTTACATTCTCTTTCTATCTCTATTCATTTTATCACAATCCCTTAAAATCCTTTCTATGGATTAATACTCTCCACATTCTCTCCTTATCCCTCTTATCTATATACCTCTTATCATAATCCCCAAAATCCATCTTTTTTTGGAGGTGGCACGTCAACACTTCAATAATTTAAGGGATTAGAGTTTGGAGATCAAAGAGGAGATTCTTATATTTTTTAAAATTATAATATAGTATAGATTATTATTACTACTACTTGTGAGTCGCACGTGCGATGCACGTGAGATAAGGACGGGGGAGAGTGAAAAGAGGAACCCTAGTAAACCCATGTAATGCACATGTATTAGATGAGAGAGGGAGAGAGAAAATGTGTGAGAAACAATGAGTTGTGTGATGATTAAAAGCACAAAGACTGTGAAAAAGAAATAGTATGAGTAGATAGTTAAGGGAATCCCTAAAAAAAATAAAAAATTAAGAGAATCAGTCATCAATATCTAAAGGGATTAAATTTGATAGATTTGACTTTAACACTTTTAAATATCTATTGCTTTCCTTAAGAGCTTCCAGGCTTTGAAATATATTATGCTATTAGTCCATGCATACAATAGATATTTAAGAACAAGTAGCTTGGCTGGTATCTTCAAGCCAAAGCCCCCTTTGCCCGCTCTCCGACTACCAATAATATTCATCTATCCTATCATTTAGAAACCTAAAGGCAAGTAGCATTTCAAGTTTATGCAAACAATAAGAGGTGAGTCCTTAGTTGGTAGTACACTCTTAGTACTGGAATGACACTTTAGCTATATATTACTCCCAAAGGAAATAAGAAATATCCAATCTAAACTATTCTTTTCTTTCCAGCTTAGCAAACCAGCTAGCTACTAGGAAAGAAGAGAGCTACTAGCAAGAGAGGGATAGATAGAAGGGCTTATAAGGTATTCTAGAGGGATAAAAACCTACATGAGCAAACTGATTCTCTTCAAATTGCTTTGAGATCTTGGAGTCTAATAAGAACCACAAGATGATAGAATGATATTAACATCACTATGAGAAGCGTCCGGGTTGTAAGAGGCACTTGAAGACAGTACCTAATGCCTACAGACTGCTTAAGAGAATAAGACCTCTAGCTCCTAGAAAGAAGGGGCGATCTTGTAGTAATAAGATATTTGTAGTGACTCGAATTTAATTCATCGGCATTCATGTCATTTATATAAATTTTCTAGAAAAATGTGATTGACTTTAATGCATTAGTTCCTATAGAAATTAAAGTAGAACGCCTAAATGTAGAAACCCAAATATCTTATTCGTTATTAGCCATTTTATGATGTAATTGCATGAAATTGAAGATATCAAAGAAATGTGAGACCGTGAGTTCGTCCTTATATAATAATAATAGTGATTAACTTATTATTATTATTAAATTAAAAGTTTTAGGTCTACGGGGTCATCTCTTTACCTATGACAAGGTTAATATATTTATTTTATAACTTGTAGGAGTTTAAGATTCAAACTTTGGGTTCTCAGTAGTAACTTAAATGTTTCGGGGTTCTCTCTCTCATTCATCAAACTTGATGAAATATTTTGACCTCCAAGAACTTAGAATAGGGACATCTCTATTAGACAAGAAATTATTCACATTTGAATAACGGTTCCAACGTATCTTAAATCATCAAATTCCGATAACCGAGTCAAAAGTTATGGGTTAATTACCGAAGCAAGGTTCCGAAAAATATATATATATATATATATATATATATTGCCGATCGATCGGCACAACCAACGCCGATCAATCGGTGGGCGCGGGATTTTCGTGAAAACAGTGATTTCCAACTTATTTTAGTATTTTGGGGTTCCCAACTCTATAAATACTCATTTAACTCGTGAATTAGATTTCCAAAAAGCCTCCAAAACCTAAAAGAGAGAGAGTGTGTGAGAAATTCTAAGAGTTTTTGAGATCTAAGAGAAGGAAACCTTTGATTTTGCAAGGAGATCTAATTAGAGAGGAATGAGAACTTGGAAATCAAGGCCCAAGACCATTCGCAATCAATTGATTGTAGGGAAGCGATCGTATGATGTAAGATGCTTTGTATAATTAATAATTTAATTAATAGAATTGTTGATTGTAGATCAAGAATGAGTGTAAATAAATTCTTGAATTTTTAGATCAATATTGGATGTAGATAAACCCAATATTTGGGATTAAGAATGGGTGTAGTTAAATCTTAAATTTTTAGATCATGAACAATTGTAAATAAACTCTCAATTTTTATATAATATAGTTTTAAGGTTTAGATCTAAATATTCATTCCAAATAATTGAAAGGATAATTATAAAAATCATGGATATTGTTTTAGTTGTGTTGTTGTTGAGAGAACATATAATATATTTTGATTGAATAAGAAGGAACAAGATGAATGAAAATTATTGAATGTTTTATGGATGAAGTGATATATATATATATAGGCTATGGTTGTGAGAATGATTAAGGATTTATGATTTCATATATTTTTGACAATATTGATAATCTTCATATCACGAGTTCATGTTAATTTTCTGTTAATAAATATGAATTATGACATGAAATTATTTGTTAAGTTATATCTTTTTATGTATCTATTATCATGGTTAAGCATGAGTCACATATCATGGTATAATGATAAGTCAATATAAGTTCATGCATTTGAGTCTGCATATGTACCCATAACTGATAGAAACCCTGGTACAAATGATATGTACCTGGTGGTACGGATATAAGCATGACTCTACATGCAAATGATATGAATATGAGCATGAAAATTACATGTAGATTGTACGGATATGAGCATGGATTTTATATACAGATGATACGAATCTTATAATTTATATGGACTTAGGACCCTGGTACAAAATTGGTATGAATCTTTGAATTTATATGGACTTAGGACTCTGAAATTAGTACTGATCTTAGAATTTATATGGACCTTGGACCTTGGTACGAAATTAGTTATACTAAAATGTCATGGATGTTTAATGCACGCTCTAAATTCAGATGCGTGTTAATTCTGCAGCACTTTTTAAACTTAGTGCTCAATCCAAAATGATGACATTGAAATATGATATAGACTTAGAATTAATATGGACCTTGGACCCTGGTATGAAATTGATGATACTGAAATATCATGGATATCGATGCACGCTCTACATACAGATGCGCGTTAATTCTGCAGCACGTTCTAGACACAGTGCTCATTCCAAAATATAAAAATGGAAATATAATACAAACCTAAAATTTAAATGGACCTTGAAACCTTAGTATGATAATGAAAATTGGTATGATTATTGTATGAAATTGTGTGAACTAGGGTTACCTAGTTCGGTGGCCACTAAAGCGAACTGGTTCGAAGTGAACCAGTTTGTAGTTCGGTTCGTGCTGGTTCGTTAATTTTGGCTAATTACTCCACTTTTGTAAGTTCATGTGATGTGACTCTTACCCACTTTAAAATTCCCTTTTCAAATCAACCATTAAGCACTGTATTATGCAGACAAGGTATTGAGTGGTTTTGACTTTTCACCAATGCATAGTACCACTAGTACTAATAGTGGGTACTTATGGCCTTCAGTTGCTCTCAAAGAAATTTTCTAAAGCGTTAATGGTTGATTTGAAAAGCACTTTATTATGTAGACAAGTTCATGGTCTCGGATTTCTCTTATATCTCAAAAAAATAAAAATAAAAATAAAAATATATATATAAGCGAATTAAGCTAACGAACTGAAGCGAACCAAACAAAGAACTTAAGCTAACCGAGAAACGAACTGGCTAATCCTACCCCTAGTGAACCGGATTCACTCTAGAGTAGCGAATTACGAATTACGAACCTAAATTCGAACCGAGCGAACCGACGAACCAGGTAACATTGGTGTGAGCCTAGTATGAATGAACATGAATCTGCATAAGTATCACAAGTCTGCATGAATCATGAATATAAAAATGTCATATAGTGAAGGTTATCAATTTCACACATTAAGTGAAGGTTAAGGTGACGTTTAGCAACACTAATTGAAATAGATAGAACTTATTTGCAAATATGCTTAGTTGGATTTTAGATTGTTAAGTTGAAGGTCAATTGAATGCCTACCTCTTTTTGAAGTAGAGTTTTACCTCTAAAGAAAAAAGTAGCCATGAACTGATTTTTGAAATAGAAGTTTTTACCTCTAAAACCTCTACTTAAAAAAAAAATGGACATTCATTTAACCTTCAACTTACCGATCTAAAATTCAACTAAACACAATTTTCAGATAAGCTCTATCTATTTAGATTAGTCTTAGCAAACGCTACCTAACATTCCCCTGTATATATATTTTGTCGTAGTTAAAAAAGCCAATCAACCCACGGACCACTCCTTCTCTTTAAGCAGAGATTATTGGATTATATTCGGGTTAGGTTGAGTTTTTGTCTTTGAACCCTAACCCAACCAAAATTCGGGTTAGATCAGGTTCGATTTAGCCCGACCCAAGTCGTAAAAAAGAGAGCTATAAAGAGTCGGGACGAGAGCCACGAGATCGAAACCACGTCTTCCCTTCTCGGCCACGGCGAATCCATGCGATCGCTAGTTTCGATCAGATAATTTTCCAGCCGACTTATTGATTTTTCAATCGATAAAAAGATCGACCTCGCTTTGATCGAGACACAGAAATCTGGGTAAGATGAGGAAGAGGACAAGCCTGGATAAGGCAGTAGTCGAGGTATGGCAGCGAGAGGTCGGCCAGCTCTCCACGAGGACCTTTGCCCGTCGTCTTGCCGCGTCTGAGGTACTTTCTTAAATAGCCCTATTCACTTTATCTTGTTTTACATTCCTCGATGCTTGTATCGATGGATCTTTCGATTTTCGGCAAGTGTATGGAAGATGAACTTTTACTTGTACTTTGTGATTGTTCAGTGCAGCCTAGTTATGGCAATTGGATTTGGGGTTTATTTCCACGGTCGATATGTTTTATTTTGTGTAATTTGACGGGGAAGAAGATGTATTATTTATCTCCTTTATCGTTGTACATTTTTATACGGACCCCAAAGCCCCAAGACTGATGGAACGCCTCAAATCAAGCCCTATATCTATTTGGGACCGTAACAGACCACCATGGTTCTGCAATCCTTGGCGGCTTTCACTCTAGCGTCAAGTAACCCTTTTCCCTTATTGGGAAAGCTCACACTCTGCCCTAGGTAGCCCAAACCGCTGTGGCTCTCACTTTGGCGGCAGGTACCACTTTTCTCTATTTTATGAGATGGTTTTCACCAATGTTATCAGAACCGAACCGGTTGAGTGGCCGGTTCCGGTTTGACCGGTTCAACCGTGTCCTTATATATTAATTTTTTTAAAAAAAATCCATTTTTACCCATTTATGACCGGTTCTGACCACCGGTTTCCGGTTGGCCGGTTCAACCGGCCAGTTCTTCTGGTTTTCACGAAAATAGCCGGTTTTTAAAACAGTCCGGTTTTGAGGGGTTTGGGAACCGGTGAGGGGACCGGTTCCCGGTTTTTCCGGTTCGATTGGCCGGTCCGGTCCGGTCCGGTTTTGACAACAGTGGTATCACTCTGCTCCAAGTAGCCCTTTCCGTGACTCGAACTTGAGATGTGGAGGCCGACTCTGATACCAAACGATCTCAAATCTTTATGAGATTAAAATAAAAAATTAAATAGAAAAAGGGAGAAGATGAATCTTGTTAAAGGAAATCCAGACCTTTGTTCTCATTCCAGGGAGAACAACAACTCTTGCAAGCGCTGCAACTCTCAATTGATATGTTTGAATATTCTTCATCGATTTTCAAAGAATCAATTACATTATTTATAAAACTATTCTATAACTTTTCTAATAACATAATTAGCAATAATATCTTTATTAGTAACTAGTGGGTGGCACGTGTGATGCACGTGAGAGCGAGGGGAAAGAGTTAACCACAGTTAATAGGAGTTAAAAGGGACACGTGTTAACCCGCATGTGTGATTAAACTCTCCCCAAGTTCAATCGCCACTTGGCTATGGTTCTAATCTTTAAATAGATAGATGAGCAAGGGGTAGTTTGAGAATTAAAGTAAAACATTAAATCAAAGTTTTGTTTTATGTAAGGGTAGTTTGGAAATTTCGGAAAAATTTCGGAAATCAAGCCCTATATTTATTTAGGACCATAATACACTTCAACTCTCATACTAAAGAGTATTTAAATGAATCTTTCTCTCTATCTCTGTTATAATGCCTGATGATTTATGAGCCTTTATTTCCGCTCTTTATTCACCCAGGGCCTTTTGGAGTGCGTTACGAGTTCAAGTCTTGGAGGGGGGAGGGGGGGAGGGGCTACCCGGACTCCACGGGCAAGAGCGAGAGATGCCATAGGGAAAGGTTGAAGTGAAAGCCATCATAGAGTGAGGCTGCGGAGGTATGTTATGATCCCTGATGGTCTATGAGCCTATCTTTTAGACCCTCAATCCTCCTAGGGCCTTTTGGAGTATTGGTTAGGTTCCTAATACTCTCACTCATTCAGGTTTCAAGCCAATAGAGAGCAACTGACAATCGATGTGTTATTCGCACAATTTTGGTTATGGGATTGTTTATGCTTTGATACCAAGTGTAAGTGGAGTGTATTTGCGTTATCAATTTGGATAAGCAACTATGATGAATACATCTATATCAGTTCGTTATTGGGGACATTATTTCTCAATTGGGTGGTGGGTGATAAGGGTAATCAAGTTGGAATTTCAAGGGACTATTTTAATTACTAAGTTCTTCACATTGGAATTGGGTGCTTTGAGCAATGTGGATAAGGGTTGCTTGATGGCTGTTGGAGTTTAGGGTTTTGACTAGAGGTAAGTCGAGGCAATTTTAAGAGAGGAAAATGGACTGGGTGAAGTAATGTTGGTAGAGACCAAGCATTTCCGAAAGTTTCTTCAAAGAAACAGGGATGTTGGGTTTATATGTCTCTAGAAAGTAAAAGGGGATCTATGCATGTCGTAGTAAAACTGTTTGGGGTGTATGGGATGTGAGTCATGTGACAGAATCCTTCACTAATATAATGTGCTAGGAGAGCCTCGGGGATGAAAGAGTATCCACTTGGAGAACATTAGGGGTTCATGTTTGTTGGACATCCATGGATTTCTTAGTGGTCCCATTTATTGGGGGTGGGGTTAGTGTCATGTGCTGCATCAATCGGCTCCCTATTAAAAGACTTATGGATGCAGAAACTTTGTTCCTGAAGGAGAAACCGGTTAGATCATAGATGTATGTATCCTTAGACTTGTAGTAGCATTTTTGGATTGAGGAATGCTTGTGACATAAACATATAAATATCCTCATTCCACTTCACATGAATAGAAGTGTTCTTACATCAAGTTAATGCAAATACCACCCCCCTTCTTTTCCTTTGCTAAGTAAGCGGGTAGTGGGTTAAATGGGTCTAAAGCTAGGTTGTGGTCTTAACATGCATAGACATTTACAAACTTAGCAAGTTAGAATCTTCAAGATTGCCCACCCGCCAACTTAGCAAGCTGGTATCAACATGCAAAGATGGGCGCTATTTATAGCATTCAAAAGCTTCACTCTCTTTTGGAGTTCACTGTGTCCATGGGAGCAGAAGTCTCAAGGTACTCAACTTCAAATATTTGATTTGAGTTAACCATTTTGTGCCATTGGAGCTTTATACTTCTAATCTGGTCCATTGACCTTGAACTTGGGCTTACACCCTTTAGATCCAATAGTCTACTTTCCTTTGGTAAGGGACGCAATTTGCATTTTATCTTAATCTTGATTGGGGTTAATTGTCATTCATTTGACTTGCTAGAAATGAGGCACCGCCGCATCCTTGCAAGTCATTTATAATCTTTCTCCATCGGGAGCCTTCTTCTCAGACCCATTATTGTTTTCAGGAACAATGCCCTCATCTTGAGAGGATAAGGATTTTGTACCTTAAATAGGATGCACTCATGCACCATTTCCTCAGCTTTCATGTCTAATATCCAGTAGAGCGACAACCTTTTCTACCTATGCTGGTGTTGGTCAGGAGCTTATTGCATCTAAAAGAAAAGTGGCATTCCAGCAAAACAATCTTGATGGCCTTCTCTAGGACCAAATATTTGGTAGGGGCTTTTTTATCTTATCTCTTGACCTACAGCCTCCCTCTTGTGTTGATGTAAATATGTTGTCCCTTTGTTGCCTCTCCTTGCAAGGGAAGCACCAATTTGGCTTCCATCACAGAATTTGTTCATCTTATTTGGTACCATGTGGTGCATTAGGTTTATCTTAGTTATCCAAGCTTGTCAGCATCCAGTGTAATGAGAGATCATGGATTGACAACCCCGATTATCAGGGATGTTCTTTACTGTAACCTCAATTGTTGTATCCCCTGTTTACCTGATCTATGCCTTCAACCCATTATTGTTTGTCCATGCAAAGATGGATGCTATTTATCCAAGCTTGTCAGCATCCCCTATTTTATTTTTTAAACAATGCATGCAACTATTTTATCTGTGGGCTTGATGTGCTTGCAGTTTTTCAGATGCGGACACATGGCAGCAAGCCTTTGGCTTGCAGTGAATTTCAGCGCAAGGGGTTGAGGGGCTACAGTTGTTTAGCTACTTATATTAGATTAAGCCAAATAACATATTGCATGTGTTGACTAAGGTTTCTAGCCTCCAATTCCCATGGAATTGGGGGAAGGAGTGTTGGCCATGGGTTTAGAATTTAAGTTGTTGGGATTGATCTCGTGAATTATTTGTTGCAATGTTGAATGTCACCAATTGAGTTGCAAGTTCAACTCCTTGTAGTTTGGAATTTAGTTTTAGTAAGGGGGGTAATTTGGAAAATGGTGTGAAGAGAATTTTTGTGGAAAATTTTGATACAAATGGTAGGGAATTGAAGCCATCTAGTTTAGGTTCCTCATAAGGAGACAAATGTCATTTGGTCTTATATTGGTCATTGTTCAGAGCAAGAATAGAAAATGGGAAATTTAATGTTAGTTCCATGTTGTAACATAGTGACCTTTAGGGAGTTTCACACACAGTGTATGAAAAAGCTTATTCCCACAATAGTTTGAGTGAATTAACTCGAGAGTTTAGAGTTGCCACCAATCATTAAAAGAGGTGTGATTGGTCGCCCTTTAAAGAACATCCCCCCCCCCCCCCCTGCCCGCCCTCCCCGCCCAAAAAAATAATTAATTTGATTCTAAGTCTGCAAAACCTTGATTTTTGTTGTCATTTTTGTGTATCTGGTAAAATAATTTGGTTTAAAAATACCAAATTAAAAGATTGCTTCAGTGAGGAAAAGTTAGATTTCCTCGTCTACCCTTTTAGCATAGGGGGTGACATGATAAGTCACTCTCTCTAAAAGAGATAGCTAGAATGCATACTAGGAAAATAACCTCTACTTAACCTCTCTTTGACATGAATCTTAAAGAGAAAACCCAAGGTTCTCCTAAGATAGTCTCTTTAGGCATGCGAACATTGGGTTTAAGATACACTATTTCTAGAAGAGTGTACTAAAACTTTGAGGAGAAATCTAGAAAGATTTTCCCCTTCTCCTAATCAAAACAAAAAGAGAAGACTCAAACTTGGAAGAGAAACCAATCAACGGGTTATGTAAACTAGAAGGTTTTCAGAAGAAATCTAGAGAGACATCTCCTTTAACTTTAGGCTTAGCCAATAGTGTATAGTGTTCTAATGAAAATGGAAGATCTCTTTTGAACTTTAGGGTTTGAGAAGAAACCTAAAAGGCTCTCATCTCTCCCTTGACCATAGTATTGGATTTTGAACTTTAGGTTTAAGAAGAAATCTACAAAGGCATTCCCCTCCCCTTAGTCAAGTTAATGAACTTTAGTTTCAAGGAAAAGCATAAAAAGTCTTTCCTCTTCCCTTAGTCAAACTATATTTTTTTTTAAAATGTGTTCAAGGAAAAGCCTAAAAAGACTCTCCTCTCCCCTTAGCAAAAGTGAACTTTTGAACCTTTTGATTCAAGGAAAAGCCTAGAAAGGTATTCCTTTCTCCTAGTCAAAAGTGAAGGATTTTTGGACCTTAGGGTTGAGGAAGATCCTAGAAAGGCCATCCTCTCTCATTTGTCAAAGTAATGGGAAAATGTAAGATGGGAATAAAAAATTTAAAATGTGGCTTGATAGTAAGAGGAACTTGAGCAAGGTAAAAATCACTTAAAACTTTTTTTTATATGCTAAAGAGAAATCGAGAAAAGAAGTTGAAGATAAATGGTTCTAAAAAAATAGACCTAAAGGTTCCTTCCTCCCATCTTTTTGTAAGGACCCCTCAAAGTCGGCGGTATGCTCTCTAAGAGGGTCCAAACTACCTCAAGAGGAGATTGGTTTTCTAACCTAGGCTAAGGTCCATACAATAAAGAAAAGAAGAGAACGAAAGAGAATAATATGAGTATTTAAAGCAAATTATCAAAACTAAACTTTACCCAAAATTTTGTAGTTTGGAATGATTCTTTGCTTTGTAAGACTCTTCAAAATGTGATAGGTTAAACTAAAGATCAAATAACTAGAGACGGCTAACAACTCATGTAGCTTTGAGAGGCTTTCCTTGTTCCTCTCTTTCTTCAAGGCTCTTCAAGATTAGTGAAGTTAAGAAACATAAAGGTTTAATCCCCCTAAACTTGTTTAGGAGGGTTAAAACTAAAGATTAGATGACTTAAAAGAAGGCTAAGGTCTATAACTAAACAAGAGCAAAGGAATGACGAGTTAGAAAATCCAAGAGTGATAAATTTTCAAGGTTTTTCTAGGGGCCAAATGAGGGGGTATTTATCGGGTAAAGGGAGACCATGGGTGCTTTGGTCATTTTGAAAAGTTATGAGCATTTAAGTCATCAAAATGGCACAAATGCAATTCTTAGGTTTGAAAGGACACGGAGTGACAACTCTCTGCTCCTAGACCTGTCCCCACCTTCCCAACAGTCACCTGTCACATCATTTCTAGGCCCCAACGACACAGTCACTGGTCAAAATGGTGACAGGGTTTATTGCTGCTGTTCCAAACAGCGACAGGGTCAAGAGTGTCATTGTTTGGAACAGTGACAAAATATTGTTGTGTAAAATTCCACTTCTGGTGCCTTTTTGTGAAGTTGACAATTTTGACCAATTTGCCCTAAGTGGCAAATTTTGACCAAATTGTCATGGATTTAAGGGATGGGAAAGTGGTTTATGAAGATTCTAAAGGGGGCCTATGTATGAATTCCTATCTTGAAGATTTTCGAAGAATATATATGAGTTTAGAGTATCCCGACATGCAAAAATAGGGTGTCTACACATGTCTTAGTGGGTTGTGTGATGGTTGAAGAAAAGTTTATGCATCGTCCAAATATCACATTGGTTTTACTTATAAACGGGCTTACAATATGTACGTGAAAAGCAACACTTTGGATAGATGGAAAAAAGATAAGAAGTAATATATCATTGTTCTTATTCTCTATAAATTATTTTCGTGGTCTGTGAAGGCATACCCTGGAAAACTAGTTATATCATGTGGTTAAATTGTTGATCCTGTTGAGAATTCCCAACTTTTTGAACCTCAGTTCTGATGATTCATTTCTGCTTCAGGATCTTGTGCTCCAACTTGGTATGTACAGAAAGCTAGAAAAGCACAGAGGTTGTGTGAACACCGTAAGCTTCAACACAGATGGTGACATTCTCGTATCAGGCTCTGACGACCGGCGGGTTATGCTGTGGGATTGGGAAGCAGGGCGTGTGAAGCTCTCATTCCACTCAGGGCATATTGATAATGTTTTCCAAGCGAAGATCATGCCGTACACTGATGATCGTAGCATTGTTACTTGTGCTGCAGATGGGCAGGTAATTCTCCGGTTAAAAAGGAATGTTTTAGTGAGGACAGCATGAGTGTAACAAGCCATGCACCCCTATTTCACAAGGTTAGGGACACACCTTTTAATGATGGCTTCCACTTAGAAGATCTCTTTAGCATAAGTCATCCTGATCGGATGATACCAACTATCTGATCTATAGCATGAAATCTTCTCTGGAGATCCCAAAGAAGACAGTAGATCTAACTGGTGAGGCTCATCTGTCCAGTTAAATTTTTGCACTTTGAGATCTTGGTGTGACACTGGATGGTGTTCATAACTGCTGTCCTTGTCTGCCACGTAGGAAGTATAGCCGACTTTTTTTTTCTTTGTCCATTCTGGCTTAAGCATCCCTCCTGTTTATGAGTTAGAATTGTGTCTTGTCTTGCTTTGCAAAATTTTAATTTACTTTGTGAATTTAAGCAGTGTAGATTTCTGATGAGGACCCTTACTCAATTTTAGGTGAGACATGCTCAGATTCTGGAACGTGGAGGAGTGGAGACTGTATTGCTGGCCGAGCATCAAGGACGAGCTCATAAGTTGGCTATTGAGCCTGGAAGCCCTCATATATTTTATACCTGTGGTGAAGATGGTTTGGTTCAGCATGTGAGTTGTGATCTCCCTAAATCTTCCATTGCTAGTTTTCCATAGTTTATTTCCTGAGGAAATCTACGTACCCCTTGGGTAAACCTTAAAGGACTGTGCATAGCAAGAGTATGTGGCACATGTGGGGGGGGTGGGACCCAACCATTTGATAGTTCCCACTTCAGAGACCTCTTAGGCTGAGAATAGGAGTTACGGGATGGAACTTTTTTTTGGGCCATTCATATTTCTTCTGCACAAAATAATAAAATTGATAGGAAGGTCAAGACCTCATGACTGGTTGATTCTCAGCTTGGGAATATTCTTGGGGGGTGGGACCCAACCATTTGATAGTTCCCACTTCAGAGACCTCTTAGGCTGAGAATAGGAGTTACAGGATGGAACTTTTTTCTGGGCCATTCATATTTCTTCTGCACAAAATAATAAAATTGATAGGAAGGTCATGACCTTATGACTGGTTTATTCTCAGCCTGGGAATATTCTTGGTGGGGCCCACGAAATGGCGAGTCCCACTTCCTTGGGGATTTGTACCATGCTGTTGGCAGAGCTTCCACGATAAGTTGGGACCATGTTCAATCGCGATTGCACTCGGGAGAGTCCAATCTCACCCACAGGTCAACACGTGTCCCTTTTAACACCTGTGAACTGTGATTATGATTCACTAACGCTTAGGGTTCAACAATCTAACCTTAGTTTTAGATTTTTATTTAAAATATTAACACTAAGGGTTAAAACTTGTTAACCAGAGTTAAAAAGGCAAAAAGGCTTTGTGAGTGCGATTGAACTCTCCCGAGTTCAATCGCAATGGGACAGGATCTGGACTCTTCCACGATGGTCAATCTGATTTGTACCTTAGATATCATCTTGATGAGTCATAAGTCTACACAACTCTAACAGAGTATTATTACAGTTTGATCTGAGAACTGGAACTTCTACGGAGCTTTTCACATGTCATTCTTTCCATGATAAATCGAGATTCATGCCGATCGTCCAACTAAATGCAATCACAATAGATCCAAGACACCCGAATCTGTTTGCAGTTGCAGGGTCCGATGAGTTTGCTCGGCTTTATGACATTCGTAAGTATAAGTGGGACGGATCAACTGAGTTTGGTCAACCTACAGACTGCTTCTGTCCGTCCCATCTGATCGGTGACGATGAAGTGGGAATAACAGGTTTGGCCTTCTCGGACCAGAGTGAGCTTCTTGTCTCTTACAATGATGAGTTTATCTATCTTTTCACGAGGGGTATGGAATTGGGACTTAATCCAGTTCCAGCATCTCCGTTATCTGTTGGTGGGGATGCTGGTGAAAAGGGACCTGATTCAGATTTGGAAGCATCTCCATTGGCCATGGATGCCGATGATGGAGATGGCCCACAAGTCTACAATGGGCATAGGAACTGTGACACAGTGAAGGGCGTGAGTTTCTTTGGCCCCAACTGTGAGTATGTGGTGAGCGGGTCCGACTGTGGCCGGATCTTCATTTGGAGGAAGAAGGGTGGGGAGCTTCTTCGTGCTATGGAAGCAGACAAGCATGTGGTAAACTGTATCGAGTCTCACCCTCATGCGACTGTGCTTGCTAGCAGCGGCATTGAGAATGACATCAAGATATGGACCCCCAACGCCATTGAGAGAGCTACTCTGCCCGCAAACATTGAACAGGTATGCCCCACTTTTAGATAAAGATATTGAGGCTTACACGGTTACACCCAGAGGCAAAGGCAAAGGTTATGGTGTTGTTCCTTGATACTTCTACCAAAAACCTTAAATTTTAAATATTATAGGAAAGCTCAAAAATTTGTTACTCAAAAATTTCGATAATATGTTCTCTCACGTCTTGAATCTAATTCCTCAATCGCCCACTTCTTTCCTTGTTTTGTCATTTTACAAACTGTAGCATGCACTGAAAATTCATGCTCTGGTGATATCTAAAGTCTGAAAGGTTTTATATGCCGGCTATGAACATTGAAACTATACATATTTTACTCATGCAGTGGGTGATGTGCCACTACATGTGTTCTAACTTCTAGCAGATCAAGTGATTGTGACCTTGTTCAATCTATTACGCTGTTTTATGACGTTTAAAAAATTGTGAAAATGGATTACAGGATATCTACATCTATATATAGGATATTTTGGGTCTCAAACTCTATTTTTTTAGCCTAGGAGATCTGCTAGGTAGCACCCTTCTCCCTCAGTCACCCCATGTGTCACATTATGCATATGATCTCTTGATGTTTATAGACCGTATTCTGGTTGTAGATTACTCTTGGTAATATTTGGCAGCATATGATGGTACTAATTTCTCTGCTGTTACTTGTTTGGAAAGGTTCTGAAACCTTATGGTTTTGCTTGCTTTGCCATTGGTGATGATGTTATTGTTGTTGATGATGATGATGATGATGATGATGATGACTATATTGACGATGACGATGATTATGACGACGACGACGACGACGATGACGACGACGATGACTGCGCTGGTGATGATAATTGTACACCTTCTGTACCCAGTTGAAACACAAGGGAAGGGGATGGATGTATCGTGCTTCTTCCTCCCAGGATCTGATGTTGCAGTTATTTTCATTGCAACGGCAGAGGACAGGCCCAGAACGCTACGGGGAAGATATGGCTGCAAGCAGGGAACTGCTAGATCTTATGTTGGCTTTTAACACCAATGGCGATGTTTCCTCCGATGACAGGGGAGATAATTCCAGTCTGGGGACTGTTTAGTTGAGTGATGTGGATCAACCATCCACCCAATGGAAAATGATAATAATTGTACATATAGGGGATAAGTTCAAATATTTGAATTCAAGCCATCAGCCATCATAGTTTCGTCGTTGTTTATTCTATTTCTAGAGCTACTCCTTTTTGGTCATGGAAAATGAAGAACTGACCACAAGGTCAACTTGCTAGCTGACCACTCAGTCAAAATACAGAACATGACAGTGAATTACTGTTAAACGTCTTCAGCCAGTTTGCAATGCTAGTTATAAAAATGGGTTAAAAAGCAAATAATACTTAAGAGGTAACAGGTTACATGAGGAGTATCCTCGGCTACCAGGTTGATGTTCACTGCTCTTTGTTGGTTCACAACTACTCTCTTAAGGGCTTATCTGGATGCATATTTTATTAGGATTTTGATTGGTAGGGTTAGTTAAGATTGTATATGTTTCGATACATAAATATTTCTCTATCTCAACTGAAACGCCGGAAGAGTTACTCGATAGAAAAATCAGGCACTGTCGAGCTTCACACCCGTATTCGTAGCCTTCAATCCCAAATTGAATACCTACAAGGTTGTGGTTAGGACCATGTTACAAGGCATCATCTAGCCCAACTGACTAATGAATTGGACAAAGCTTACCACCAAGTAGCCTTCAATCCCAAATAGAATACCTACAAGGTTGTGGTTAGGACCAACTGACTAATGAATTGGACAAAGCTTACCACCAAGTAGCCTTCAATCCCAAATTGAATACCTACAAGGTTGTGGTTAGGACCATGTTACAAGGCATCATCTAGCCCAACTGACTAATGAATTGGACAAAGCTTACCACCAAGAAGAAGTCTTATGGAGGCAAAAATCCCGTGCTGCGTGGTTGGAGCTTGGAGACAAAAATATTCGCTTTTTCCACATTATGACTATTCAAAGGAGGCAGCGGAATAAGATCCTTGCTCTAAAATCACAAAATGGAGAGTGGATTTCAGCCAAAGGGGAGATTGAACAACACATTTTAAACCATTTCCAGGACCTCTATTATTCATCAAACCCTCAAGACATACAGAGGTAATAGCAGAAATTCAACAACGGGTAACTGAACAAATGAATACGGATTTGTGCCGCGAGGTTACTTCGGAAGAGATCAAGGATGCAGTCTTCGATATTGGGCCACTAAAGGCCCTAGGACCTGATGGAATGCCTGGATTGTTCTACCAAACCCACTAGGATATAATGGGACCTGATCTGATTTCAATGGTGTTGAGCTTCTTTCGGGGCGAAACCGATATAGCAAAACTCAACTTCACTCATATTGTCCTCATCCCGAAAGTGTCGAATCCATAAATGATGAATCAGTATCGACCCATTAGCCTTTGTAATGTCTCTTACAAAGTGATTGCAAAGATTTTTGCAAATAGACTCCGGGCCATTTTGGGAGACATCATTGATGCAGCCCAATCAACTTTTATTTTTGGCCGTCACATCTCCGATAATATCATGATATCCGATGAGATCTTTCATTTCCTCCGCAGGAAATATAGGGGTGGCAAGCGACTGATGGCAGTAAAGCTGGATGTGAACCGGGCCTACGACTGGGTTGAGTGGCCTTTCCTTTTGTCAATGTTGCGTAAATTGAGATTTTGTCCTAGTTGGGTTTCATGGATTCAAAAATGCATCTCTTCGGTGTCCTACTCTGTTAAAATCACTGGGGAGGCAAATGGACTCATAGCCCCACCCCGAGGCCTTAGACAGGGGACCCCCCTGTCCTCCTATCTGTTTATATTATGCACTGAAGCTCTATCACATTTGATTCATCATGTGGCGGATCAACATCAATTAAGTGACATTTGGGTGGCAAGACGGGCTCCTTCCATTTCCTATCTATTATTTGCAGATGACTACTTGGTTTTTCTGCAGGCTAACTTACAAGAACCGGCAAATCTAGTTCATCTCCTAAATCGCTGTCAAAATATATCTGGGCAAAAGGTCAACCACAATAAATCTGACATCTCTTTCTGCGCTAATACTCCAAGGAGGTTCCAAAAAATGATTGCTAGTTCTTTTAGCATTCGACATATTGCCCCTGCCCGAAGATACCTCGGCTTACTCACGGAGTTTGGAAGATCAAAGTGCAACATTTTCGACAGCATAAAGCAACGCATTATGTGCCGACTACAGGGTTGGAATGATCGTCTATTATCACAAGCTGGTAGGGGGATTCTCATCCAAACCATTGCCCAAGCAATCCCGACCTTACGCTATGTCATGTTTCAAATTCTCCAAACAACGGTTAAGTGAGGTTAATGCTGCCACGACCCGGTTTTGGTGGAACCAATCTATGAACCGGAAAATACACTGGCTCAGTTGGGGGCAAACTATGCCAGCCAAAGGATGCAGACGGCCTGAGATTTCGTGATTTACAAGCCTTCAACTTAGGTCTACTGGCAAAGCAAGGGTGGAGGCTGCTCGAGGACCCACCCTCTTTGGGCACAAGTCCTTAAAGCAAAATACTTTCCAAACTCAAACTTCCTCATTGCAAAACCGGGGTCAAACCCATCTGGGGGCTGGAGAAGCATTTTGGCAGGTCATGAGATTCTAAAGAAAGACATTAGATGACAGATTGGCAAAGGAGAAGAGGTTCTATTAGGGTGCGACCCATGGGTGCCATCCTTACCACAGTTTAAGCCAACTCCTTTACCTGGAGCTTCACTCAAGAACATAAAAGTTACAAGTTTCATAGATTTGGCCAATTCTTGTTGGGAGATGGAACTTCTGCAAAGGCACTTCTCAAGGGACTAAATAAAAGAAATCATGAAGATCCCAATCAGTTCTTATGCTTCCCCAGATAAGCTAGTGTGACATTTCTCAAAATCAGGGATATTCAAGGTTAACTCAGCTAGCCATCTAGCCATATCCTGGCTGATGATCAACAGCCCCTCATCGAGCAATAGCTCCCGTGATTTATTAAAACCTTCCTAGAGAAAGATATGACAAATCTAGGTTCCACAAAAAATGAGGGTATTTCTCTGGCTAGCTTGTCATAATGCCTTGGCAGTAGGCTTAAACTTGAAAAAGAAGAGGATTCCAGTGATACGCTATGCCCATTATGTCATTCTCATGAAGAAACTATTGCCCACTTGCTCCTTCAATGCCCTTATACGCGGAATATTTGGTTTGGATCCCATCTAAACTTACATCTGCCGAATTCAGAGGGGCCTCTTTTTAGCTCATGGTAGGCGAAATGGCTCAAACATCCAGATTTCTCAAAACCAGGTTCGCCCTTATGTCATGGTCAAAAGTTTTCAAGTACTGCCATGACCTTGATACTGGGCCGGGATGGCTTGAGCATGGGTAAAGGATGCCAGTGTGGTACCTAGAAGATAAGCGAGGCACTATGCAAGCGATAACACAGCGTGGTGCAAGGTTGGTGCTTTAGTGTTGGGTATCGAAGTGAAGGCACATGGAGGTGTCTTGATATTGTGTACGAGGTACCGTGGTTTGGGTGAAGTGCATATGAAGAGTTATGGAGTGAAGCTTGAGTTTGGTGCTTGATCGGACACATGTGGGTGAGTGTTGTGGGGCCCACATGGTATGTTGAAAGTAGGGCCGATAGTACCTTCATTCGAAAAGAAAGTTAATACGAGTTCAATGGTACAGACGGTTTGTGGAGATTCAATGTACTGTTTCGTAAAAGACCAGTATGACTCCACCAACAATGATGATGTTTCCTTATGGTGAATGGTGCGTAGCTCTACCTTCCTTTGTGGCACATCTGGGGCCACCTTAATCAGCAACCCCAAAAGAGTTGGGGGTGGGTGTAAGCACCCCATTTTTACACCCCCCTCAACCATGGTTAATAAACTTAACCATGGTTAGCTCAACCTAACCCTAAGTCAACCCCGGCTAAACCTTAAGTCCAAACCCTAGGTAAATCCAATCAAGTCCAATTATAAAATTTCATTACCCCAAACCCAAGTAGTCAAGCCCAATTACCCAATTGCCTAAGCCAAAGCCTATTTACCATAGCCCAAGCCCAAATGTCATAGTTGTGAGCATGAGATTTTCCTACCCACTTTCACATTTATGGTTTGACTGAGAGTCGCCACCTATTCATTCTTAGGGATAGGTCCCGGATGGTTGGATAAGACAAATGGTCTAATCAGAGTTAGGGTAAGTGGTTCGATTAAGTCTTGGGGAAGGTGTTAGGCACCCCAGGACCCCCGTTTTATAACGGTTACCTACTCCCTAAATTTAAGCCAATTTAAACTCAAAATTAATTAAAATACCTAAATGTTTAAATAAATGCTAGTCCAAGAAAAGAGAAAGCTAAATAAGCTAGGGTCGAACCCGAGTAGGATTGCCTACGTACTCACAAGGTGAGATCATATCGAGCGTAGTTCTAACACGTGAGCCCGTGCCAAGGCTAAGGGGTGTGTGTGTGTGCATAGGGTGGTCAAGGGTTTAGCCCGAAGGCTAAGGGTTTGTTGACCGGGTTGGTCAAGTGTAGGGTCGAGTCTAACCGCAGTTAGAAAAGTATTAACTGTGATTAGGGAGCCTAACCACAGTTAAGAAAGCAAGCGATATGGTCAATTTTGGTCTTTCTGACTTTGTATTGTTTTTTTGTTTTTGAATGTTTTTCAGTTTTTTTGGATTTTTTGAATAGTAGTTTAGGCTCGTTGCGGAGTAACGGGCCTAAACTAACTATGGTTATTTAATCCTAAGGATTGTCCTAAGAGAGTTTAATCAACTAGGACTAATAAGATTAACTTACAGAGAATGAGTTTAAGCTATGGGTGAAGAGGTAAGGATCTACATTGGACTGTTATGGGCTGCAAACTATGGGTAAAGAGGAAAGGATCTACATGGGACTGTTATGGGTTTTAAACTATGGGTTAAGAACTATGCTACTTACATATACGAATTGAGCTATTTGCTGATTTTGAAAGAACTAATTAACTAGCTATTTGCATGTTTACAGATTTTTAAAGAACAAACTAAACCATAAACAGAACTAACTAACCATTTACAGTTTATACAGACTAACTAATCAATTTGTAGAGACTAATAGTGGCTAACTAAACAATTTGCAAAGACTAATAAACACTAACTAAGCTATTGCAGATTTTCAAAACACTAATGAACTATGCACATTTCTAAAGGACTAACTAAACTAACTTCAGATTTTTAAGGACATTTAATATTAACTAAACTGTGCAGATTTTTAAAACAGTAACTAACTTTGCAGATTTTCAAAACAATAACTAAGAAATAACAGATTTTAAAAGAACTAATTATTGCAAGTTTTTTAAAGGGACTAACTATCATTTACAGATCTGGAAAGTAACTAAGAACTAACAGATTTTTTAAAGAACTAACTAAGAACTAGTTAAACATTTACAGATTTTAAACAGTAACTAAACTTTGTAGATTTTAAACAATAACTAAGAACTAACAGATTTTAAGAGAACTAACTACCGCAAGTTTTAAAGGGACTAACTATCATTTACAGATTTACAAAGTAAATAAGAACTGACAGATTTTTTAAAGAACCAACTAAGAACTAACATTTATAGTAACACTAACTAAGCTATTGTAGATTTTCAAAACACTATGAACTATGTAGATTTCTAAAGAACTACCTAGTGATCTTAAACTAATCAAGGCAAGAGAAATGAAAGAGGCTGACCCACTATTGTCCTGGAAGAGGTGGGAAATGAGGAGCTGCTACTAGGCTACCAAAGCCTCCTGGACGAACTGAGTAGAGAAGGGAGATGGTGAGCTGCTGCCGCTGATCTTGGGCATGCTTCCTTGCTGGTGTAAGTAGTGGAGGCTGCTATTGCTTGGAAGAGAGAATGATTGTGGTCATGAGATGATAGGAGAGTATATGGAGATGGAGGTTTCGGTGGTGACCCTTCTGTGGGTTGAAAACCTTCAGGAAGAGGAATGTGAGAGAGAGAGCTAGAGAGAGAGAGAGAGTGGGATAGATCAGGTGGGCTCAGTCCCTCCCTCACGCTTCAAGGAAGCTCTAGCTTTATAGAAAAATGGGTAATTTTAGTCAAAGGTTAGGAGACTAGGGTTGTAAGACTTAGGTGTAGGTGTAGGTGTAGATTATGTTGGGGGAAGAGAAATGTGGACTTTTTGGGTGTGTAAATGAGGGCTACCGAAAAGAGAAACCCAAACTTCCTCTTGCAAGCAAGTTCTAGGAAAGGGTGAGAGAGAGAGAATGCTACATGTGAGTGGGGGTGTCCACTCTTGGAATTTTCCTCTTCTCTAAAGAATTTTTGAATGAAAAAGGGGGAGCTTTCTCATTGGTTCACCCAAAAGAAAAGATAAGAAGTGATGGATTTGGTTAATGGGCTTAGTGGGCTTGGGCCTTGGAGTTAGATTTAGGGTTTGGCTTTAGGCTTGATCTAGGGTTTGTCTTAGGGTTAGGTTGAGTTAAACTATGGTTAAGGTAATTAATCACGGTTAAGGGGTGTAAAAATAGGGTGCTGACAATAGTCAAAGCCCAATAACCATAACCATGACCCATCTACTAATAACCCATGATCCATAAAGATTTAGTCCACATATCCATATCCATATAATCTATATCCTACAACCCATGCCCATATAACTCATAGTTCACTCAACCCATCAACTCTCTTACACCTCTTACAACTCTCTTATACCTCTTACAACACTCAACTCATCAACTCTCTTACACTCCTTACAATACTCAACCTATCAATTCACCTTACAATACTCAAATCTTTACCCATTAACTCCTTTTATCTACCATATAAAAGACACAACCCAACCTCTTAGTTTTCTTATAAATACCAATCCTTTAGCCCCTTAGATCCATCCCTCAAGACCCTTAGAAAGTTCTCACTCACTTGTGTTTCTCTTGAGTTTGAAAAAGGGAGAAGAAACTAAGGTTTAGAGTTTGAAAAGAATTCGAAGACTAAAAGCTTAGAGTTCTTCACTAACTCTCCTCCTTGGTGGACTCCAAAAAAAACCCTACATCTTGGAGCATTGAAGAAGAATCCTTGGAGGAGTAGGCACTCCTTCTTTCATCATTTTCTCTTCTTTTTTATCTTATTTTTATTTAGTTCTCTTTTCTTGGTCTCTCATTTCTCAAGTAGTTGAGGCTCTCTACACCAATCTAATGGTGTAGAGGGACCCCATATCAAGAGCAAGAAGATGTTTATTTTTTCTCTTCCTTTTCATGTACATATTTCTTCTTTTTTATGTACCCGGCCTACTAATGTGGATATGGGTAGGCCCATAGAGAGTGGAAGCTAAAGCTATACCTCTCTTTTCATTTTGTTTCTTTTTTGGGATTCTAGTATTCTTTCTAGAATTATTTGTGAAAGGTCATTCCCTCTCTAACATTCATTAGGACGATATTACATCATTTATAATGGTGTAAATAAACCACCTTAAAAGGGAGATGATGAGTTTTCAATTTCTCTACTTGTCTTTTTTTTTTTTTCTTATTCTCCATGTTAAATGAGTAAATGATGGTTTAAAGACTTAAGGTAAATGATGGTTTAAGGACTTAAACAGGACATTACTCAAAATGCCTCATACCAAGGACAATGATATTTGATCTATCATCAACATCGTACCAATCCAACAAAATAGGTGTTGGCAATAGACCATTTACTATTCATAATGCACATCCTTCTTTATGTCATAAATATAATCTTTTAGCCTAACTTTTCCTTAATCTTTCTCTTGGACTAAATTTGACTTTAGTTAAGTTTACCTTACGTATATGAAAATCCAAAAAATACATGATAAAAACTCAAAATACCAAAAACATGATAAAATCTCAAAATATACAAAAACATTCAAATATAATCAAAATACCAAAAACATTCAAATATAACCAAAATACCAAAAACATTCAAATATCCCCAAAATCCCAAAAAAATATAAAAATACAAAAAGACCAACAAGTGACTTCTAGGACCTCTTTAGCTTTGGTTAGCTCACCTAACCATAGTTAAATTTTCTCTAACTGCGGTTAGACTTAGCACTTGTGCACTTGACCTCCCCGGTCAATCAACCCTAACCTTTGGGCTAGACCCTTGACCACCCTATGCACACACACACATACCCCTAGCCTTGGCACAGGCTCATGTACTAGAACTACGCTCGGTCTGATCTCACCTTGTGAGTACGTAGGCAACCCTATCTAGGTTCGACCCTAGACATCTAACTTTCTATATTTCTTGGATTAGCATTCTTTTAAATGCTTTGGATATTTTAATTATATTTTGAGATTAAAATTGATTTAAATTTAGGAAGTAGGTAACCGTTATAAAACGGGAGTCCTGGGGTGCCTAATACCTTCCACAGGGCTTAATCGAACCACTTACCCTAACTCTGATTAGACCACATGCCTTATCCAATACGAACAAATACCCGGGACCTATCCCTAATAATGAATAGGTGGCAACTCTCTAAGTCAAACAAAACTTTTGTGAGAATGGGGTAAAAATCTATGCTCACAGTGGGCTCTAGGATACTAAAGGGAATCTTGGAGTCTCCTTGGATGGTTGTTGGAGCATCTAAGGATGGTGCAAAGGAGATGGATATCTTAACACTGTGCAAGAACCTTCGGGCAAGAGGTTTCACCCTAGTTCGGCCTTTAAGCGTGCGGTATGCATTATGGTCATCTAAGAGGTATGCATGGTATGGTTGGGATACTCAGTCAGAGGACCGAGGATCGCGTTGTGGGTGTTATGCCCTCAATGCTCAGTAAACAGGGCAATGATGCTCCTAAGCTATCCGCGATGCGTGGATATGACCGATAGTCGTGTTCGAGATTATCGGGTCGTGTTGGATGTTCGGCTTGATCGGGGAACCTTAGCATCATGAGAGATGCACGAGATAGAACCTCAGTGACGCGGGAACCTTATGTGTTGGATGAGTGTCGGGTGCGACACGATGAAGTATTGTGTAAGCTAGCTGAGCGTCGCTTAGCGGATGAGACTCGGTAGTGGGTCATACCTTGTCATAGCATGGTAGCATGAGATGTTGGGTTGGTTCAGTGGGCGGATAGTGTAATGGTGTAAGGCTGGCCGATATCAAGGGATGATCGAGGCGCTACACGGTTGTTCTGCAAAATCAAAAAATTAACCGTGACAGTTGGTATCAGAGCATGGTTGCTCGTGAGAGCCTTAAGCTATAGTTTGCAATAGGTGATCAGTTTGAATGCACAAGGTGCTTCTACTATGGTTCTGAGTAGTGGGAGTGCTACTGGCTACAAAGTTTGTTGGCTTCTAGGGAGTGGACTTGTTACAAGAGAGACTTGTCCAGGATCGAGACGAAGTTCAACAACAATATATATATGTTGATCTCTAATGCTTGGGGTGTAGGAGCAATGCTATTAGTGGATAGTAGTCAATGAGAATATTTAGGATCAAATGTGTACTCAGGGTGAAGATAGTGTTGGAACTTGAGGAGCACAATGTTAGTTCAAGATGAAGACTTCAGGAGTTGACGTATCAAGATTACACGTAGTGAAATAGCACAGTGGTGCAAAGATCAGGTGAAGTGTTCTCTTAGTTGAAGACAAAGGATGTTGAGGTACTAAAGTAACACAACTATGCTGGTAAGGTGCCAAAGACTTGAGTAATCAAATACTCTAGTTAAGGTTGGAAGCTCAATTGTATGAGATGATGCAATGGAGAGGATGAGTGCTATCTTAGGGTACTCAAGGATTTGGGGTACTAGAGAGGCATGGCAAGAATACAAGATGCAATGCAAGCTTGAGTAGGGGAGTACTCGGGCAAATATCAGAAGTATGAGAGAAGACCTCAAGAGTGAGGCAATGTGTTATGGGTTGAAATGATGCAGTCGCTTCAAACAACTTCACAGGTTGTTGGCTACGAAAAGTTGAGCTCGACGGATTGAGTTCAACACAAGTGATGGAGTTGAGGATCGCAAGAAGAAGTGTGCTAATGGATTGGTACACAACCAAGGAAGACGTGCAAGATGATTTTGCACCAATAAATGGAAGAAACAAGATTAGAGCGTTAGGATGACTTTAGTGGACGCTATTGCGGTTTCGAGTAACGTATAGGGTTGTTGGCCGTGTTGCATCGGAAGATGCTTGGTGTGTATTTATAACTTTGGGTAAAGTATGTGGATGTCGGTGCTATTGTGGGATGACTTTAGTGTTGAAGTGGGACAACACGCCGATGCTTACATGTGTAAACTAAGGAAGCAAACCGCGGATGAAGTACTATATGAGATGCGGTTGACTTGCGAGCCTCGTCATGTGTGACATACTTCATGTTCGAGATGAACGATGAGTGTAGTTCAACAGAGTGAACTGCAATGGATGAAGCTTCGAGTGTGAAGTGGATGGCAGCTGAATGCCTAGTGAAATTGAAGATCAGGGTTGTGAGACTAAGATCGAAGTTCATGGTGACAATTAGTGTCAGAGTAATGCTTAGGACAACCAAGTGATAGTCCTGGGATGGCTCAAATGCGCATGGAGATGTGAACTTGAAGAAATTTGAGGAGGATTATTCCTCTTAGATGTTTGGACAACGGGTTGAAAACAGAAATGTTGAAGACAAAGGCAGTGTACAGAGTCTCTGAGGCCAAGTTCAGTGTGAAATTTGGGCGAAGTGTGGTGAATGTTTCAGACCAAATTCGTGAGAATGTGAAGTTTGAGAAAGTAATTGATATGTTAGGCCGTTAGAAGTGAGTTCTGATATGAGAAAAGAGTAGGTGTGCAAGCTATGTTGGGGAGCTGATGAATACTTGGTGAGAGTCGATGAGGACATCGGCCTAATCAGGTAGGGGAGAGTGTCACTGTCAAAAGTTTTCAAGTACTGTCATGACCGTGATACTGGGCTAGGATGACCTAAGCATGAGCAAAGGATGCCAGTGCGGTGCCTACGAGATAGGCAAGGCACTATGCAAGCAATAGCGTAGCATGGTACAAGGTTGATGCCTTAGTGTTGGGTACCGAAGTGATGGGACATGGAGGTGTCTTGATGTTGTGTATGAGGTACTGTGGTTTGGGTGAAGTGCACACGGAGAGTTATGAAGTGAAGCTTGAGATTGGTGCTTGGTCAGACACATGTGGGTGAGTGTTGTGGGGCCCACATGGTATGTTGGAAGTAGGGCCGATAGTACATTCATTTGAAGAGAAAGTTAATACGTGTTCAATGTACTGTTCTGTAAAAGACCGGTATGACTCCACCAACAATGGTAATGTTTCCTTCTGGTGAAGGGTGAAAGGTTTGTCATCCACCTTGAGAAGAAGGGCGTAGCTCTACCTTCCTTTGTGGCACAACTGAGGCCACCTAATGAGCAACCTCAAAAGAGTTGGGGGTGGGCTCTAGGATCCTAAAGGCGATCTTGGAGTCTCATTGGATGGTTGTTGAAGCATCCAAGGATTGTGCAAAGGAGACGGATATCCTAGCGCTGCGCAAGAGCCTTCAGGCAAGAGGTTTCACCCTAGTTCGGCCTTTAAGCGTGCGGTATGCATTATGGTCGTTTAGGAGGTATGCGTTGTATGGTTGGGATACTCGGTCAGAGGATCAAGGATCGCGTTGTGGGTGTTATGCCCTCAATGCTCGGTAAACAGGGCAGTGATGCTCCTTAACTATCTGCGATGCGTGGGGATGACCGATAGTCGTGTTCGAGAGTATCGAGTCGTGTTGGATGTTCGGCTTGATCGGGGAACCTTAGCATCATGAGAAATGAGTGAGATGAAACCTCGGTGACGCGGGAACCTTATGTGTTGGACGAGTGTCGGGTGCGACACGATGAAGTAATGCGTAAGCCAGCTAAGTGTAGCTTAGCGGATGAGACTCGGTAGTGGGTCATACCTTGTCATAGCATGGTAGCACGAGACGTTGGGTCGGTTCAGTGGGCGGATAGTGTAATGATGTAAGGTTGGCCGAGATCATGGGATGATCGAGGCGCCGCACGATTGTTCCGCAAAATCAAAAGGTTGACCGTGACACTTAGCCTCCCGTCTATGCATCACGTTATGGTTCATATGGAAGCTTCGAAATGAAGTCCTGTTCCAAAATGCCACCCCTAACCCAGTGGAAGTCATCTCAAAGATAGAAAACTACATACAGTAGATCACTCGTTGTTCTTCCAGCAATATAGACCCACCTTAAGGTATGATAAAATGGATTCCGCCAGACCCAGGTTGGATAAAGCTTAACGTGGATGGTGTGGCCCTGTCAAGTGGTTATGCAGCAGGCATAGTAGGTGTAGCCCGAAATCATTAACACGAATTTGTAACGTCATTTTGGAAGGCACTTTCTGAGGGGAGTAGTCGCATAGCTGAAGCGGAAGCGATCAAGATGGGACTCCAAGTTGCACTTTGGAACAAATGGGACGAAGTAATCATTGAGTCGGACTCAAAAGAACTCATCGACATCATCCAAGGTCGGACTGAACAAGCTTATTCTGGGATCCACTCCATACTCTAAGATATCCATCATCAAGCTCTCTTTGAGTGTTCAATTCAACTATACTTGTCATAATGAAGCCCAAGGGGCTTTAAATGATAGCATCTCACGTTTTATTCCTTGAATACTTATAACCTGGCAGATCCCCAATTTCAGGGGACTCCTCCCTTTGTACCTGGTTCTTACAAAGCTCAAATAACCAAATAGATATTTCTATTGAAAAACCAAATGCATGGTTTAGGTCCACAAGCAGGACTTCTGGCGTTTGCTTCAATTAGATTTTTCTGTAGTGGAGGGAGATGGAAGGGGCCTTACAGAGACTCGTACGATTACACACGCCTGTTACAAAACTGTGGAGGCACCAAAAGCCTTAAACAAATTCATGCTCAGATCATCACTGGGGGTTATGAGCAGAACCCATTTGTTGCTGCCAAGATTGTAAGCCACTATGTCGAGTACAGTGGCTCGAACATGGTAGATGCAAGGAAAGTGTTTGATTGTGTGTGCGAAAGAGATGTTCTTCTGTGGAATGTGGTCATTCGGGGTTACGCTAATTCGGGTCCTTTTGATGAAGGTGTGAGTATTTATGATCAGATGCGTTCCAGTGGTGTCTTTCCAAACAGATACACATTCCCTTTTGTGCTCAAGGCTTGTGCTGGATTGAAAGGTATAAAGAAAGGTCTGGTCATTCATGGTCATGTTGTGAAGGTTGGGTTGGAGTTGGAGGTGTTTGTAGGGAATGCACTTGTGACATTTTATGCCAAGTGCCAGGAAATCGAAACATCTCGGAAAGTGTTTGATGAAATGCCTCATAGAGACGTTGTGACTTGGAATTCTATGATTTCGAGCTATACCCAGAACGAATGTGCAAACGAAGCTCTCATGCTTCTCCACAAAATGCTGCGAGATGATACCATAAGCGCACCCGACCATGCTACTCTCGTTGGCATTCTTCCTGCTTGTGCCGTGGCTGCCGCCATCCAAGAGGGGCTGTGGATTCATTCTTACATTATAAAGTCGGGCATGCAAATTGACGCTGCTCTAGGGAGTGGCCTTATTGCAATGTATTCAAATTGTGGTCGTTTAGTCACTGCCAGAGACCTTTTCGATAGAATGCCTGAACGAAACATTGTGGTGTGGAATGCAATGATAAGGTGTTATGGAATGCACGGCCATGCTAAAGAGGCACTTAAGATGTTCACGCAAATGGTGGAGAGTAATATAAATCCCGACGGTATCATCTTTTTATGCATGTTGTCCGCTTGTAGTCATGCGGGGATGGTTGATAAGGGCTGGGAAATTTTTAAAAAGATGGAGGACTATGGAGTTGAGAAGGGTGATGAACATTACGCGTGCATGGTGGATCTGTTGGGCCGAGGGGGATGTCTTAATGAGGCAGTTGAGTTTATTAAAACAATGCCCGTGAAGGCAGGGAAGGATGTCTATGGAGCCTTGCTTGGTGCTTGCAGAATACATAATAATATAGAGCTCGCGGAAGAAGTTGCAGAAAAGTTGTTTCTTTTGGATTCCGACCATGCAGGGCGATACATACTTCTAGCTAAAATGTACGAGGATGTGAGGCGGTGGGAGGATGTAGCTAGAGTGAGGAAGGTAATAAAAGAAAAGAAAATCAGGAAGCCGCTTGGATTTAGTGCTGTGGAAGTAGATTGTGTGCTGCACACATTTGGAGTGGAAGACGAGTCGCATCCATTAACGGGGCAGATTTTCGATACATTGGAAAGGTTGGAAAGAGTAATGCAAGAATAGGAGGTGTTAGGTTGATGCCTTGGTGGGGTTACTGGTGATCAATCAAGTAAACACCACTTGCCAAAGAAAGGATAGAAGATTAACTTTCAGGCCCACCCTACTAATTCAATCGGAGGTCAAGCAATAGACAATAACCCCTCCCCCCTCCTTCAAACACAACTTACAACTTTCATCTTCATTACTCCAAAGAGTTATTCTTTTTCAAAATCCCAAAAGGTGTTGAGAGGAATCCTGTTCTAATTAAGGGAGCTAAGGGAATGAAATTTCACCACAATGGTTGTTGTAACATAGGGCTACAAACAATCAATGTCTTTGGACACCTTAGAAAATGTGTAGATTCACAATGGATTATAATTTTATCTAAATTTCTAATAATTATAAAAAACTTGTACCTGATAGATCATTGGTACAACAGATTGTTTGATGTGTTCAGAAGGACAATGATTATTTGTAGCCTGAGTTACGATACTTATTATTAGTCAAGTTAAGGTGAGGCTAAAATGACGATTTCAAAGTCGCTGATCAGGTAGGTAATTGGGGCGATGTTTCAAACATAGTCTGGATCAAAGAGATGGTCTCAAAATAGCAGTGGTTATGGTTTTCTGATTTGCACCAGGACCCTCCTACTAGGGTAGTAATCACCATCAGATGGATGGTCTTGTCCTCACAAGAGAATCTCTATACCATACAACAAATACGTTTTATGAAGCTGGACTTGTACCATCACCGATTGGACTCTCAGATTAGAAACGAGTTTCAGGTCTCATCATAACAATTTACTACCTCCAAGCCATAAGAGATTCGGTGCCATGACTCCTAAGCAACGGCCTGGCTTGTGTAATACTGGGGCTATGGTAAAATATCCAAGCAACCGATATCCTCATTAGCTCGTAAGATTTATCTAAACTTTTCGTTCGTCAGATTCTTGGGTGTTTTCAAGAAATCAGAGGATAATTTAGTAATTTCAAAAAAACGAGATATCTAACAGAAATCGTCTAAATCCAACGAATGGCATTTCTCATCCACCCGCAAAGCTCGAATGCCATTTTCTCTGAAATTCTTCAACAAAAAAATCTAAAAGGAAAAGAAAAGAGGGAGAAAGGACGTTCTGTTCTTCGTCAATCGCCATGGACACCCTAAACGCCTCTGCAACGATCATGTCTTCGTCTTCGCCTCTCTCGATCTTCTCCCCAAAGAGGAATCTCTCAATAAGATCTCTTCGATTTCCAATCGCCTCCAAAAGTACGATCTATTCCTTCTTCTCTCTCTTTCTCTTTTGTTTTTCTCCGTCGATCTGCAGGTTTTCTAACAAATTCTCTATTTTCCGAATCAGATAACGAGAACGAAGCCGATCTCCGATTCGACTCGAATGATGCAAATATCGTCCCTCTTCTGAACAATAGTGTTTCCCTCTCGCCTCTCTCAAAGGTATTTATTTTCCTTTTTAAAAAAAAAAAAAAAAAAAAGAGGTTTCAATTGATGGAATTTGTGAAATTTAGGGTTTGATTTGGATGTTTTGATCTGGTAGGATGCGGCGATGGGTTTAGTTTTGAGTGCAGCAACTGGTAGGGGTTGGACGACAGGTTCTGGGATGGAAGGTCCCTCGGTTCCTGCTGGAGTTACGGAATCGGGCATGGAGAGGATCTCGACCTTCCCGTGGTCCCTCTTTACCAAATCGCCTCGTCGGAGGATGCGTGTCGCCTTCACCTGTAATGTCTGCGGGCAGCGAACCACTCGTGCGATCAATCCCCATGCTTACACCGATGGTACTGTCTTCGTGCAGGTAACAATTGCTTTCATCAATCGACGCCATCATTTGCGTGATCTCTCTCTGGGTATCTAGGTTTTATGATTTCACATTGTTTTGTTCCTGTTTTGTAGTGTTGTGGATGCAATGTATTTCATAAGCTTGTCGATAATCTGAACCTGTTCCACGAGATGAAATGCTACGTGAACCCGAGTTTCAGTTACAGAGATCCTAAACTAGATGTCAGTTTCAAGTATCTGGACATGGGTGATGATAATGACGATGTCTTCCCTATCATATGAAGTGAAAGGAGGGCTTTATTCAGTATGTACATTCCTTGTCGATGTGCTGGAAACTCCATTTAGTTGCTGTGTAAATATATTTTCAATTAATAATTGCTGTTGCATCATGATTAGTAATTCAGCATTTAGTATTTAGTATTTGATTGCTCTATTAGATTGTCTAGGTTGGTTAAGATGTGTTTTGGTGAACACATTTAGCGGCTCTGATTTGTAACTACATTATCTATTAGTGTGTATATAAAATGAAATACGTTGAAATAATGGTTGGCTCATGTTTTGTAAATTGTTGTTTCATGTTTTTTTTCTTAAGGCAATCCATAAGCTGAACCTTTTAAGGGTTAAGATTTCTGCTTTAACCTAGTACAAGACTTGGAGCAAAAACTATAATTATTATCCGTGACTACGTTTGTAGGTTTTACTAAACTGTGATGAAGCTTTGAGAGCTGTAACCCAGGTTCAGGTCTGGCCTTTGTTTTGGACATGGATACTGGTACCTCAATATGCCAACCTGCATAAAAAGAATTTAGTGAATACAGGTGAACTAGTAAATTCTAGGTATTCTTCAGTATATTCGAAATGTTATATGTGAATTGACTTGTGGAAAAGGTAAAGTGAGAAGATAAACTTGAAAAAATTGAGTCTTTGGACATAAAAGTCAAGAACATATGGTGATATTGGCTAATAATTGAAAGGAGTACCTCATTCGGTTTGAATATGGTAGACCAGTTTCCAGTTGCATCTAGCTGGCATGAGTACTCCTTCCAAAAAGCGTGCATATATATTTTTTCCCTTTGCTTGCTTCCCTGGGTACTTGGCAAGAATAATGTACAGCTCTGGGGAGAATATAGGGTGATTGACAGGCCGAGGGATGTGTTCTTTCTGTTTAAATGTTTACCATATTGGCTTTCCTGCTTGGGAAATTTTCCCTGATGGTATTAACTATTAAGTACACAGAGTTATCTATTGTAGGGTATTTGACTCTATGTGGCTATATTTTAGTCCTTTTAAAATGTTTATAGGATTTCAGTATAGTAACTCTTTTTCTGATAGTGTTGCATTATCTCAAAGTAATTTGGAGGGTATCCTGGCGATACTAAGTTTCTAGTTGGAACGAACTTGTATATTTTGGCTGATATGTTGTCAATGCCTTCATAAGTATGTCCTAGACTCCTAGGTGGGGGCCGTGGGGAAGGAAAAAAAAAGGTATGTCCTAGGTGGGATTTCATCTAGGAATTACTTATTAGGGATAAGAAAGTAATTAAAGTGGGAAATAAGTTTTGGTGCTAGAAGATGTTTTGAGGAGCATAGTGGTTTCACTTATTCAATACCTGCTTAGCTAATTTTATCATTGCCAAATGCCAAATATTGTACGGATCAAGAGAGCAAAGAGTAACAATTCACTCAAAACCCTCTTTTATGAAAACATCCAAGGCAATAACTGAAGTCTGTTGGTTGTCCAGTAACTTCCAATTTTTATATCAAGGTTAGAATTTGATCAATTGAGGTCGATTAGATCCACAGTTAATATTTGGGGAACACAAGTGATCGATGAAAGAACCAAATTTCAGGAAACTCGAGAAAGTTCTTGGTGGAGTTAAGGTTAGACGTCTCAGCATGAAATTTGGGTGCTTATTGGTTGAATGGTTAATATCTCGACTCTTGAGAATTTAAGTACTTATACTCTAGTAGGTAACATTTTGGTATTCCATCTAATCTTTTTATAAAGGATTGTCGTGATTTTCTTTCTTTATTTAAGTGGACTCATCAATTAGTGACTGTTTTGGCTCAGATTTGCAAATTTGCCCATTCTTTGCTTATTTCTTTGAAGTTCAATTTTTCATTAGAGTGTAGTGCTTCCTTTGATTGTCTTTTTTTGCTTCAGATTACTTATAATATCAAATGCTCTTCTATGATAACTGAGTTCAACTCATCAATGGGTTGGTTTTCTTTACCTTGGTGAGGAGTGATCGGGGGGGTCTAGTATAAGGAGAGGAGAGCTGGGGTGTTGTCTTGAGGCAATCCATTAAATTGCATATAAAAGGGGTTATATGGAATTGCTTGATCTTGGTCCCCAGTAGATTAGGTAGTCCATTGCAGTGACATCACTATTGTTTTACCTATCCCTTTTACGATAAGTAGTGGAATTAAACTTATGTCTTGGGAGATCTGTACAAGGTAGTCTCCTAATTAATGCCAATATATGTTTCTTTACAACATTAATCAGCATTCGAGTGAATCCAATCTGATTTAATGTGGTAATGCCCCCCCCCCCCCACAAAGAAAGGTTATCGAGTGGAATGTTTTCTTGTTGACTTTTAGAATCCTAGAATTTGAATATTTCCATCATTACTAAAAAAAATGATTAATATTTGATGACATCTCCCTTTTTAAAAACTCAAACAAAAAAAAATAAAAATTGGAAGCATATAATTTGCAGAAAGAGGTGAACGCTAAAAGCTGTTTTTAACAATAGGAAACCAAACTCTGTAAATATTGTAGCGTTCGCATGCTTCCATTTGGGTTTAATATTGTATCCCCCAACCTGTATAAACTATTCTATTCCACTGCCACTGGGGTTGGCCAACTCAGATATGATTAGATTCTTCACTGATGATGAGTGGACTCATAGGCTACGGGGTACTAAAGACTCCACTTAATGAGCTGTTGCTGACCAGATTTGTCAAACATATTAAGCTCTCTTTGGCAGATATCTAATTTTCATATAATTGAAATTTTTCTTTGATATTTATCTACATTTTGTACTTCATAACCAACTCGAAGCCAACCCAATTGTAAGCTAGATGATTGAAGTCAGGGCTTCATTATTTGTTAGAACTTTGAATGGTAGTATTTTCGTTCTTGGACGAAGATGAACTGAGCAGCACATACTTGCCAATATCAGGATGTAATTTTTTAATTGCAGAAACTCCAGATTAAATCCAGAATTTTTACTGCAGGAAATCATGATGGTGAGTTGGGGTATCTCTCTTTCTCTCTCTATATATATATATGTGTGTGTGTGTGTGTGTGTGTGTACTGCCATCTGGAAGTGCCATTGGAACTATGATCTACTGTCTAGTGTGTGAGGGTTATTGCAGTATATTAGGACCCTAAATGCTATTTTTTTTTTAAACAGTGCCTCTTTGAGCACCTCAAATACTCTTGCTATAGGCTACCAAGAAAATTTAAAAAGAAGAAATAAAAACAAAAACAAAATGCCCTTGCTAAATTTGTCTGATAATTTGAGAGGGCACTGAAGGCTCCAAGAGGTGCAATTCACTCAAAAACTGCAACATTCTACAATAATGCTGAAAACCATTATTTATATTGGTAGAAACTAAAAGCTTTTTATTTTATTTTATTGATAGCTAAAGTCAAAATTTAATTTTCACAAATTTTCATTGTTACAACTTTGATGTTCAGCTTTCCGATCCACAACACTAGACCAAGTCTGGTAAGTTGGTTCGACTGAACCAGTTTTATATATTTATTTATACTTTCGTGTTCATTGGCTTTCCTGACTGTTTTCGAATTGAACCCTTCTAAAGCCAAGCCCAACTAGCCTAGCACCACTGGATTGACTATTGGTCGGTCATTGCCGAATCGATTGCCACCATGACCTCCGGAGATTGTGGACCATGAACACATCTTTAAGTGATGCTCCTGGTTGATGTTCTAACCACCAGTTCCTTTGTCTTTTCTATTTTGAGACTATTTTCACTGCCCGTTGTCACTCTTCGGGTTTGGGCTCGAAATATCCATGTGGGATCCGTTCAATAGTGGGGCCCCCTAACATTGCATGTGGACCTCTGTTAATAGGTAATCCTAATCCTCCTCCTCCTCCAGTGGTTTGGCATACATATATTCTCAGCCGCACATCAGCAAATCCATGCCACATCATCTGATTATATCCAATCTAGCCAATGAGATGAAGCTGTAGCAGATAGCCCCTCTCTCCACCCCTCCTCTTTCCCATCCATTATCCAATGATTTCTTCTCTTAACACAAATTCATACCCCACCCTCTTACTCACTTTATTAAAATCCTTCATTTCTCCCCCAACTTTTGATTTCCTCACAAAAGATAGAGCCACAAAAAAAAACCATAAACCAAAATGGCCAGTGTTACCTCTGCGGCCGTTGTCATTCCCTCGTTCGCCGGACTAAAGGCTGGTGCAACCGCCAAAATTAGCACCACTGGTAAGGTGTCGACCTATTTGGCACCGGTAGTCAGTGTTAAGGCTTCTCTCAAGGAGGTGGGGGTAGCCATTGCCGCTACTGCGGCAAGTGCAATGCTTGCTAGCAATGCCATGGCAGTTGAGGTGTTGCTTGGCAGTGATGACGGTTCATTGGCGTTTGTGCCCAACAGCTTCAGCGTAAGCGCAGGAGAGAAGATTGTCTTCAAAAACAATGCGGGGTTTCCCCACAACGTTGTGTTCGATGAGGATGAAATTCCGTCCGGCGTCGACCCCTCAAAAATATCCATGAGTGAGGAAGACCTGCTCAATGGTCCCGGGGAGACATACTCTGTGACCTTGAGCGAAAAAGGTTCATACAGTTTCTATTGTTCGCCTCACCAGGGAGCTGGCATGGTTGGCAAAGTGACCGTTAATTAAGTTATGAAGACTGTTGAGGACTCTCTCATTTTTCTTGAACTACTGTTATATAAGAGAATTATGGGGTATGTTATGTGCATCTGATTTCAATTAGCAATGAATTTAATCTTTCTTAGTTTTGGCTTAATAGCTTTAGCTGCAAGAAAGATAGGGTTTCAAAATACATAAATTCTATAAGGGCATGTTTGGCTGTCCACTTGAAGAAAATTAGTTGGTTAAGTTTTGGGTTTCCACTTCCAGTTCTCATCTCTTTAGGGGGTGTTTTGATGCTGAGTTTAGACACACTATGTGCTAATTTACCCTCCAGGGTTAGTGCAATTGGTTAGCATCCCAGGTTTGTTCCTTGTGGTTGTGTTCAATCCCAACTCCTCGACTTGCCCTGATGTTTGTAGGGAAAATTTCGAGTTGGTCGGTGCAAACACCCAGAGGAGCTATAAGTAAACACTTATTAAATTATTGATTTTTTTAAAAAAAAAGTTGATTTATTTCAAACAAAATTCTAAAATTTTGGATTTAAAATTTTGTGAAATTTCTAAATATTTGGGGATGATTAGAATACTAAAAATCAAAATTTGGCCCAAATCTCATAGTTCAATAGAAATTCCAATATTTTTTTTGTTTGGTTATCATTTATCTAGGTTAGTAGGTTGGTTATGAATTTTTTTTCGTTAGTACACGGGATGGGTCTCTCAACTGGCATACCGAGACTTAAGACTTAGTCTTCTGCCTCCAAAGGGGATACACACTATCACTGGAACAAGCCCATGGTGTGGTAATTTTGTTCCGATTTCATGGTCCCAAACGACTGGACATTAGAGACATTGATAGTTGATACTTAGTCATTTAATAGTCTTTGTGGTTTATACTAACCCACCAAGGCACCAACAGATGTTGTCTATCAAAAAAAAAAAAACTTGTGAGATATTTATAATATTTTAAAGGATAAAGTTTTGAGACCCCTTAGGGCCGGACCATATTCTAAGAGGATGAGATTTCAGGTGGGGCTTATCATGTGAAATGGGACCCGCCTGAAATCCAATGCTCTTAGAGCATGGTCTCGATAATCTCGGCCCTAATGGGGTCTCAATAACGAAGTCCTAATTTAAATATAATTTAAATACAAAGAGAAGCTCTGCTTCACAAAGTTGAGTAGAGCTCCCTCTTTATATTATCTTGGTGGGAATCTTGTAATTATGGTGTATTGTGAAATTGCACTAGCCTTTTTCATTGATTACAAACGTGCCACTGTTGTAGCGTAAAAACAGGAGCTCCGTTTCAACGCCGTAAAACAGAGCTTATCCTCAAAATTTATCTCTGTTTATAAATGTCAAAAACGAAAAGGGGTATTCCTAAATATTGAGAATATAGAGGGGCTATTAAAAAATCCCACTCTTACATTGAAAACAGAAAAGAAGATGGAAAGGAAAGAAAAAGGTGAAAAGGAGAGAAACAGACGAGAGATCAACAGATTCGAAAGCAAGGTAGCCTTTTCATCGGATCGCCTTTGGCTGTCTTTTGATTCTCTTTCTTTATTTTATTGATTTTTTTAAGAAAACAGTACAATTTGGCAAAGAGAAGGGAAACAGGTCTGGAGGGTTTCCACGTGACCGTAACGCCGATGCTAATGTACGCCATATTTCGGATATTCGGGTGAGCGTGCTCCCACACTCCCACTCAGTTGGTCCATGTGACCAAGTTCTAGCCACGATAATCCTGAAGACCTAGTTCTTCAAACCAAGTTACTGAGATACCCTTCCCCGGTTCTTAAATTACCTAAACGGATGTGATTGTATAGACTAAGGCCCAAGAGTTACGGCCCTGTAACTCAGTGGATACCCATTTGGATCCAATTTTCCCTTTGAATTTTTGTGAATGTACTGCCTATAAACGAGGTATGGTCGATCTAGTCGATTCCCATATCTAATTACAAAAAATGGAAACGTAAGATTGGTTCAAGCATATGGAATAAAATGTTTCACAAATTCATTTTCTAATAAATCCTTGTTTGGTTGTGGAGAAAATTTTAAGTGCAAATAGAGTAAATAATATATTTTTTTTAAGGGTTTTACTACAACTCACAAAAAATCTATTCTCTTTTCTCTCAACCCAACAGGGGCTTAATAATTTCACAAATGACTATTTCTCCCAATTCGAAAGTGAATACACCATATCTTATCATAAGGTGATTTTAATTTCAATTGATTAAATAAAGTAAGATTAAATTAGATTCGGGTGAGGTTTATTCTTATCTTTAGTTGTCCTTATCTTAATATAAACCCTATAACTTTCTTAAAAGATGATTTAAGCATTATCAATAAATCTATATTAGGATGACCCTTAACAGTGATTGTTTGGTGAATGGACATATAATGATCCTAATTTAATGATCTATATTTCGGGGTGAAAATGGGCGGGCTTGGGCTTGAATTTTGGTGATTTTTGAATAAACTTGATCCGAAGTCCGACACATTTACAAAGGCTTTGAAGCCCAAACTTGGCCCGATTGCCACCCCTATCCATATTTGGCCAATGGAGATGGCTAGGATCATTCGCTCCACGCTGTGTAGCCACACAAAGCAGAGACACATCACTCGAACGGTCAAGATTGATGAAACAAGCAATCGAACGGAGAGCAAATGAGAAATGTAGAGAGTTCCTCTGACTGAGAAAGACACTGAATAGGGCCTCTTGGCAGTATTTAGTAATGGGCTACATAGATCCCACTCACTCGGGCATTTCTTTCGGGATCAAAACCACGTGCCTTGGTCCCTTTCATACCGAGAAAGCCAAAATTGTATTACTATTATTAGGCTCAGATCCTCTCGAATTCAACTCAACAGAATCTCTCCGGGGTTTGAACCCCTAGAGGTCGCCATGTGTCTCCTTTGACACCCCTTAGCCATGGGTAAGGTTCACCATCCATCCTTGTTTTTTTTTTTAAAAAAATATATATATTTTTAAATTAAAAACTATTTTTAATATTAAAAAAACTCTAAAAACAGTTTTTTTAATTTAAAAAATAATAATTAATAAATAAATAAAACCAAAGATGGGTGGGTGAACCTGAACCATGGTTAAGAGGTGTCAAATGAGACACGTGGCGACCTCTAGGGGTTCAAACCGGAGAGAATCCTGTGCCTAGGGATTCTCTCGAGTTGAGCTCGAGAGAATCCTGTGCCCTATTATTATTATTATGCTAAAAACAAGAGTTCTTATTGGGAGCTGAGGACCCTTAGTGGTGATGTTTCCTTGTTTCGGGCGGTGATTTCGATCCTTATCCCCATAGTTTGACTTTTCTTGTTTCCAGACTAATCTCTTCCAAGCGTTTTTTATTAAATTTAAAAAAAAGGGCAAAGACTAGAGAATTAATCTGATAGAGGACTACATGGCCAGCACAAATAGTAATAAGTGGCCAACACATAAGGCAACAGACTTGACTATTCACAACTCAGACCAACAGCTAGCTGCGATCCAAATCCAACTATACTATAACAAAGTAAGCACGTGAGGAAGTATGCCCTACCCTTTTTTTTTTTTATAAGAGATCTCGAATTCATCTAAACCCATTTGGTTGAATGATTAGATTCAAATCCTAATGGGGAAACTCCAAAATCACAGTTCTTAAATAAATGCTAACCCAGTCACAGAATTTCAAATTCTCATTGTTGTAGGAACAAGTGTCTTTTACCTTAAGAACTGGTGTAAATCATTACTTTTTCCTCTAAAATTTTTGTTATCCCTATTTTTTATTTGATGGAAATGCTATCATGTAAATAACATATGCCCCGTCCTCTTACGCCAATGGTTGGGGTGTGGCCTCCAGATGTGGGAGGTTAGGGGATTGAATAATCCCCTTGGGTATGAGTTGCAAGAACTCTCCTGTCCAATGCTAACCCATAACCACTTAACCAATTCAAGATTACTAACGTAGGTACATGATAACTCCAAGAATTTTTTTTTTAAAAATACCACATGCCCTAAACACATACAAAGTCAAGCCTAAGGTAGCTACTAAGGTGCCATAAGAGTAAGTCATAGGAAGAACCTACACGCTGTTGAAGACCCACAATGAGAGTGGATATATTGAAACATTTAAGGCAAATTAAAATAAGATGGATCACTGTGACGGTATGGTTTAGATCTTGTCCACAAATATACGGGATTCAAGGGTTTTGTTAAAAAGGAAATGGAAGTGATTTAAGACTGATAGAAATGTAAGACACCATTTTTTAACTTTGCTAGCGAGACCCTCTAGGGCCAAGACCACCCCGAGACCCTTCATGATGTGCATGGGATTCAAAAAATATAAACAAGATTGAACAAAAGTTTGAGTTCCGTGCATATCATGCACGGTCTCGGGGTGGTCTCGGCCCTAAGGGGTCTCAGAAGCATTATCCTTTTTTTTTTTTACCTCACATGCTTTCTCGTGAGGGGTCCTGGGATGAGAGGGAAGTTTCCGGGATCCCATTTGGTCTGGCCCTCGCCAGACCAAAACCGGCCCCACTTTAACTGTCCTTTTGAACTCAGGTTATTAAATTTTAACTCCTATAGTTAATTTTTTTTAAAATATGAGGCTGCATGATTCAACCCCAAGGGTTATTGAACCTTAACCACAGTTAAGGGATGCAAGGAGGGTTGCGTGTTGACCAGTGCGACGGAGGCCAGACTGATTTGTTCTAGTGAAGGCCAGACGAATCCATTCGTCTGTGTTCTTCCTTATGGCTTGAGTATTTGAAGGCTTGGATTTCCCGTCAAATTGTTTACAACTGTTGAATTCATACAAAGATTTGATCCTGACATTTAAACCCTCACGCCACAGGGAATAACCCTGGAAAGAACACATGCGATTTGCTTTCCCAGGATGTCACTTACTAAATGATACCATACCGTAGACTAAAAACACAAGAAATAACCTTCGTTGTCACTTGTTAACATCAACACGAAATAAATTTAATTTTTCCCATTTTACCAGTTTGGGCCTCTAATTTGTATTATTTTCAGACTTAGCAAGCACGCAACCATCGAAAGAAAGATAAAGCTATTTTAAAAATAAATAAACAGGGAGATCGCGGTAATTTTCAGGAGATAATTTTTTTTAATTTTTAGAGAGAGTCTATCGTATCATTGCCTAGGTGGACCACTGGGAGTGGAAGACATGAGAAAGCAGAACGTTCCGTTTCTGTATCATTATATTTCCTATATTTCAACGGACCCTCTTTTTTCCCGCAGATCAAGACTTTGTAGTTTGTATATTCAACCTAAGGCTGTCAATGAGCCAAGACACATTCGTCTCGTAGCTTAAGTTGGGTTTTTGAGCCCGTTGAGCCAAGCTAAAAGATTGAGCTTGTTTGTTAATCAAGCTGAACACCATTAACTAATGGCTCGACACAGTTTGATTAATTTTACTGTACTACTCTAATAATATTAGTTTTCTCATAAAAATTCAAGAAACTTAAATATAGTTTTTTATTAAAGTAAAAGTTAAAATTTATAGATTCATGTTTTATACTCATGAAAATAATTATATTTAGTTCGTAAGTGTTTTTTTTTTTTTTTGGGATTAGGGAGAATTTGATGAGCCATGTTTAACTCTTAGGATTTTGATTTGATTTTTTTAAAAATCAAAATTAAGATAAACAAGCTTAAATAATAGTGCAAGCTCATGAGCTGGCTTGAGCTCGATTATGTATAAAAAGGGGTGGTTATTGAACAAAATGTTCTTGAACTAGTCGGGTTCGGCTTGTTAAGAGCTCGAGTATCGTTCGTTTATTTAGTAAGCTTGAGTTTAACACGATTTTCGAACTCGTTTAGTAAATGAGCTGAGCTTGACCACACCCCTGTTCAACTCAGTAAAAGCTGGGTTCGGCAATATATACATATTAATCTACTAAAATTTTTAAAATATATTTATTTCATTTAAATATTAAAATTGAGTTTATCTATTATATACTAAGTAAAAATTAATAATTAATAGCATATAATGTATTTTATATGACAAGAATACCTTTTATATAATTATAATTTTATAGTAAAATTTTAGTTAACCACGTGATTTCTTTGCCTAGGATAATAAAGTGAATTTTTGACCTAATATTAATAGCTATATCCAATAAAATAAGCTACTCGTGAACCACTCGAGTTTGACTAGTAAAACTCGAGCTTGATTATTTAATAAACAAACTAAGTTTGAGCTCGTTTAATAAATGAACAAGTATCACTCCTATCTATAACTAAAGCTAGCATTGGAGGGCTCAAAATCAACGGCTTGAGCCAGCATATATATGTCAAGAGCCGACTTGAACAGCAACCGGCTAGGCTCGGCTCAACTCAACTTGGCTCGTTTACACCCCCCTAAATTACAAGTTACAACGACAGCAGTTGAATGAATCTCATGGCTTCTCAAAACAATGCGCGCACCATGAGCGCATGTTAGTACCCCTTATCAAGTTGGGTAACTTTTCCATTTTTTCAACGGCACTCCTGTAATATGGACGCTTGTGGGTGAGGAATGAGGAGGATTCGTAGGGTAAAAATCGTCAACTCCTCGATAAATCCCTTTATTTAACCCCACTTTCCTCTTTCATTCATCTCTCTCTCTCTCTCTCTCTCTCCGTCATGGTTTCTTTCGCTCTCTTCTGTACGGCCGGCCTCATCGCCGGCGGCCTCTACTGGTTCGTCTGCATCCTCGGCTCAGCCGAACAGAAGGGCAAACGGGCCGTCGATCTCTCAGGCGGTTCGATCTCCCGCGAGAAAGTCGAAGACAAGTACCAACAGTACTGGTCCTTCTTTCGCCGCCCTAAGGAGATCGAGACCGCCGAGAAAGTACCGGACTTCGTTGACACCTTCTACAACCTCGTCACAGACATCTACGAGTGGGGTTGGGGTCAGTCCTTCCACTTCTCTCCTTCAATCCCCGGGAAATCCCATAAGGACGCGACCCGTCTCCACGAAGAGATGGCCGTCGATCTGATCGACGTCAAGCCCGGAGATCGCATCATCGACGTCGGTTGCGGCGTCGGCGGGCCGATGCGTGCCATCGCTGCTCATTCTCGGGCCAATGTGGTCGGAATCACCATCAACGAGTACCAAGTCAAGCGCGCTACTATGCACAACAAGAAAGCCGGTTTAGATTCTCTGTGCGAGGTCGTGTGTGGAAACTTCCTTGAAATGCCATTCCCGGACAACACCTTCGACGGAGCTTACTCGATCGAAGCTACGTGTCACGCTCCGAAGCTGGAGGAGGTATATGCAGAGATCTACAGGGTATTGAAGCCTGGATCTATGTACGTCTCGTACGAGTGGGTGACGACGGACAAGTACAGGGGTGAAGATCCTGAGCATGTGGATATTATACAGGGAATCGAGAGAGGAGACGCGTTGCCCGGGCTGAGGAGTTACGACGAGATTGCGGAGACTGCGAGGAAAGTAGGGTTTGAGGTGGTGAGAGAGAAGGATCTAGCGAAGCCTCCGGCGAACCCCTGGTGGCAGAGGTTGAAAATGGGGAGGATTGCCTACTGGAGGAACCATATACTAGTTACGGTGCTTTCGTGGGTAGGGATTGCTCCCAAGGGTGTTGTTGATGTTCATGAGATGCTGTTCAAGACTGCTGATTTTCTCACTAGGGGCGGAGATTCTGGGATTTTTTCTCCGATGCACATGATCCTCTGCAGAAAACCAGAGTCGCCGTCTTCTTCTTAGAATCTTATATTATTGTAGGCGATGATAATGGAGGTACCACTCATGTTCTCTATTTCCATTTTTTAGGTTTCTTAATTTATTTTTAAGTCTTTTGTTTCTCTGCTATTTTAATGTATGGTGGTGTTGTGGTGGGGATTGATTTGTGGAGAAGGGTTGGAATTAGTATTAGTTTTATTTCTTTTGGTATTTGTGTTGGGAGAGAAATTTGACTATCTGTGACCATATCCAGCTCTAGCTCTAGAAGAAGATGAGGAAATCAGAAAAGCTCTTCTGCTCTGCTCGCTCTATATGTATCTGCTTTGGATGTTACGCCATTATTTATATTTCTGTTTTTCGTAGGTTTCTCCGTGAGTGGTGCTAACTGTTTGAATTTTGAAATGCTGCTTTGAATGCCAATGCTGGAAAATTGCTGTATTGGATGAATGTATACTTTTTGTTTGCATAATGCGGGGTTGCACCAATTATAGTGCAATGGCCCGGGCTTTCGCTGTACCCAGCCCGATTAAATGGTTGAGTGGGCTTGGGCCTAGAACCTACACAATTCTTATAACGAGGACGTCACAAGATTTATACGATTTTTTATGTATTAGGTCCCCATACAAAGGCAATCAAACGGCCTGTAGCAAAGATTACAAGGAGGGATTTATAGTTTCAATTTTACTAGGTAGAAGAAGCCCGACTTGGAAACCGTTTTTCAAATTCCATAAAAATAGAGGTTTACTCCAAAATTCCAATGGAGTTAGGAACAGTTTTTCAAAACTTATATTTGCTGTTTTCCAAAGGGTTGCCGGTTGAGTCATGTTGGCATAATGTATGACGCAGCCAGCTATTTGGGTCAGCTAAACATATAAAGATGAAACATGTACTGGAGTAATGGTCCTCATGTGCGTGCCTTGGAAGGATGCGTGAGAGAGGTGGAGGGCGGGTGGGTCTTTCTTTGTATTAAGTGTACAGACATCTTTGTTTGGTCGGCCATTTTGGAGTTGAGCCTCCTCTTTAGTGATGGCTTTTGTTGGCTGCGTAATGGATAATGCTTCATAGCCCACCCCCTCCTGTGGGCGCTCAAAAACCCCCACCACGGCCAAATTTAACAAGGGTTTATAAACCCCACTGCAAGATTTTAGAAATGCTTGGTGATGGGGGATTTTTTTGAGATCACCTAAAGGGCGGACGGAGGGTGTACTAAACCCTTCGCCCTTCGAGGCAAGGACCAGTCCCTTGGGCACAGGGATCAAACTCGGGATGCTAGCCAAATCTATTTATGTATATGATAAACTACTAATCCTTGTTTAGGGTTAAGTTAGTTAATTGGTAGGCATATCAACAGCCTCTTTCGCAAAACCAAATTCACCCCATGGGTGAGGGGGATACACTCCAATTAGGGCTAGAGCAATCATTGATGCGATGGTTGAGACAAGTTAATTGAGTTGTGTCCACTTAATTATCCCCATTTCAAATGCATGTGCCTGTTACCACAGGGAAGATAACAGTGAGAAGATAAAGATGGAAAGGGGAACATAATAAGCCCTGTGACTGTGAGAAGGCACATGAGCTGTCTAGTGCTGGGGCTTGGCTGGCTCTCCTAGTTTTCCGTGTTTTATTCTTAAACGGATACCTGTGATTTTCAAAGGCCCGTCTATATAGTATGTGCCAGCTATTTGGGATCTTTCACCATGTGCCCTCTTTGTCCTCTCTTCCCTTTCTTTTTATTATTTATGTTAGGATAAAGCTTCTGAGAGCCCCATAGGGCCGAGACCACCGAAACCATGTTTTAAGAGCATGGGATTTCAGGTGGGGCCTACCATGTGAAATGGGCCCCACCTGAAATCCAATGCTCTTAGAGCATGGTCTCCGTGGTCTTGGCCCTAATGGGGTCTCAGTAGTAAAGCCCTTTATCTTATTAGAACAATTCCTTTTTATTATTTATCTTTCTAGAACAACTACATGTATATGTACTAAAGAGTTCAATAAATAACGAAAAGATACTCTATTTTTGAATCAAATTCTGAAATCACATGTAACATAGCTCTTATTCAGACCTAGATATCATGAGGAGAGAGAGAGAGTAGATCCTCACAATAGGGGGCCCATATGGGAAGTTAGGATCCACCCACCAAATCCATGTAGTCTCGGGCCCACTCCTGATTATAATTTGCAATGGATACAAATATGAATTAAAAATTTTAATCGTGTTTAATCAATGCCTTTTCTCGCTTCTTTTCTCTTATAGGATATTTAGATTAAATAATCAATTTTTCCAAGCAAGTAAAGAAAACATATGTATATTAGCAGTTGATATTTAATGTTCAGTAATTATACAGCCATGTTATTATCTTGGAATAATTTATGGGCTAAATAACATTAACCATTCGAGGCCTAAGCAATTGATTTGGTCCAGGTCCAATTTTTCAAGTCCAATGGACTCGTTTACTATAAGTCAGTATAGCACAAGCCCAAACCATCAATATTTGTGTTCATTTGGCGAGAAAGTGAGGGAAAGCAAAATAAAAGTGTGGTTTTCTTTTTGTTGGAAGGTATCAAGTAACACACGTTAAACACATGCACACAATCACACACGCACAAAGTCAAACCCATGGTTACCACTAAGGTGAGTTTGCTTGCACTTTTTTGGGGTTGAAATCTCAAGTCTCGATGTAAGTAATATGTGACTTCACTTGATTTTTTTTGGTTGAAATGATATCATGTAACTAACACACACACACTCTCTAAACACATTAACACACACTGCTAGACCTAAGGTAGTCGCTAAGGTGCCATAAGGGGTAAGTCCAAGCAACCACTCCAAAAGGGTCTGTCTTAAGGAGGGTTGATGGACTTCACTTGATCATGTTGGCGTTTTATTTAGCTTTCCCTTTCAAAGAACGAAGGTAAGCTATTGTAACTAGTACGGGGCTTTCGATGGGTAATGCTAGCCACGAGCCAGGCTTAGGTAATACTATTTGGCCTGTGAATCATGCCCAATCTTGGATCTAGCAAATAGATATGGGGCTGGGCTCTTTTGAAGTTTGAGTTGGGCTCCGGATAGTCCGGAGCGAAACCAAGGTACATATATCTATTGAGCCGGCTGCAGGCTTGTCTTTAAGTTTCTACTGTGCACTTGAGGTCTCTGATGCGGACCTGGGCTGTACTAAATGTTGATAAATAATGGTTTTGAGTTTCATAGACCGTACCCAGTGTCATGGTCTAAGAGATGGCATAGTATCAGAGCATGACAATGTGCCAGTGTGACCCTAGGGCAAGCAATGCCTGTGTCATGTTTAATAATGGGAAATGCATTATGCAAAGCATATGAGCAAAGTGGAGGCTGGTGGCATGGAGTTGGGATTATTAAAGGAGGCACAAAGGTGTCTCAATGTTGGGTAAGAGGTACCATGGATTGGGTGAGGGCCCATGATGTTTGGTGGGGTGGGCATTTTCCGACACATAGCGGGTGAACCCAATAAGGCCCACATGGCAATGTTGGGGTGAGTCCAATTATTTTAAAGCACAAGTCATTATGTGTTGAATATTACAGATGGCTTGCAGAGAGAATTGAGATATTAATTCAAAAATGTTAGTATGAGTGTACAAGCAGTATCGAAAATGTGAGAAAGGATTAGCATCCACCTTGAAAGGATGGGTCAGCTTTAGCTCACCTTTTTGTCACACATATTGGACCACCTAGTGAGCAATTCCAAAAGGAGATTAGGAGTGAACCTCAGGATCTTAAAGGTGATCTTACAGTTTTCCTGGATGGTTTGTACCACGGATGAAGCAAAGGAAGCAACTTTTCAGCACTGCGGAAAGCCTCTGTGACATACTTTGGTGGCATACAGATGCACATGTGAGTCTGTGACCGTCACACTAGACCGGGTGCATGTGGGTGCTTCATCTCATCTGCCCACGTTGAATGGTCTAGATAAATTAGATGAACCAAGATTAGATACACAAAGTTATGGATGTCTAGATCAATTTTCCCCCCAATTGGCCAAAAAATTTATTTTTTTCACAGAATTTCTAGAACAAAAGTATTAGCAGCAAATGGGCCCAAGCCCAACTTCATTTTTGTAAGAGCCTGAGAGTGGAAGATCAGCCCCATGTGAGACCAAATTTCGTTGGATCATTTGTACCGGTCACCCACATTCTTTGTAACGAAAGGAAGGAAAGAAAATGAAGGAAAAGAAATAAGAATGGACTACCCAAAATACCCCCTTATGTGGATAATATGAACCACAAACCCAACGAGTGGACATGATCTTTTGAGAACCTTGGGTCTTCTCCATAAGACTCCCATTTCCTCTCTCTGCATCTTTGGCCTCAATTCCAATCACTCCCACCTTTCAGCTACTCAACATTTCTACTCATTATCCCTTTCTCTTCTTCCCAACTTTCATGGCTACAATCACAAACCTCTTATCTAGACCACCTTCTTCTCTTTCAACTTTCATGGCTACAATCACAAGCATCCCCCCCCCCCCACATTTAATACAGTTAGGCCACAACCCTAGTTAGCTGTGTTATGTTCATGAATTAGTGGGTCGGAGAGCCTAGCATTTGAAGATAGGCAAACGGTGGACATATCAACCGCCCAACCACAATTCATGCCAATGGATTCCCGACCACCCGCATGTGATTTACACATTGTCACTGACACAAGCAAGCATGTGTCTTTGCTATCTAAATTACAATATATTTACTTTATGAGAGTGGTTCATTTATAAGGTTAGGACTGGAGGAGATTTTTTCAAACTTGCTAGCTATGTAGCAACACCATAACTAAATAGGAACTCAAGTAGGTTAAGAGAACTGCAGCGTGTATCACAAAGACAGTTTGGATTGTCTAGCGCGCAGCCGTTGACAATTTTTGTTCTAACTTCAAACTACCAAAGAGAATGAAGGTTGAAAAGCGCTCGCCAACTCCAATGGCCCCACCTATTCTTCATTCCTTTTTATAATTTTCGCTTCAGAGTCTCCAAAGAATGTACAAGGCCTCTAAGACTTCGGATTCTCTCATGTTATAACCGGTAGATGTGACTTGGGATTCTCTCACGTAACCAGTCTCAAAGAGTTGTTATAACTCTGGAAAGAACATCAGTCCTGGCCGTAGTGTACTGTTAACGTGCCGTTAGTATTTGATGGTAACATGGATGAAAAAGGAAAACATATTCTCTCCAAGTTAAGGTTAGAACTTATAACGGTGTCAAAGAAACCGGTTATAACCGGAGAGAATCTCAAGTTGACATATGCCATCTCCAGGTTGTAACCGGTCTCAAAACCTGAGAGAATCTCAAGTCCCAGTAATCAGTTACCCAATTATTGTTTGCCGCGAAAATGGGTAATAGAAAAGAAAAAATGGGTAATATCTATATATATATATATAGATATTTGGTTTCCCTTGTTCAATTCTTGGTTGCCTTCTTTCAAATATCCTCTTCTATTTTCTGTTACACCTATTTTCTCGGCAAACAAACAGGGGATTATGGAATCTTACGATAACACTCGAACAAGGACTTTGCTACTAAGACCCTCTTCGGCCGAGACCATGTTCTAAAAGCACAAAATTTTAGGTGGCCGGGGCCCATTTCACATGGTGGGCTAAACATGAAATCTCCTGCTCTTAGAGCACGGTATCGGTGGCATCATTCCTTTCATTCCTGCGCAACAATCGGCATTGCATGTGAAGAGTCGGTGGAGGGAGGCCCCATTTCTATAAACAAACTCAAAAGCATTTTTATATTAACCAAGCTCATGATTAGTTTATTACAATTCTTTGGTAGTCATGAATGTCAAGGTCCTTAAGGCCACGACACATGGGGAAAGTGACCCATTACTATATAAGATTCAAGGGCACAGGAGCTTTGATCCAGAGAGAGAGAAAGATAATCAGAAAGACTTTAGAAAAATGGAGTTGAAGCTTGTAGGAGATAAGGCACATCCGAAGAGGGATTGTTGGCTTTCTAGAGCTCGAAACCAGAAGGCTATGAGGTGCAATTCAGTGGAAGCCATTGCACAAGTGAATGGTGGGGGTGTTGTTTCTCGCGGCAACGAAGACGGTGTGGTGCAGATGAAGATTGTGGTGAGGAAGCAAGATCTGAAGCACATGCTGGCAATGATGGGAGGTGCCAAGAATGGTGGCCATCAAGCTCATTCACTCTTAGAACAGCGAATAAATTTCATGAGGACGAGACTTCATAGGAGAGCTGATCTTGTGAAGGGATTGGGAAGGCGTCGCAGTACTCCTTGGAGGCCTGCCCTTCAGAGCATTCCTGAGGAGCTATGAATTTTAATCATCCCCTTCTCCTTTTGCAGTAAATTAACATGTTCTCATTGTATATCGAATTCACAATTTATCTTGCTTTTGTTTTCTACTACTTAGCTTACTATAACATTTGTTTCTCCTTCCCTATAAACTCCATGTTTCTCCTAATTCCCACTTATTAGAGATTAATTTTTAGTCTGCTTTTGAAACGTTGCTCCTTACACTATGGTAATAGCATGTTTGTACTTACGGGAAAAGATATGGACAATTTTAGAATACACTTTTTGTATTCAAAATAGCAAGATTGTCACCGACATAATGTAAAAAGGAAGCTCCCCTTCAACACCATGAAACAGAGCTCCGGTTTGTATTTAAATTGTTCCTTCTATTTAAAAATATTTGGAATGCTAGCCCTAATCTCACTAAAACCCTTACTTTCACCCTCCTGGGTTCAAGTGCAAGAGAGAAACTTTCCTGAAAGTATGGCAAGTTGCTCCCCTATTTACTCACTTTTTTTAATTTTTTATTTTATAGAAGGCATCATTTATGTCATGTTATTAGTTTGAATTAGTGGATTTGTAATTGATGAGTAGACCTCCAGTCACTCTATCACATTCAGTTGGCACATTAATCAAACGGTCTGGATCGTCCCAATTACAAACTAGAAATAAACTTTTCTTGGATCTGCTTGACTAATGAGATCTCTAATGTGGCCTACCATCATTCAGTTTGCCCCACTCCTAAAGGATAAAATTCATAAAATACCTAAGTGTTGTGAAGACGAGCAGAACTTCATTGTTATGACAACGGATGAGAGACACGTATTCATCTTGAGTGCGTACTCATTGTCCCCACGACAACGAACTCGCTGTCCTCAAGATAACGAATTCACTATCCTCCAAATAACGAACTCGTGTTTTAGCCAACAACGAGACCGACTCGCAGGACGAAATAATCAGGAGACGATCACTTGCCTCTTTTGTTAGGTGAAAAACATTGTCTTAACATTTAATGCATTTAATGTTGGTCATTTCAGCATGTTTTTGACCTCAAACTGACCTTATTAATAGTAGGTTCACACGTGTGACATGTAAGACTTAAGATCTGTTTGACATATTTGGTAATGAGTGTAAGGCAAGTGGCATGATCATTTATGGGCATCCAAAGCTAAACCTATAAATACCCCAAGAGATCCAGTGCATAAGGATCACGAAATTTCATATTTCTTACTCATATTACTTCAATCTTTTTACTGTATATCATCTTCTACATATCCTGACTTTGGCATCAGAGTGTGTTACAGAGTGCACACCCTTCTCTTCTACCGGAGCTTTGTTATCTTCCTTTTACCAATAAACCAGACTTTGAAGGAGCAGATGACACATGGATATTGGACATATATGCCCTCAAAAGCCAATAAGAGACTTTTCTATATTGACTAGACAAGCATCACATTCACACAACCAATTATAAAGGGTATTTATATCAATTACTATCTCATATGATAATGATATAAAGTTCCTTAGGTAACATTGTAGGAAAATCATGCAAAGGTTGCGAGGAGATATGATTTTCCGGTTCCTTGTAAACCTAATATTGTTCGAAGCCTCTAGAGTACTGGTTGGGCGCCGTACTTCATCATGACTTGCACATGTGTAGTTTTATGAGATAGTGTGATGAATCTCATTTACAGAGAGTGGTGACTCACTAACATATGAGTATATGTAGCAAGTACATAATACTGAATGGGGTCACTAGTGGATACCCTATGTAATACACTGTCAGATTGTATTAGGGTTATCCATTTGACAAATTGTCCTTAGACCTGAGAGGTTAATATCTTCTCAGACATCTGTCTATATGGTTTTGATGTGTCAATCGGTAATGTCCAATACACAGGAATAACTCCGGGTACGTTGGGTCATGTACACAATGTTTGGAGAAGTGTGTAAACGCTCAATAAGTAATCCACAACTCCTTAATTGGAGATAATGATATCAAGGTGATACTTGTTGAACTGAACTGTTAAATCCAGTACTGGTGCTTTTCGGTAAAATGATTTTTATCGAAGTTGATATTTTTAATATGGAAAAGTATATATAAATATATATATGTCAGTTCTTTTCTAATGTTTCTTCAAAAGTGTTTTGGAGGTTCAGTTCAATGAAAAAGTAATAATGAGAAAGGGTTCTATTCATAAGCTAGGGACAAAGACAGTGGAATTGTTCCAATCTCGGAAGCTTACAAGTGATATCGGAATGTGAAATGATTTATTTGTAAATATATTGTGAGATTGTACTTACAAGCAATTCTCTAATTTCTGGAGGTTAATCACATTGTGTTAATGGACATTAATTGTGATTGGTGGAAGTCCAGAGATATAGATAAAATACTATAATCCTAATGGAGTGTAGGAAAGGTGTTTCCTAGTAACAATGCTTTAACCAAAAATGTTGAGTACTTGGTCCCACAACCGGAAATAGGAGATCCCTTTAGATCATTCACATAAGGACCTTCTTAAAGTATTTAATTTAATAATTTATTAAATTAATTAATTTCTCTAAGTAATCATTATATGGTATAGTGAAGCTCTAAAAGGTAGAATCACATTAGATGTGAAAAACCAAATGGGTAGGACTCATTGAAAATTATTATAAAAGAATAATTCAAGTGACCAATAGGGGTTTAGAACCCTTAGGGGCGTGTGGGGTGGGACCCACCTAGGGTGGGACGCCCACTTCATGGAGGAAATAATAATTGTTATTATTTATTTAATTAGTTTCTAAATAACTAATATCCTTATTGGATAAGTTTAGTTAGTTAGTTAGTTAGAGTTAGTTACTTATTAAAGATTCCTTATTGGATAAGGATTCTATTAGTTTCTTGTTAATCAAGGAATCCTAATTAGATTGTGATAAGGACAAGATTAGTTGGACATTAATGGATAAAATTAGTTTCTATTTTGACTATTCCTAATTGGATTAGGAGAAATCAAGAATTAGAAACAAATTGAAGAATTCTAATTGGATTAAAAATTGGACTCTTAAGTTGCAAGCAACCCAAACTCTTCTATATATAGAGGTGGACGTCCAAGGCTTGGGATACAATAAAATTTCCAGAATTTTATTTTCCCCTCTCCTCAATCTCACGCCCTCCTACTCCTCTCTCTTTGAGGTGTACGGTCAGCCCTCTTCTCTCCCTTTCCTATTCTCTTGAGTTCTAAGTTTTGAATAATCAAGAAGAAGAAGATCAAGGATCTTGATCATCAAGAAAGGTTATTGATAATAAAGATTGGATCTTTATTTCAAGATCCTAGAGCTGGAAATTTGAAAGGGCCATTAGCTTCCATTAGAGAAAACTTTAAAGGAAAAAGAAGGTTCGTGTAAATCGACAGGAGACTTGACACTTCTGAAGTTTTGCGAGTACTATTCTAATGTGGATTTGACCTAACAATTTCAAAGTCGCAAAGGTGAATGTTATTCTAACCTTCATTGAATAAAATCAATTAGAATCTTAGTCAGATCTTGGGATTCGATGTATGCCCCCCAAGAACTGTGTTTCTAAAAATAAAAAATAAAAAGGCATACTTTCAATGGACACCCAATAAAATTCCCACACAGATTGCTTTGATAAAAATATCAATGAATTGTGAGTCTTGATCTGTCCAATTGGAGATTGAACTCTCCCAAGTTCGATTGCACTGAAAAAACTCTTTTAAATCTGGTTGAGTAGTTTTTAACATTTGGATTAAGATTTTTTTTTTTCCTAAAAACAAAGGTTAAATGGTTTAACCAAAGAATTAGTGAATCTTGACCACATGTAACGGTGGTTAAAAGGGACATGTGTTAACCAGTGGGTGCGATTGATTAATATTACCTGGTTTGTTTGTTCACTCGGTTCGAATTCAGGTTCTACACTCTAGAGTGAACCATGTTTGCTAGGAGTAGGATGAGTTCACAAACCCGGAAGAAAAAATCATTGTACCCAAAATATAAATTCATTGAACCTAAAGAAAAATATCAAGAAACTTGAATAGAAAAATGGGTGAACCAAGCTCGCTTGGAAGAATAATGAGGTTCACTCGATTTCAAGAACCAAAGCGAACCAAACCGCGAATTGGTTCGGATTCGCTTCGGTTCACTATGGTTAATAGCAAACTTGGTAACCTTTCATTGAACTCTTTAGTCTCTTGGCAATTGACTAGGATCCCAACTCATGAATGGTATGGTAACCTTTCCGGTCACAGTAGGTTGGCATGGTAGGAATGCATTCCTACCATGACGCAGTTTTTACATGTGATGAGGTTCTCCTGTTGACTTGGGATCCTCGTGGCCAGGCGCCACTTACCCTGGGACACGTGGTAGAAATGGACTCCCTTTGCATTTTTTTTGGGTAGGCGAATATGGATAGGCTACAACCCCAGTTAGGGTTGGTTAGAAGCGAGCTATATCAACCCCCCACACCATCACTCAAAGGGGGGTATGGAACGCAGGCCACAAGTGGGGAGATACACACTTGGCACAAGCCAGACGGTGTTGGTGTTGCTCCTAAAAATAAAAATTGCAATGGGCTATCACTCATGAGAAAAGTCTAATATGTACATAGTAAGGAGTGGGGAGATGTGGACTGAGGCATTGTTCATGTGGGGTTGAATTGCGGACCAGGCCCAGCCCAGGAAAAATCGAGCACTAGTCCGAGCTCATCAATCTATAAGAGCGGAAAAGTGTCATGTGGTTCCAACTTCCAACCTTGTTTGAGGTAGGTATTTGGAAACGAGTTTAAGTTGTTAGGCAAGAGACCATTACATATGACTTTTGCAAGAGTAAACTCACATGAGACCATTACATAGAACTAGTGCACGAGTAAACCAAGTTCTTGTGTGAGTTTGAAACTCACCTCTAGTGTGACAAATCCTAGACGCCCAAAGGCCACCAAAGGTGCCCCCTCCCCCGGTTAATTTATTCTAGGTTAGCGAACGACTGTATATCTCAACCATCGCACTCCTCCTCCGGACTTGATCTTGGATCAAACAAGTAGTGGGGACTATACACACCACCAATGGGGCAAGCTTTGCTCCCCCAATTAACCCTATGTTGAGGTGTGCATATATATGGCTGAGTATCTATAAACCTATAAGCAAGTAATTCTCGAATGCTCGTGCAGGTAACCGAGGTTTATCCCATCATTCGGACAAGTGTGCTGGCCACTAAGCTCCTGATTTGTTTGACATCTTCAGTTGTGACAATCCATCCCTCTAAATTCAATGCTTTTTTTCTTCTCCAGGACTCGGGCTGGTGGTATGACTGAATTTTTGAAACCTTTAATTTGATGGCCGGGCTAGGGCATTGCCTTGTCCGGCCCGACCCTCCACATGCTCTATTACACCATTATGTATATGTAGGGTATTGGATATTATCTATATAAGATTTATATTATATATATATATATAAAGAGAGAGAGAGAGAGAGAGAGAATAGCATTCCAATGAGTCATGCTCATTGAAGCTTGTAATGAACGATCCTTAATAAGGTGACATGTGGTAACTGGTAAGTTGTTTCGGAATTTGACCGTTTGATGTCAAGACGGGTTGCTCGAGTGACACATGGTAAAAAATTAGCCCGATCGAATATTTATAAACCATCCGATCAAAGAAGGGAAGATCAGTCATTTCTATGTCCTAAGTAGAGTCTAGTGAATCCTAAGAGGTTAATGCTAAAAACTAGGGCTTAATCAAAGGGTTTAAACATGTCAGATCGGACAAATATTTTTGACACATGACTCCAATGGACCCAACTTGACATCCAACAGTTAAATTTTAAAAATAATGTCACGTGTCATCTTTCTAGAGAGACCGCTCATTACAAGCTTTAATGGGCATGACTCATTAGTATCATTCCCTATATATATATATATATATATTAACACTCTAATATTATGCCTTATGTTAGTTGGGTAATGCTATCAACATTCTCTTTAAGACACTCTTTTTGATTGAAGAGGGTGTTAGTTCAAAACATGTGTCTTTTTGTTAATGGAAGACACCAACACATCTTTGCTTAGAAGATAGTGAGTTTAAAAGGAAGTTGAGCTAGCATTACTCTAGTTAGTATTGTGTCAAAAAGCTTTTATGTTAGTATTATACTAATTTAGATATATACTAATGTTATGCCTTATGGTAACACTGTATCATAATTAGATATATGTTAGTACTGTTTCAAAATATATTAATGAAATTAGCACTATGACATGTGTTAAAACTCTAATAAGATCTATATTATATCCATATATGATCTATATGCCTTATGTTAGTTAGTATTGTGTCTTAATTAAATACATGGTAAGAAAAATTCGATAGTTTAAACACATAACATATAGAGTATATTATATTAGTTTTAAATTTAAGAAAAAAAATTCTACTTTGCGACCGAAAAAAAAGTAAAGAATAATTCTATCGTGCTACTCTTTGTATTGTTGCATCGTTCGTCCTAAGAGTGGATAAAGAAGGTTGATTTCAGGTTTGCATCCGGTGGCGATATATGTAAAAATATTTACTCTTCTTTTAGGTTTGCGTCCTACCTTAACCCTTGAGGTAGGGCTTGGGCCAGACCCTTAGAGCGATGGAGCACCGATCCAAACAACCTTTTGACAGTCCCAAGTAGGGCCCTACCATGTTTCTTTTTTAGAGGATTGTGCCTCGAGACAAGGTCGAAATCCTGAGGGTTCATGGGTCGCATCCTGCGAGGTACAGCTACTAAAAGAAGATAAAATTTAAAAGAACTAATTGTGGGAACAAACCCTTAAAAAGATACTAATAGCATTTGTATTTTTGAGATTGATCTGTATTAATTTAGTTGCTTCTTGGATCAAACGCTTCATTTAACAGCAAACCACAGTCCAGAAACAATGGAAAATTACCGAAACAAGAAGTATTGAGTATGAGCATATATCCGTATGCACGAATCGCAGATATATATCCAAAGATGCATGCCAAATTACAAAATTTTCAGATTTATTCAATTAACTTGCACCATTTCCCTAAAGGATAACATCATCACTTTGGGTCTTCAATTGAAGAGGCCTAGGTGGAGCCATGGTTCTTCTCTTCCATAGATTAACTTCTTTCCTTGGCTCCAAAGCCACTCCTCCACCCACCATTATCGGTGCAGAGAAAGGAATTATAATCTCATTTTCTTCATCAGTACTCTCTCCTCTCTCCTCGTCGGAATAATAGTTCCGGTGACCGGACGTCACCGTCACGCCCTGAGCCTTCCATTCGAAATTGGCAAACGCATCACGACCACTCGAAAACTGCTTCATCTGACTCAAAGAAGGCGCACTATTGGCAAGTGGCGGCTTCTCGGCAGAAACATCAGATTTCCTACCTGGTTTTGCACCGCCAAAAATACTACGAATCGTTAATGGGTGCCTCTTTGTTTTTCGGGGAGACGGAACAGGATTAGATTCCTGGGGTGGAGATACACGCTTGGATTTGTGAATCTTCTTTTTTTGCTTGATTTGGCCGATGCAGGAAACTTTTGGCGAAGTGGGCTCTCGAGCATCGAAGCTTCCGTTCTTCGACTTCCTTCGAGCCTCTGCGGGAATTATGGATATGATCGGACCTGAGAATCCTTTGCCAGCGCTTGCTTTGAGCTTGTTTGAATTCTCAGTTCTCTTGTCGCGGCCTGGGCTGAAAGGTGGGTTTTGAAACGTGACAGCTGAGGCAGCTTTGGGTAGAAATTTTAAGATCATGCTCTTTGATCTTGCCGACTTCTCCATCGAAGTTCCAATCCGATTTCTTTCTTTCTCTTCGTCTTTGATCTTTGGCTCCATATCTATATACAGATATATATATATATGTCTAAAGAGAGGCAGTCTCTAAAGAGAGACAGATGGCGGTTTGGTCAAAGGAAGTATGACTGAGCAAACCTTTTCGGCCCACCAGATTTTAAAATTTAAAATTGCAGGTTGCTTTGGTGCCGGTTTTCGTTTTTGAGCAACATGACTCAGTTAAATTTAATTAATTACTTAATGAATGCATATATTTTTAGAAATGACATGAGAGCCCCTGTTTTTTCTTGACTACATTAATTTATGAAGAAGAAAAATTCAAATAGTGATAAGCTCACTCCGCATTTGACTACATAAGCAAATGCCTTCCTGTCTCATCCCAGCTTTAATTGTGGTTTAACCAACTTAAAATTAATATTTTTTTTAATCTAAAAACTAAGGTTAAATTATTGAATATTAGGGGTGAGTGCACAGTTAATGAGTTTTAAAAAGGACGGAGGGACCAATGGAGATCAGCATTTCATTACATAGTAGAAATGCACGGTAAGTTAAGCATTTTCCTTGGTAAAAAGAATTTCAAGTTTGGTTGACCCTTCTCACAAATGAGATCCAACCCGATAGTAAGTGGATTGGAGATAAACTAATTCTAGCTGGATAAAGGGCGAGGGGTTAGCTAGGTTATTCGGAAATGGAACAGGTCAATTTAGTCATGATTGTTGACGAGATGCTTGTGGTTAGGGCATTATCCAATAATAAACTTATATTAATTTTACTATCCAAATTCGTTCCGTTAGACATTATGAAGATAATTATTCGACTAAACGGATACGGATAATATCCGCATCCATTTACGGCCTTACTTGCTGCCATCGGATCCTTTTATCTCAGCTAATAAATATTTCTGAGTGATGGAAGAAATTTTGGGTTGAAAGGATCCACTCGTTGTATCCCATTCCAAACTCAAACCGAAGTAGGGATAATCATGTCATTTTGAGATAAAAATAGTATTTATCTTTACCTTTCAAGCAAATACTAAATAACATGCGGTAATACCGGCACAATACTCAGAAATAAACCAACGCGTTTTAATAAGCATGAAAATATTGAGTCGACGCCGGCTGAAGAGAGAGAGAGAGAGAGAGAAAAGACGTCATGGGAATGGGAGACCGACCATTTCCAATTTTTTTGATTGAAGACCGATTCCATTTAATTGGGTTGGATGATGATCAGTTGTAAGTTAGTTAAGGGGGCAGTTGTTGAGAGGATATGGGCATCATGTTAAAATGACAGTAAACTTGGCTTTTAATTCCTCCATAATTTACTCTTATGAGAACTGTCCTGCCATAGTCTAATAACGGAAAATTTTCATTCGGAAGGTTCACTCAGTATCCTATTTAATAACTCACTAAGATGCGAGGAGGGCATCTCGGCACCCCTTTTCTTGCCGGCAAAGGATTACCTCTGTGTCTGCCCGAGCTGGGCGCTCGGGCATCCACAAACAATAAAACATGTGGCATTTTTGAAGGAAAAAAAAATCAATTGGGCAGAAGTCAAAATGATGGTGACAGATGAAATGACTTCTGCCCAGAAATTTGAAACAGATGGCCTATTGTTTGTGGATGCCCGAGCGCCCAGCTCAGGCGGACACCAGAGGTAATCCTTTGCCTTTCTTGCCATATCTCTCTTTTTTTAACTCTCTTTAATTGTGATTAAAATTCACTCACCCCTTCGGTTCCCATCTATCCTTCTTGAATGATTTTTAGATAAAATAATTTAACCAAGTAGATTTAAAAAAATTAACCTAAGTTAATAACAGTTGAAGGGTCAACTTTGTGAGAGCGAGAAGCAATTGTTCGCTCCTCACCCGTGGAGCGAACTATCCGTTTAGATACTCAGAGCAAACAATTGCCCTAGATAAAAGTAATGCCTTGTATTAAATAAGAAAAAAAATTATCTTTACTATTATAATGTGAGAGCTATAATGTGAGAGACAACCCTAGCCTGATTTTTCCGAGATTCCCAATCTACCCTCATATAAAATAAAACTTTGATTTAATATTTTACTTTAATTCTCAAACTACTCCTTGCTCATCTATTTATTTTTATTTAAACTAGTGGGGTGGCACGTGCGATGCACATGAGAGAGAGGGGAAGGAGAGAGACTAGGAATAGGGACTCTAGTGAAGAGAGTGAGCCTCTTCGTTGAGAGACCAAGGAGGGAGCATGAGAGAAGATAAGGATAAGAATTTGAGCAAATTGTGGAGATATTGAGAGATTATTGTTAGTTGTAATTGATATTACTTCAATACCCCTACTAACTTTTATCATTAAAAATAAGATAACATAATATATTTTTTTTATATGGAGTTATCACCCTTACTAACTATAAGATACCATAAAATTGGGACTATTTAGGAATATTAGAAAAAAAATCAACTAACTTTTTAACTTCGCTTCTCTCATTATAATAGTAGAGATAATAGAATCACGTACACCAATCGAGATTGAACTTAGGAAGAGTTCAATCACACCTACAGGTTAACACGTGTCCCTTTTAACTCTTACTAACTGTGGTTAACTCCTTCCTCTCGCTTTCACGTGCATCACACGTGCCACCCATTAGTTCTTAATTAAACTATTTAATGTCTCGTCTCTTTTCTTAAGTAGAAAAGTGTCACTCTAAAAGGAGAGATCCACTTGCAAGCTCCGTCTCAAAATTGATCTTTTAATTAAAATGATAATAAATGCAATAACACGTGTCTTTGTCTCGAAGAAAGTCAATTAAAAAATAAAAGTAAAGCTAACATTACCCTAATTAAAATAGAGAAATCTGCTGTGTTTTACTCGTATTGAAAAGATCCATACCGTGCATGTGAACACGAATCCTGTTTTCAACCAAAAAAAAAAGAACACGCATCCTATTTCGACCATTTCAAATATCAGCTTTATTATATAAATATAAAACTCGAAAATTATTATCTGACCCCACAACGGTTGATCTGTCAATGTATTATGATCAAACGGGAAATATCACTGGATCAAGATAGGGCCCAAGCTCCATAACAATTGTGTCATACACTCGAATATTGGTAAGCGGGCATCGAAGGTCTCCTCAATAAAATAGTAGGAACGCTCAATCCCCACTTGTCCCAACAAGGAATGAGTAGGTCTACAGCTCCAGCATGAAATCTTAGTAACCCAAACTTCCGGACATGCTCCTCGCTCTCATCACCTCGAAAGCATAACGATTTCAACTTTTGTAGAGTACTGTTTATGATTTATAAAGCGTACAGTTTTTGTGTAAATTTTATTTTATTTTTTAATTAAGTTGATGTATTTTGTCATTTCCCATTATTATAGGTACAGGATTCTTGTAAGATTTTTTAATTATTGATAATCTTGTAATTGAATTTGGAATGATACATTTAATGAGGAGTGTCATCCTCAATCGCATTTATTCTAAAAGGTTCCACAAACGCAAAATTAGTCTATCACGTGGAGTTGTTTCATATTTTAGCACATTAAAAAAACTGAAAAACAGAACAAATTTGACATTTGTGGCCACCAAGTTGCGTCTGTGGAAGGCTTGCGACTGGGGCTAGCAAAATCCTACATTTAATATATCAACTTGTTTACTGTCACCACAAATCTGAATGATGAATGATTTTTTTATAATTCTTTCTTATAGTTTAAAAAATAAAAATGATATATTTGCATCTAAAGTAATTTATTTTTAGGAACCATTAAGTATACATATATATTCTGACGCTCCGGAGGCGATCTCTAGCCTATCTTATATTGAAATTTGACGATCTCGTTCTCACTTTGTGCTCCCGTGTAAAACTGTTAGGTGTCTGTTAGAGTACCTCTCGTCTAAACGACTAAACTCACATTAACCCCCAGTTTCACCCTCATAGCCGGAAGTTAAATCGATATAGGGCTATCAACGGGTCGGATTCGGACTGGATCTGTCTAGATCCGAATCCGATCCGATTAAGAATCCGACATATCCGAATCCGATCTGAGATCCGTCGGATTATGAACTAATCAATCTGAATCCAATCCGATTACATTTTGTCTGATCCGAATCCGATCTGATCTGAATAAGGTTAATTTTTTTAAAAGAAAATCTATTTTAATATTATAAAATCTAATAATACCTTAACTAACTCTAATTAATGTTAATTTTTTAAAAATTAATATTTTATACATAGAAAATCTAAGTAATATATTAAAAATGATTAAAAAAAATTATTATAATCGGATCGGATCACCCTATATCTAGATCCGATCCGGCAGATCACATATAGGGTCCAAAGTCCGACTAATCGGATCGGATCCGGATCATGATCCGATCCATTGACAGCCCTAGATCCATGTACACTCTCTCTCTCTCTTGATTTCATTAGTCAGCTTCGAGGCGATCTGTCTATTGAATGAGGATCCACCCCACCTCACCCCACCAAAAAGTCCCTCTCTTTCAATTATGAAATTCTCCTCATTAAATTTCGAATTACGGTACATCGAATTTGAATTGTCCTTACTAAGCCTTTATGTATAGTGAGACCGGACAAGGAGAGAAGTGGACCACTACGGTAAGACTTAAGAGAGCATCTAATGCTTCTGTAAGTACAGCCATTTGAGTGTTTTCACACGAGATAAGAGGAAAGAGACATGTGCATGTGTGCCTCCTGTGGGAGATTCAAGGTCCTGTTTCTCATTGTCTGGATAATATTACATGGTCGCTCTACAATACAGCATAACAAATGGATCGACCCACTAGGCCACTACCATATCAGTAATTTGACTTCTTCAAGCCATGCCACTTTTTTGTCCAAAGAGTTTCTATTCTATCAAATTTTTTTTTTTTTTTTTTTTTTTAATGAGCAATAGTTTGCTCCACGTGCAAGGTGCGAACTATTGTTTCTCACTCTCACAAAGCCAATTCAACTGTCATGAACTATAGTTAAGTTTTTTTAACTCCTGTGATTAAAAAAAATTATTTTATTTTTCTAAAAACTAAGGGTAGATGGGTGAGCCCAAGGGATGAGTGAATCTTAACTACAGTTAAATGGAGTTAGAAGAGGGACACGTGGCATTGAAAGGGGACCCGAGACGCACCTCGTCAAGAGGAGGTGATTATTTTCCTTTTTTTAATAATCAGATGAATATGGTTAATCCGATCTAATCGTTACTGTAATAGAAATCTTTACAGTCATATACCTAAATTACTCGAATAAGGCAATGGATTTACTTTGGCTGAAGCTTGAGAACTTACTAGGGCATGACCTCTTTGTCCCCACGATGTATCCCCTTTTAACTATGGTTAAGATTTAGGAACCCTTAGGGTTAAAGAATCTATCCTTGTTTTTTTTTTTTAATTGTTTTAAAAAATAAATTTAATGAAATAAAATGGTGTTAGAATATCTTACATTTGCAAATGAGAGGTTTAGAATGGAAACCTTTAACTGACCAGTGATCTACTGCGAATTCGCTTATTCGGTGACTGACCCACAACCATTACCTACCCTTCAAGATTCAAGAAGGGATGAGGAGAAGGACGTGTTGATTTTGATTTAAAATTGTTTTTAAATTAATAAAAACCGGATCATTAGGATCTGGGGTTTTGATTTTAATCATGGACTAAAACCCCCCATTAATTTAATCATTGTTTAAGTTGGATGTTTAATCTCTTGTAAGAGAGAAAACATACTTTTAGTGCATTTCCTTTAGTTCTTCAGTCTCACATTGAAAAAGTAGAGAAAATCTAAAAGGTTTAATTACCCCCTTGCTGCTTAGTTGTCAACAACCAAGCATGAGGTGTAGACTATTACACACCAATTCCTTTAGACGATAACTTGGGTGCGCAAGTTGCGCTCGCAGCAAACACGAGCACGAGCACGAGCGCACACGCACGGGCACGAGCGCGAGTGTGCTGTCAGATCTGGTAGTGAGATCTGATAACCCACTTGAGCTGTCAGGTGGACCAGACAATGAGTTCCTGGGTCAGTAGGTGCAGGCCCATGATGGGATGCTCTGACCAAGACCTGACCCTGTGTGCCATGTGCCCTTGGCATTGCATGCCTGGGGAAGGGCCTAGCCAGGTGGCTGAGCTCATGCACATGCAAGGGGACCTTGGTCCTCTATAAATAGAGGGACTTTGAGAGGTTCTGGGTTCTGTTGGAACTCAGACCAGACCAGATCCATGGACCCAGACCATTGAGCCAAGAAGGAGACCAGTGAGCCACCAGACCAGGGTAGGTGCACCCTGGTCCAGTCTACTCCGAGCCAACCATAGTCCATCAGGATGACTCCGTAACAGGGACCTCTTAGGACAACCCTAACCTGGAAATCTCTATTAATAGTGGACCTTGAGCTCAATGAAGAAGATGGTCACCTTGACTCATAATCCAGAAGCCCAAAAACCAGACCCAGCAGGCTGTCCAGATCGATCCAGATCCATGGATACCAAGAAATGGATTGTTGTCCAGTTCCTGATGAGGTTGCAGAATGCCTTCGGGCCTCTCAATCGTGGACTGTTTGGTTGCCCGATCTGGGATTTTAGAACGAGTAGAATAGTGGATTTGCCCTATATGGATAAAACCATCTTAGTGACCATCCGATCTCAGGTGATCCTACCATATCCCACATGAACGATCCTATAAGGACCATCATACCCAAACAAGGGTATCTTATAGAATGGATTAAATCTGAACAGGCCTAATCTTGTAACCAAACGAATTTGGAACATGATAAATTGGATTAACCTTAGTCTTATGACCAAACAGATTCGGATTAAGTTAAAATGAATTAACTTAAAACAGTAACCAAACAGGACC